>CAUDMG010002499.1:702500-752500 GCA_958450375.1 Homarus gammarus
AGCGTTGTGTAGAGTTCCCACAATTAATTATTCTCCTTCTTATCGTACCCTCAGCTCTCCAGGATAATAAATGTTAACGCATTATCCTAACCCTCTCACCCAGACGTAAACAAAAACAATGGAAGGCACTCTGGATCATTTATTTATTTATTTTTTTAAGATCTTTACTACAGAGGACGAAGAGAAACAGAGGAACAAGCAGCAGGGAACAGCAGGCTAAGTCCAGGAAGACCCGAAGCTCGGAAATTGGAGAGCGGAGGCTGGGGGAAAGGTCAACACGAATCGCTATGGGGGTGAGGGAGAGTGGAGGATGAGGGGGGGGGGGGAAGGGTAGTGAGGGAGGGGAGGATGAAGGGGAAGAAGGAGGGTAGGATGAAGAGGAAGGAGGGGAGGATGAGGGGGAACAAGGGGGGAGGATAAGAGGGGGTGAGAAAAGGTGAGACGAGAGGGAGTGGAGGATGCGGGGGCGAGAGCAGGGGAGAAGCGAGGGGGCGAGAGGGAGATGAGGATGAGAGGGGGTGGGAAGAGGGAGTACGAGAGAGAGTGGATGATGAAAGGAGGATAAGAAAGAGAGAGAGAGAGAGAGAGAGAGAGAGAGAGAGAGAGAGAGAGAGAGAGAGGGGAGGATGAGGGGGGCCAGAGGGGAGGGGGGTTGTGGGGGCTGAACTCTGAAATTAAAGTCGATGATCTAAAGTCAAACGCTGGTGCTGAATAATCCGAGATTCATACAGAAGGAAGAGCATCACGAATCGCTCTTGTTTTCATGTGGTTTTGGGAGGGTTTGGTTAGGTTAGGTTAGGTTAGGTGAGGTTAGGTTAGGTTTGGTTAGGTTAGGTTAGGCTAGTGTCTGTCTCTCTGTGTGTCTGTTTGCCTTCTTTTTGTCTACGCATGTCTCTGTCTGTATTTATAAATGTATGTATATCTGTCATTTTGTCTACTTATCTGTCTCTCTGTCTAACCTAACCTAACCTAACCAAACCAAACCATCTCCCACACAGGTAAGGTCTTTCTTTAATCATCATGTGAAATAAACCAGAGAAATATCTAGACTTCACCTGGTCTAAAGTTCCTTCACTCCACTGAAAGAAAAATTCCTTTGAACTTCGACTCCATTTCCCTGTGTATTTTGATGCTTTTTATCCTGGCATTGTTTAGACAGCCCGATGCCTGCCTCTCCTGACTTGACTAATGGATGAGTTTTTCGGAGGTGGGAGTATTTTTATTTCTATTTTATTTTTTGCTAGGTGTGGCTTGATCTAACCACCTTTTAGTTGTTAAATTTAAGGTTAATTTCAGTGTTTAATGTAAGGTTGTTCAGACGAAAGTGTTGTTTTATATATATATATATATAATAAGAGAGAGAGATCGTATTTATCAAGCGCTGGTAGTGAAACGTGGCTGGCTGGCACCGTAGAGTTTCACGCGGCTGCTCCAGGCTGGTGACCGCGCGGGGCCGAGTACTGATGTTAGTTCTACTGCGTCTGTCAGCTCTATGAATACCTGTTATAACTGACTGATTGATTGATTGTATGACTGATGGACTGACTGATTAACTAACTTATACAGAGAATGAAAGACGTATGAAAGAAAACAGAAAGAGAGAAACAGACAAAGATACAGTGAAAGAAAGAAAGAAAGAAAGAGAGAAATAAAAAATAAAAAAATACAGTAAAACAAAATACAAAAAATACACAAACTCAAAAACAAACCGACTAACACACATACAAACAATAAACGATACCGGGGTAATATTTCTGGTAAATGGAGGAAGCTACGAGAGTATTCCTGCAACATTATATAACACCAGAGGAACCTTGCTGCTGCCCTCTGTTGCCGGATTTCCCTTGAGGTACACGGTGGCCAGGTAGCCGAGGAGGAGGAGGAGGAAGAAGGGGGAGAGGAAGAGAGGAAGGATAAAGGAAAAGTAGGCAGTGAGGGGGGAGAAGGTGGAAGAGGTGCCGGGAGGGTGAGGTGGAGGAGGAGGAAGAGGCGAGAGAAGAGACAGAGAAGGAAAAGGAAAGGGGGGGGTGAGGAGGAGGAGGAGGTAGAAGAGGTTTAAGGAGGAAGGAAGAGAAGGGGGAAGAAGGAGATAAATTCAAACGTAAAGAAAGGAGCATGAGAGAGTGAACGAGAAGGGGAGACTAAGCTAGGGGAGAGAACGGCTGCAGAAACGGACAGATAAACTTTCATCAGCGCCTGGCAGTAGGGACACTTGCACGTCTTCAGAGAGAGAGAGAGAGAGAGAGAGAGAGAGAGAGAGAGAGAGAGAGAGAGAGAGAGCGTGCCTGGAAACAAATAAGGGTGAGAGTGAGGTGAAAAGTTCAAGGATTAACGACTCAACAAGATAATAGAGACGCGAGGCTTGACACTATCTTGTCCCTTACTGTTGCTTGGGAGGCGATGGTGAGGTTGGGGAGGGAGGGGAGACATGGATGATGGGGGGAAGAGGAGGTGGAAGGAAGAATGCAGGGAGGTGGGGGAGGACGGGAAAATGGGTAAAGGAAGAGGAGAAAAGAGGGAGAAGGAAGGAAGGAAGGAGGAGAAAGAGAGGATAGGGGGAGAGGAGGAGGAAAAAATAAATGAGAGAGAAGCAGTACTAAGGGAGGATAAAGGGGAAGGGAGAGAGGGAGAGATGAAAGAGAGGATTGAGGTAGAAGGGGAGTGGAGGAGAGGGGAGAGGGAGGGGGAAGGGAGTGGATAGGACGGGAGGAAGAAACAGAGAGAGGAATAGAGGAGAGAGGATAACGGGGATGGGAGAAGGGAGAGGAGGAGAGGGCAGGGGATAGAAAGGGAAGGAGGAACAGTGGGGGGAATGAAGAAGAGGGGATGGAGGAAAGGGGATAGGAAGGGAGGAAGGAACAGACAGGCTAATAGAAGGAGAGGTAAAGGAAGGGGAGGTAAGTCTCTTGGGAGGGGTGAACGAGAAGGGGAGGGAAAGAAGTTAAAAGAGAATTGATGTTGAGGAAGAAAGTGGAGAAATTTGTGTTAAGATGATAGTTGTTTAAATGCTTCGTCTGACAGGCGTTTGAAGCACACTTAAGTAGGTTTTAATTTAAGTGCTTCTTCTCCTAGGGTTTTGAAGCTCTCATAAGTAGATTCTAGTTTAGGTGCTTCTTCTCCTAGGGTTTTGAAGCACCTTTAAGTTTAGTTTTCATGCTTCATTTGTCAGTGTTTTAAACAACAAAAACACCAATATGTATGTCTAAGGGAAGATACTCCAGTTGGTTCCTATCTCCCAGGAGGTACAAAACACCCCAGGTAGTTTCTTGCACCATTACCATTGCTTACCTGCACAGACACACCTGTATATTAGCAGGTGGATGGAGGTGAGGTAGTAAGAGGGCGCTACTACCTGTCAACACCACTACATCGTCTATATACAACCTCCTCCCTGTGTGTGTATGTGTTGAGCCATAACTCAGTCCAGTGTTACAGTGACCCAGGAGGTGTATTGGCAAGGGTCCAGAACAACCACCACTACCACCACTATAACCACTATTACCACCACCACCACGCTCACTCGCTCACATCAACAACTTACATTAATCTGTTTATAGACCCTTAGAGGGAACGTACCCAAACACAACGCCATCAATCAAACTACAACAAAGAACTGGTTATCACTGCCTTAATACAGGGTTGTCCACACGTCCGGGGATCATCCATCAGTTAGGTCAGCAGAGGACAAGATTGGACATCACAAAACCCCTCAAAATCGGCTAAAAATAATGATATAAACGATTCAAGAAAGATGATAAAACTTTGGTTATAATTTTCTTTTGTAGGTTAATAAAATGTTGTAAATTGTTGGTCTTGGTGAGAACTGTAGTCATGGGGAATGTGTGTGGTCGTTTCTAATTAATTTCTGCGTCAAGAGAGAAACAATGGACGCTCGTCTTTAGTGAACTGCGTCAGAGCTGCGACACAGTGGCTGCCGGCATGCTGTTATTTATGTGTGTGTGTGTGTGTGTGTGTGTGTGTGTGTGTGTGTGTGTGTGTGTGTATTGTATGTGAGGTAATTTAATTCAACATTAAGTTTTATTCAGTATCTGTCCATCATTAAGCTGTATACACGTTACCTTTCACGGGCCCGTCAAGGGTAAACTACAGTGTGTTCGTCAGGTGAGGGAGAGAAGAGAGGAGAGAGGAGAGAGGAGAAGAGAGAAGTGGAGAGAAGGACTCACTATGATTACCACCTGAAGGGTTTTCTCTCGGGTGTATAACTAAAGCTCTCTCTCTCCACCTGTCTTACCTCCTGTTCCGAGGTTACCTTTTACCCCGACTACTGACAACGACTCACCTGCTTGGGATAAATTGATGGATTCCAGGTGTACCAATAGATGAATGGCTCAGGTAAACAGTGCTCCATCCTGCTCTTAGATCCTCCACCTATCTCGCCTGGGTACTCAAGGATTCAGTTTCCATGATAGGACACACGAGGATGCACTGAACAACTCTCTCCACTAAGGGAAGGTTTATACCCTCAGGAAGGACTTACACTCCCAGCCGCCTCTTCACTCAGACCAGTACGGCTGTGAGCAAGAACTAACATACCAGGTTTCCCACACTACTAGGGCTCCTGATGCTATCTCCTCCCCTCTGATATTTACCGCCACACTACTGCCGCAGTTTATAAAGCGCCCCTCACAAGTTTTAGCTTCGATAACAAACAACATCAGCTTTTAAAGAATTAGCCAAACAGCATGACCAAGCGATGGAGTTATGGCGAACAGCGAGTAGCGGTTTGTTTGTTTGGATGTTCTAAGGATTACAAGATTTCCCCCGAGGTTGTGAGCTGCGGGGGAGGTTGTCGGTGTGTATATCTGAGCCTCTACGAACATCCCGAGTGCTGATGCCTTATATTCTCACTCTTATCGAACCTCTAGAGTCCCTGATTCTCCCAAAGACTATTCCGGAGGGCCTCAGAGACTACCTGGCTAGCACCCGACGTCTTGTTGAACCCTTGGATATAGTAAGACCACCTAGGGACCACCAAGGACTATATAAACAAGTCTGATATCTGGGTGTTTTCTTCATGCAATAATTCCTGGATCTATCAACACCATTTAGGAATACTTATAACTCATATTATACACCCCAGAAGAGGAGTACACACCTCGCTCCCTTCCCTACCACCCCCTCCATATCAATCTGGCAACAGTGCAGTAGTATATACAGTAATCCAGGCATTGTGGTGTTCTGGTGGGGCAGGTGAGGTCGCAACATAATTATCCCCGACCACAACATCGTAGTGTGAGTCTACAAACACTTTCAGTAATGGTCTTGTTCCTTTGGCCGGCCTCTCGTTCCCTCCTCTGTCGACTCCAACTGTTTTGATCTTATTCCGAGACCATTTTCCTCGCCACCCTTAACCTCATGTTTATTCCTATTATTTTTGGTGTTACATCGTTGTTGGTTGTGTCCTTTTTAGAGAGAGAGAGAGAGAGAGAGAGAGAGCATCTAGTTGTTACCATGACAACATTAAATGGAGATTCTGTTGCCTCAATTCAACAGTAAACATAATTGTCCTGCCGCACCTGCTCTCCACACACAAAAAATAAGTTATATATAAAGTCCTTACAAAGAGACTTATGTTATTCAGGTTCCTACAATTCCTTTATCCCTATCTTCCCTCTGCTTTCCTCCCTACCACCCTTCTCCCACTCACCTACTCCACCTATCACCTACCTACTCCACCTATCACCTACCTACTCCACCTATCACCTACCTACTCCACCTATCACCTACCTACTCCACCTATCACCTATACTCTAACACCATCTTCCCCTCCAGCCAATTCTAAGTTTTACAGGATGGTTCTCTTTGTAGTTCTCTAAACTCTACGACCTATTTGTATTAAACCTTTTTTGAGGGTTTATTTCTCTATCTCTCTCCCTCTCTCTATCTCTCTCTATCTCTCTATCTCTCTCTATCTCTCTCCCTCTCTCTATCTCTCCCTCACTTAACTCTTTTTCCCTCGGAGGTAAGTTTGTCTAAGTACATCTCATTATCCTCTTTAGTAATTTCCTCCGTTGATTAAGTTTTAAGATTAGGTTAGGTTAGGTTAGGATAGGATAGGTTAGGTTAGGATAGGATAGGATAGGATAGGTTAGGTTAGGTTAGGATAGGATAGGATAGGTTAGGTTAGGTTAGGGTAAGTAAGGTTAGGGTAAGTTAGGATAGGTTAGGTTAGGTTAGGTTAGGTTAGGTTAGGATAGGATAGGTTAGGATAGGGTAGGATAGGTTAGGTTAGGTTAGGTTAGGTTAGGTTAGGTTAGGGTAAGTTAGGTTAGGGTAGGTTAGGATAGGTTAGGTTAGGTTAGGTTAGGTATTATATAATTTTGTACACTCGGATTTCATCATTAAATTCAGGGAAACACACATATACCTTTTTTTTACAATTATTGCTGTAATAACGTATTTTGTATTACCAAACATTTATAATTCTGATAATTACGCGGTTCCTCACTTAACACCTCCTTAATCACCTTATTAAAAGTGAGTAATTACGATTATTGATTAAAGTGAGCCAGACCACCTGATTGGTTCTTATACATCCACGTAATTACAGGTACACTTCAGGTCAAATTATCCATACCTTGGTGTGACAGGTGGTGACGGAAGGTAAACGTGTCTTATACCTGTAATATATTGTGTGTGTGTGTGTGTGTGTGTGTGTGTGTGTGTGTGTGTGTGTGTGTAATGATCGTCTTTAAATCCCTAAGTTAATATAAAGGGAATTTGTCTGTTATCAAGTCTATTCCAGTTATTGAGGAAATAATGGTGAATAAATCCTGTGATCCTCCTCTCCTAATAGATACAAGTCCTATCAGGCACGAGTCCTAATTGGCCTCAGAGCTTATCCTATCACTGAGTCCTAATAGACCTCAATCCTTACCCTATCGCCGAATCCTAATAGGCCCTAGTTCTAATAACCCTAATACCTAATAGAACTCAATTATAATGGAGTAAAGACCATAAGCCTATTAGACCCCCACGAGCCTTATTATAGTCCATTATAGAATCTGAGTGACAGGCGGTGGAGGAGTGGGAAATGTCCAGTCAGAATACCTCGCCGACCAGGGGTTCATGTCAGCATTAGAGATCAGGTAAATGATGAAGCATTTACCTGTGGCTAATGAGTCTATTCTTCAGGGAGGAAAAAAAAGAGACTTACTTGACTGGCAGGATGACTGGGGGGGAGGGGAGAGGGGGGGGAGGGGAGGGGAGGGGGGGGATTTGGAGGAATGGAAGGATCATTTATCAATACGACGTCTCATTTGGAGAGGGTAATTCGACTTAAAATCACGAGGTTGTTGTGTATTTATAACTGAGAGAGAGAGAGAGAGAGAGAGAGAGAGAGAGAGAGAGAGAGAGAGAGAGAGAGAGAGTATTAATAACATAATTACAACTTTCCCAAATAATATTATGACCTGATAGTTACTCCTTAATCTCACATCCTCTCATCATTTCCTCATCTCCTTATCGTTAAAGAAGTTCATTAAGCACTTACTATCGTTAAACAAGGTCATTTATCAATTATTATCGTTATAAAGTTTAATTAATTGGTCATTAATACTGAAAAAAAAGATTATTCATCACTCATAAACGATAAACATTCATTTTCATTCATTAAAGTACAGTTTAACGAGTTATATTACTTACACACAAACTGTCTACGTTGTAAATAAATTCTACTTTCATTATCACAAGATTTCACTCATTCATTTATTCGTTTATTTATAAGGACAAAGTTAGACCCATTTCCTTTATTTACACAGGAACATCAAACACTAATCCCTCCTTTGTTCTTATACACCACAAGCTACGATTTGAGTTGGGTCACATACACTAAAACTAAGGCACTGTACATGTGTTTCATATATTTACACACAAACTTCAAACGATAACTCTTTACTTTAACGATACGGCATTACTACAGTACTCTCAATGTAGTAAAAATACCCCCACACACCCACTACACCCCCCCACACACACACAACCCCCACACCGCCCCCCACACACACACACCTGGGCTATTTATTCACAGTAGGAATCCACAAACGATAACTTTGACTGTGTTTGTACGACATAATGTAAACACTACGTAGTAAACTTAACGGGACCTTTAGAACACTCAGGTCCATTCATTAATTTTCATTCATAAGAGAACAGTGTACAATCTGGTTATGTTTATTTATCTCCAAACTCTAGTAATTCCACAGTGATATACGAAACGATAACTTCGACTCTTATTGTACGATCTAGTAAACACATACACAACCAGGGTTCATTCATAACAGTGGGAATGATTCATCAGGACACACTTAACACCTGGTTGCCCTAAACACCTACACAGGCAAAGGTATTTACACTTTAGAAATACAAAAGTAATTAAAATTTTAGTTATTTGATGTTTTTATTGGTTTTAAGTCATATTTTATTCAACATCTTAGAAGAAAAAGAAGAAGAAATGATGATAAAGAGAGAGAGAGAGAGAGAGAGAGAGAGAGAGAGAGAGAGAGAGAGAGAGAGAGCTAATCATGAAAAAAAATTCATGAGCTTTCATCTTTAAAACAGGTCTTTCTATCGTCTTAATTTCCCAGGTGAACGGCTCATGACGGGGGGGGGGGGGGGGGAATAGTCACCCCTGCCAGACCTCACACTTGAGTGGCGTATCAAGCACCTCGAGCATTAACTTGAAGGAGGTTAACCTTTTGTTCGGGTATAACGTGTCAGAATTTCCCTTGACTTTGTAGTGAGGATGAAAGACCCTATTAAGTGTATAAGGGCGTTGAGTGCCTTGGTATTATAAGTATAAGGGTGTTGAGTGCCTTGGTATTATAAGTATAAGGGTGTTGAGTGCCTTGGTATTATGGGTATAAAGGTGTTGAGTGCCTTGGTATTGTAAGTATAAGGGTGTTGAGTGCCTTGGTATTATGGGTATAAGGGTGTTGAGTGCCTTGGTATTAAGTGTATAAGGGTGTTGAGTGCCTTGGTATTATAAGTATAAGGGTGTTGAGTGCCTTGGTATTATAAGTATAAGGGTGTTGAGTGCCTTGGTATTATAAGTATAAGGGTGTTGAGTGCCTTGGTATTATAAGTATAAGGGTGTTGAGTGCCTTGGTATTATAAGTATAAGGGTGTTGAGTGCCTTGGTATTATAAGTATAAGGGTGTTGAGTGCCTTGGTATTATAAGTATAAGGGTGTTGAGTGCCTTGGTATTATAAGTATAAGGGTGTTGAGTGCCTTGGTATTATAAGTATAAGGGTGTTGAGTGCCTTGGTATTATAAGTATAAGGGTGTTGAGTGCCTTGGTATTATAAGTATAAGGGTGTTGAGTGCCTTGGTATTATAAGTATAAGGGTGTTGAGTGCCTTGGTATTATAAGTATAAGGGTGTTGAGTGCCTTGGTATTATAAGTATAAGGGTGTTGAGTGCCTTGGTATTATAAGTATAAGGGTGTTGAGTGCCTTGGTATTATAAGTATAAGGGTGTTGAGTGCCTTGGTATTATAAGTATAAGGGTGTTGAGTGCCTTGGTATTATAAGTATAAGGGTGTTGAGTGCCTTGGTATTATAAGTATAAGGGTGTTGAGTGCCTTGGTATTATAAGTATAAGGGTGTTGAGTGCCTTGGTATTATAAGTATAAGGGTGTTGAGTGCCTTGGTATTATAAGTATAAGGGTGTTGAGTGCCTTGGTATTATAAGTATAAGGGTGTTGAGTGCCTTGGTATTATAAGTATAAGGGTGTTGAGTGCCTTGGTATTATAAGTATAAGGGTGTTGAGTGCCTTGGTATTGTAAGTATAAGGGTGTTGAGTGCCTTGGTATTATAAGTATAAGGGTGTTGAGTGCCTTGGTATTGTAAGTATAAGGGTGTTGAGTGCCTTGGTATTATAAGTATAAGGGTGTTGAGTGCCTTGGTATTATAAGTATAAGGGTGTTGAGTGCCTTGGTATTATAAGTATAAGGGTGTTGAGTGCCTTGGTATTATAAGTATAAGGGTGTTGAGTGCCTTGGTATTATAAGTATAAGGGTGTTGAATACCTTAATTTAGTCTTTAATACTTTGTTATTGTTATGAGGGTCTTTATGTATATACAGTATGTTCTCTATAGTGTCTCATAGAATTCTTTTTTTTGCTAATATTGTCGAGTGAATCTATGTCCTATACTAAACTGGTACTGAAATTACATAAGTTATCCTGAAATGACTGAAATTACATCAATAGCAGACAGGATTGAGGCTATTATATATTGATTCTAAAACAACGACATGGTACCTATAAAACACACACACACACACACACACACACACACACAACCTGAAATTACACAGAGTTGAAAGTTCTTTATGTATACAGGACTAACTGAGGAGGTGTTATATTGCCTTCTTCCACAGAGGGACTTATTAAATCCTAAACTTTACCCCGTAACTGCACGACACATTTACCAAGTTACTCCCCCTCGTAGGCAAGTTGAAAGTGACTCATATGACAAGTCTATTACATCAGTCAGTTACGGGTGGTGAGGCCTCTCGTTGTGTAGAAGTCTTTGTCAACAATATTTCGTCCAGTTGTTGTTCTGAGTTTCCCCTGACAAGTGATATGATACTCCAGTGAGTTGAGGGAGGCTCTTTATCCACGCCTTGTGCCCTCTCTTCTTTACTCCCATTAACCCGTCTTCTCTCCTTCCCTCTCTTCCTCCCTGATTCCCTTCCTTTCTCCCTTTCTCCCATTCTTATTTCCTGCTTACTTCTGTTTCTCTTTCTTCCCTTTCCTCCATTTCTGCTTCCATTCCTCTCTCCACCACCCAACACAGGAGACACTGGGACAGGTGAGAGAGAACTACTGGTGTACTCTGACCATGATATAAACCCATCTGTTGGTGTTCGTCGTATTCCTGGAACATAAGTCCGTCTGTTTGGAAAATTCCTTCGCTTGTGTTGAAGACGATGTTACGGAAAGAACTCGTCTGTGGTAGGAAGGGGTGAGAAGGGGGTACGTGGGTCTGTGTGCCTGTGGGGTAAATTCTTCTGTGGTTAACGTATATAATGTGCCTCTACCACACTCCGTTTGTGAGGTGGACTGTGTGTGGTGTTCAGTGATGCAGCCGATGCTCTTTGAAGACAAGTAAACAAGACGTGGTTTGAAGGGGGCGTATCTAAGGCTCAAGGCTGGTACGTGGGTTGGGTGTGTGTGTGTGTGTGTGTGTGTGTGTGTGTGTGTGTGTGTGTGTGTGTGTGTGTGTTTCTGTGTGTGTGTGTGTGTGTGTGTGTATAATAATTACAACTGAAAGTAATGTCCTGTAATTTAAAACACACGTTACAGCATGGAGTAATGTACTGTAATTCCACATATACATTACTAGAGGAACCAAAAAAATAACGGTAATAACAGACGTAGATTACAGCAGAGAGTAATAACGTCCTGTAATTTCATAAACACATTAAAACTAACAATAAAATCTAACTTGATACACACACCCACACACACACACACACACACACACACATACACACATATACACACAACAACAGTTCCAAGTAATTAATTTCCTAACTACAGTATAGTATTTAGTAAAGAAGGTATTTTTTTTTCACTCAACAGTTAGGGTGTATGTATGTATGTATGTATGTATGTATGTGTGTATGTATGTATGTATGTATGTATGTATGTATGTGTGTATGTATGTATTTATGTATGTATGTATGTATGTATGGTCAACTTTCTACATCTCCATTGTCAGAGAACGATTTTAACGCACCATTAACACACTCAGGTCAACACACCAGATGATAAGGTTGACTGACTCCTTGGTGGTGGTTAATGGTGTTGTTATTGGTGTTGTTATTGTTGTTCTGTGGTGGTGGTGGTTAATGGTGTTGTTAATGGTGTTGTTATTGTTGTTCTGTGGTGGTGGTGGTTAATGGTGTTGTTATTGGTGTTGTTATTGGTGTTGTTATTGTTGTAGCTGTTGTTGTTCTGTGGTGGTGGTGGTTAATGGTGTTGTTAATGGTGTTGTTATTGTTGTAGCTGTTGTTGTTCTGTGGTGGTGGTGGTTAATGGTGTTGTTAATGGTGTTGTTATTGTTGTAGCTGTTGTTGTTCTGTGGTGGTGGTGGTTAATGGTGTTGTTATTGTTGTTGTTATTGTTGTAGCTGTTGTTGTTCTGTGGTGGTGGTGGTTAATGGTGTTGTTAATGGTGTTGTTATTGTTGTAGCTGTTGTTGTTCTGTGGTGGTGGTGGTTAATGGTGTTGTTAATGGTGTTGTTATTGTTGTTCTGTGGTGGTGGTGGTTAATGGTGTTGTTAATGGTGTTGTTATTGTTGTAGCTGTTGTTGTTCTGTGGTGGTGGTGGTTAATGGTGTTGTTAATCGTGTTGTTATTGTTGTAGCTGTTGTTGTTCTGTGGTGGTGGTGGTTAATGGTGTTGTTAATGGTGTTGTTATTGTTGTTCTGTGGTGGTGGTGGTTAATGGTGTTGTTAATGGTGTTGTTATTGTTGTAGCTGTTGTTGTTCTGTGGTGGTGGTGGTTAATGGTGTTGTTATTGTTGTTGCTGTTTTCTTGTTATTATTTCTGTTGCTCTTACCGTTATACTGTTAATGGCTGCTGTTCTCCGTACCACAACAGTATATCAGCGCCATAATTCAGGATAACTGGTGTTTTCACTGTACCAAAACTATATCGCGCGTATGAAAACTATGAACGCGTGTAACATAATTTAGTCATTAAAATCAAAACAATGAAAAGCGGTGACCCAAACAGTGACCAGGCTGAAAATATTTAGTTGTACAATTAAAAGTGTAATTGAATATATATATATACATGTGTGTGTGTGTGTGTGTGTGTGTGTGGTAGGAAGGTCTATTTCGAAGCCAAGTAAGATAATTAGTTTTTAGGACCAGGGGAATCACACATGACACACACACACACACACAGATTATTTTTCAGTCAATTATCGTGGCCCGGGAGAAGAGGGAGGGGGGGTGGGAGGCTTCGTAGGGGTCGGAGGCTCCACCAATACCTCATCTCTCAGCTGCTCCCCAATTTGTCTCAGATGAGTCTTCCCACCACCGCCTCAAACAATGTAATAACGCTAGTAATCGTCTCAGCCTCACAAAATCCATTCATTGCTTCTCTTGGTTTGAAATTCGTGAGTTATTATTTTTTCCAGCTTTTTTTTCTTTTATTTCGTTATTAAATAATTTTTTAGATGTAAATTCTTGACGTTTATTTTTTTCTGTGGGAGATGTGAATTATACCCTGCCAGATATTATAAATTATTATTATTATCGTTATTGTCATCGTCATTATTATTGTTATTATTATTGTCATTATCGTCATTGTCATAGTGTTTATTATTATTATTATTATTATTATTATTATTATTATTATTATTATTATTTCTGTAACCTGGAGAGTTAAAGCGAATTTCTAATATAAGTATAAAAGGTCAGGTCATATCAGGTCAGGTCAGGTCATGTCAGGTCAGGTTTGGGAGGTCTCTTGGTCATGAGAGAAGCCCTTTCCTCTTGTCACTTCTTTCCTTCCTTTCCCACAACTTAATTGCCACTTTCCCAGCACCTCCCACTAGTAACCAGGTCCTCCTCCACACCCCAGCACCTCCCACTAGTAACCAGGTCCTCCTCCACACCCCAGCACCTCCCACTAGTAACCAGGTCCTCCTCCACACCCCTGCACCTCCCACTAGTAACCAGGTCCTCCTCCACACCCCAGCACCTCCCCCTAGTAACCAGGTCCTCCTCCACACCCCAGCACCTCCCCCTAGTAACCAGGTCTTACTTCACACCCCAGCACCTCCCCCTAGTAACCAGGTCTTACTCCACACCCCAGCACCTCCCCCTAGTAACCAGGTCTTACTTCACACCCCTGCACCTCCCCCTAGTAACCAGGTCCTGCTCCACACCCCTGCACCTCCCCCTAGTAACCAGGTCTTACTTCACACCCCTGCACCTCCCCCTAGTAACCAGGTCCTGCTCCACACCCCTGCACCTCCCCCTAGTAACCAGGTCCTCCTCCACACCCCTGCACCTCCCCCTAGTAACCAGGTCTTGCTCCACACCCCTGCACCTCCCCCTAGTAACCAGGTCCTGCTCCACACCCCTGCACCTCCCCCTAGTAACCAGGTCTTACTTCACACCCCTGCACCTCCCCCTAGTAACCAGGTCTTACTTCACACCCCTGCACCTCCCACTAGTAACCAGGTCCTCCTCCACACCCCAGCACCTCCCACTAGTAACCAGGTCCTCCTCCACACCCCAGCACCTCCCACTAGTAACCAGGTCCTCCTCCACACCCCAGCACCTCCCCCTAGTAACCAGGTCCTCCTCCACACCCCAGCACCTCCCCTAGTAACCAGGTCTTGCTCCACACCCCAGCACCTCCCCCTAGTAACCAGGTCTTGCTCCACACCCCAGCACCTCCCCCTAGTAACCAGGTCTTGCTCCACACCCCAGCACCTCCCCCTAGTAACCAGGTCCTCCTCCACACCCCAGCACCTCCCACTAGTAACCAGGTCCTCCTCCACACCCCAGCACCTCCCACTAGTAACCAGGTCCTCCTCCACACCCCAGCACCTCCCCCTAGTAACCAGGTCCTCCTCCACACCCCAGCACCTCCCCCTAGTAACCAGGTCTTGCTCCACATCCTCTGCTCTCAATGTTGTCTACTGAAGTAAATGTCTTGATGTCTGTCTGTCAGGTCTGGGAAGTTTTTTGTCCCCGTCTATCTGTCTGTCTGTCTGTCTGTCTGTCTGTTTAGGGAGGTAGATTAATTCAGGCAGGATGCAAATGCACTACAGGAGGATTTATATAAACTGCAGGAGTGTTCAGAAAATTGGCAAATGAAATTCAACACCAGCAAGTGCAGCGTACTTAATATTGGAAGAACAAATACTGTCAATGTATACAGCCTTAACAACATCAACCTAGAGAAGTCGACTTGTGAAAGAGACTTCGGGGTACCGTGCGTTAATGTTCGAAATAAGGTAAACAGAGTATTAGGTTTTATATCTACAAGTGTAAGTAATAAGAGTGCGGAGGTTATATTGCAACTATATCTTGCACTAGTCAGGCCGCACCTCGATTATGCGGTTCAGTTCTGGTGCCCCTATTATAGAATGGATATCAATTCACTGGAGTCGGTGCAGCGAAGAATGACAAAAATTATTCCGGGACTTAGAAACCTTCCATATCAAGATAGATTAAAGAAACTAAACTTGCATTCCCTAGAAAGACGAAGAGTGCGGGGAGATATGATAGAAGTATTTAAGTGGGTGAAAGGAATCAATAAAGGAGATATAGATAAAGTTCTTATAATATCAGAGCAGGATAGGACTCGTAGCAACTGACTTAAGTTGGATAAGTTTAGGTTTAGGAGGGAGATAGGAAGGAACTGGTTCACAAATAGGGTGGTGGACGAGTGGAACAAGCTTAGCAAACTTTGTAGTAAGTGCTGGAACGCTGGAAAGTTTTAAAAGGAGGCTAGATAGATTCATGGATGATAGAGAGTGGTAGTAACTCTCGACAGGAGCTGCCATGCGCAGCCCAGCCGGCCTATTGCAGACTCCTTATCTTCTTATGTTATGTTCTTATGTGTGTCTCTCGTTCTCTCTCACTCAGGTTACTTGATATACGAACAAGTGAAAGACGAATAATGGAAAAAAAAAAAACTGAACTAAAACAGTGAACATAATCCCTTCCTGACTTAGCTGACAAAACTCTTCTCGCCCGAGGGATACTTAAGTGAGATATACTTATAGACGTGGATATTCTCTTTTATATAATAATAAATAGAGAGAGAGAGAGAGAGAGAGAGAGCTGACATGAGAAGACAATATAGTTGCGGGTGGATGATGGATTGGCCGTGGGAAGTGGTGATTACGATGATTGAGTATTATACACGGGGGAAGGCCAAGCCGGGGTGAAGGCCAAGCCGGGGTGAAGGCCAAGCCGGAGTGAAGGCCAAGCCGGGGTGAAGGCCAAGCCGGGGTGAAGGCCAAGCCGAGGTGAAGGCCAAGCCGGGGTGAAGGCCAAGCCGGGGTGAAGGCCAAGCCGGGGTGAAGGCCAAGCCGGGGTGAAGGCCAAGCCGGGGTGAAGGCCAAGCCGGGGTGAAGGCCAAGCCGAGGTGAAGGCCAAGCCGGGGTGAAGGGTAAGCCGGGGTGAAGGCCAAGCCGGGGTGAAGGCCAAGCCGAGGTGAAGGCCAAGCCGGGGTGAAGGCCAAGCCGGGGTGAAGGCCAAGCCGGGATGAAGGCCAAGCCGGGGTGAAGGCCAAGCCGGGGTGAAGGCCAAGCCGGGGTGAGAGAGAGAGAGAGAGAGAGAGAGAGAGAGAGAGAGAGAGAGAGAGAGAGAGAGAGAGAGAGAGAGAGAGAGAGATTAAATTAGGAGGGGCATCACCATTCCTTTGTTATATCCAATAGGTAAACAAACTCCATTTCCATAATAGAGGAAGAATTGGTCCCGGGAAATCACCAGCGAAATTTTTGTGAATAATTGAGAGACGTTTCGGGAAATTTTAAAAAGAATTTATTCCCTGAGAAATTTTTGTGGGTAATTTTAGGAAATATTTATCCTATGGAATAAAATTAGCAGTTCAGAAGATTTTATTATGAGAACTTGTGAGAGATATTCGATGTATTCCTTGAGAGAGAGAGAGAGAGAGAGAGAGAGAGAGAGAGAGAGATAAAGAAACAGTGACAACGAACAATTCACAAGTAAAACCAATTCACTTTATTTATTGCTCCTGTATTATGAATGAAGATTGGACAGAACCTAATCTCCCGTCCCACCAGGTGCCCGTCTCCCGCCATGATTGAACTGTCAACCTCTTGTCGACAGAAGACGATTGGTGATTGTTGGTTAGGTTAGGTTGCCAGTTCAGATATTAAAAAGTCCCTTCACGACGCCCTCTCCCAGGTAGTGAGTCCATAGTCGAGGGTCTCCCAGGTAACTCGCCCACCTGTCCGGGAACACAGGTGTGCCCTCTGACCTCTCCATTAAACCTAAAATCACTTTGTTCGTCTTATTGAACCAACTGAATATATATATAAAAACCATGTGTGTGTGTGTGTGTGTGTGTGTACGTGTGTGTGTGTGTGTGTACGTGTGTGTGTGTGTGTGTACGTAAGTGTGTGTTTGTGTGTATATTTTTCTATATGTAGGACAGAAAGACAGAGACACACACACACACACACACCCACACACACACACACACACACACACACACACACACACACACACACACACACACACACACACACACACCTACATCACATAAATATAATATATCTCTATAATAATATATAGACCTATACCTAGATACTATGCATATAACCCAGTTCATTTTATTAGTTCATTATGTAAATCCCGTAACAAAATACTGGATTATCAACACGCACTCTTTTTCCTGCTCATATATTCAATAGTAAATCATTAAAAGACACTTTGTAAACATTACGGTTAATAATTATGACAGTGAATGTTTACCTAGTATAAGTATTGTAGTAACTGTTCTTGTATAGTGTGTGTTTGTCTGTCCTTGTGTTTGTCTGTCTGTCTATGTGTTTGTCTGTCCATCCATCCATATGTCTGTCTATACATCTACATATTGTTTTAGGCCAATGAAGAATATTTACCGCAGGTTAGGTTAGGTTGATGAGAACAGACAGGCGGTGACAGAATAAATGTTTATCGTTGTTGACGGTGTAGTGCAGGTAGTTAAAGAGGACCTCCTGTTGCCTCTCTCTCTCTCTCTCTCTCTCTCTCTCTCTCTCTCTCTCTCTCTCTCTCTCTCTCTCTCTCTCTATCTCTCTCTCTCCCTCCCCTTTTCCCTCTTCCCCCCTCTATTTTCCTCACTCCCTCCCTCCCTCCTTTTATCTTCCGACTCACTCTCTTCCTTCTCCCTTACTCTCTCTTTCTCCCTCTCTTCAACACACATACGAGCTAACGTTTGACATTAAACTACCAGCCCCCCCCCCCGGCCCCCCCCCCCCACACACACACACATAATAAAAATCTAATTGCTTCTGTACCCACTCGATTCATCTTATCCCCTCCTCCTGCCAACACACTCTCGTCATCACATCAAATTCCCACGTCGTCAACTAATACTCCTGCAGTAAAGTCTGATCACATTGGTATAAAACCTCGTTACCTGAGTCTTATAAACTGGGGTTGAATACCTTACAATTGACGGGCATAAACCATGAAATTGTCGGTAAATACAGTTTCATTCCTGAGGTATTGAGTGTGTTTTCCTCTTAGGCTGGGGAATGAAAGACCTTGTATGACCTTGTATGATCCAGAATGACCTTGTATGACCCAGAATGACCTTGTATGACATTGTATGACCTTGTAGGACTCAGAATGACCTTGTATGACCTTATATGACCCAGAATGACCTTGTATGACCCAGAATGACCTTGTATGACCTTGTATGACCTTGTAGGACTCAGAATGACCTTGTATGACCTTATATGACCCAGAATGACTTTCTATTACTTTGAATGACCTTGAATGACCTTTTCATCCACGTATCTCAAAGCTCACTGGTTATAAATCCGGTTTTAAGGCTCTGTTAAATGCCTGGACACGAGCGGCTGCCATCTCTGATATGTTAGGGTGAGGGTGTGTGGGTGTGGGTGTGGGTGTGAGGGGTCTTTCTCATCTGTCTTTGATTCTCTCTCTCTCTCTCTCTCTCTCTCTGCACATACACACGCACGCACACTAGCCAGAGAGGTCTTTAAGGTCCATTTTAAATCACCAATTAATGAATATTTATTATCAATTACCAAATATTCTTTAACCATTACCATTACTCTAACAAACTACAAATATACATATGAATTATTACACATATGTATAATATCATTACATGTATAATTTGAACAAGTATGTATATAATATATTTCAAGTATGTGTATAATTTATTGCTAGTGTCTCTGTTATATTACAATAGTACTCAGAAGTTATGGGAACACTTGTTGGAATTTATTGCCCTGACACTTAGAATTTTTTGCAATTTTCAATACACTCAGAATTTATTGCTGTTAAGAGTAGCCTATGATGGAGGAGAGAGAGAGAGAGAGAGAGAGAGAGAGAGAGAGAGAGAGAGAGAGAGAGAGAGAGAACGACATGTATAGGGAGAAATTAATGCATAGAGCGACAGACAGACAGACAGACAGACAGACAGACAGACAGACAGACGTAAGGATAAATGACCTAGGAACTATTAAACCTAATCTACCTGTAACCTTTGTATCTCATTAGTCGTGTTACCTGCCAAAGGACTCACAATGCAGTTATAATGCTCAGGTGACTTTGTGCTTAACGCCTTTTGTCTTCCCGTCATCATCATTTTGTCTTCCCGTCATCACCTTTTTGCCGACGTGATGAGTAGTGAGTGTGGTGATGTTTAGTCTCTCTTTTATATAAATAATGAGTGAAATATGTAGTAATGTTTGTTTGGTTTGACTTCACCTAACCTACACCACTATTATGGCATCTCTCAAAGCATTCCATCCACCACAACACCACAATGGCAACTTTCAACTCCTTACACCATCACCCCCCCCTAACACCATCACCCCCCCCTAACACCATCACCCCCCCAAATACCATCACCCCCCCAACACCATCACCCACACCCCCCCCTAACACCATCACCCCCCCTAACACCATCACCCCCCCCCCCAACACCATCACCCACCCCCCTACATGGCTGTCAACTCTGAACCCTTTATCATGATCCCTTTAGGTGTGTAGGCAAGCTGCGTGACCTCTTGACCTTTCCAGTGGACATTTTGATTCCTTGGACAAGCTTGAACGGAAGAGGTGGAAGGGAGAATGGGATGAATGGTAAGGAATTGGGATAGAAAATGAACGAGAAAAGGGAAAGTAGAAAAGAGGGAAATAGAGAGAGAAAATGAAGGATGAAGGCGAGAGATAGGAGATAAGATGAGATAATAAAATAACAAAAGGAATAAGAAGACAAAAACAGGGAAGAATCCACAAAATATGAAATAAAAATAAGAAAATTTCAGAATCGGTAAGAATAAAAATAAACGAAGAGTAACAACACTGATAACACTATACATAGTCTATATCACAATGTATATATTCTGTATAGTCAAGTATAAACATCAACTATACAAAGACCATGTATAGAGGAGTGATGCTGTGTATTGCCAGGTGTACACACTGCAACCCTACAGACTCATATTAATTAACGCAGGTGAACACAGGTGCTTTGTTTACGTTGGTCTTTTGTTCTACACACTGAGGAAGATGTTTGTAACTGAGATGAATTACGTATGTGTGTTAGTGAGTCTTGTTTGATCTCTCTCTCTCTCTCTCTCTCTCTCTCTCTCTCTCTCTCTTTATCGGTCTTAACCTAACCTAACCTAACCTAACCTAACCACCATATACCTCTACCTAACTTCTAAATATACCTTAAACTATAAACAAAATAAACCTTGGTATAAATTTTTTAACTCAAACAAGAAGATTTCAAGAGTGACTTCCATAAGAGGTGTTAGTTGTGGTGTTAGTTGTGGTGTTAGTTGTGGTGTTAGTTGTGGTGTTAGTTGTGGTGTTAGTTGTGGTGTTAGTAGTGGTGTTAGTTGTGGTGTTAGTAGTGGTGTTAGTAGTGGTGTTAGTTGTGGTGTTAGTTGTGGTGTTAGTTGTGGTGTTAGTTGTGGTGTTAGTTGTGGTGTTAGTTGTGGTGTTAGTTGTGGTGTTAGTTGTGGTGTTAGTAGTGGTGTTAGTAGTGGTGTTAGTGGTGGTGTTAGTAGTGGTGTTAGTAGTGGTGTTAGTAGTGGTGTTAGTTGTGGTGTTAGTAGTGGTGTTAGTAGTGGTGTTAGTAGTGGTGTTAGTTGTGGTGTTAGTAGTGGTGTTAGTAGTGGTGTTAGTAGTGGTGTTAGTAGTGGTGTTAGTAGTGGTGTTAGTTGTGGTGTTAGTAGTGGTGTTAGTTGTGGTGTTAGCTGTGGTGTTAGTAGTGGTGTTAGTTGTGGTGTTAGTTGTGGTGTTAGTAGTGGTGTTAGTGGTGGTGTTAGTAGTGGTGTTAGTAGTGGAGTTAGTGGTGGTGTTAGTAGTGGTGTTAGTTGTGGTATTTTAATCCTCTTCACTCCTGGTCTTAGCTCTAGGGTGAGTGCGTCGCGTTGCAGGTCACTAATGAAGCACTTGGTTTAGCGGGGGGGGAGGGGGACTTAGAGTGTGTTGCAATTAAAGACAATGAAGAAAAGATAAGAGGGTAGAGAGAGAGAGAGAGAGAGAGAGAGAGAGAGAGAGAGAGAGAGAGAGAGAGAGAGAGAGAGAGAGAGAGAGAGAGAGAGAGAGAGAGCATCTCACACTTGTACCGTTTCTCCTCTGTTTTATTTCCCATTTCTCTCTTTCTCTCTCTTATTTTCTTTCTTTATTGGGCTTCTCTCTCTCTCTCTTTCTCTCTCATCATTCGCCCTTCTCTCCCTGCATCATTCACCTCTCTCTCTCTCTCCCTTCTCTCCCTCAATCATTCACCTCTCTACCCTCTCTCCTTGTCTCATCCATCATTCTCTCCCTGCATCATCCACCCTTCTCTCCCTGCATCATCCACCCTTCTCTCCCTGCATCATCCACCCTTCTCTCCCTGCATCATCCACCAGTCCGCCTCGTGTTAAAGTCTGCTTTCTATAAACACTAAACAAGTCAACTGCAAACAAGTGGATGGTAAAGTTAAGTTTTACTGCAGGTAACAAACTGTACCTCTCTCCCTCCCTCACACACCTTCCCTACCACACACACACACACCCTCCTGGCCCGCTCCTTTACCTTCTGGCACCTCCCCACACCCTCCCACACCTCCTCACTACCCTCCCACACTCTCCCACACCTCCCCACTACCCTTCCACACCCTCCCACACCTCCCACACCCTTCCCACTACCCTACCACTACCCTCCCACACCCTCCCACACCTCCCACACCCTCCCACTACCCTCCCACACCTCCCCACTACCCTCCCACACCTCCCCACACCCTCCCACACCCTCCCACACCTCCCCACACCCTCCCACACCCTCCCACACCTCCCACACCCTCCCGCACCTCCCCACGAACCTCCCACACCCTCCCACACCTCCCACACCCTCCCACACCTCCCCACTACCCTCCCACTACCCTCCCACACCCTCCCACACCTCCCACTACCCTCCCCCACCTCCCCACTACCCTCCCCACTACCCTCCACACTACCCTCCCTCATCCAATCCCCAACTATTCTATCTCATGGTGGGGTGAGGCAAGCAGACGTAATTACGGAACAAGAACCCGGTCGACGGAGGACAGGAATTCATTTTCCGGCTCGGGGACGCTAAGTTTCCTCATCACATAAATAATTCCCCAACTAAGGCCGATTTTCCCTGTTGATAAAATAAAAGTTCCCGATACTTTCGCCATAATTTTCTTGCTTGCAAAAATTCTTTCCCTTCCCCACCAAGTTAAGACCTCGGGAAGGGGAAGCCAACAGAATTACCTTTTTGTTATGTTAAGTTAGGATTAGGTGTGTGTGTGTGTGTGTGTGTGTGTGTGTGTGTGTGTGTGTGTGTGTGTGTGTGTGTACATGTGTGTGTGTGTGTGTGTGTGTGTACGTGGATATATTTGTGTATGTATGTCACTAATTTATTTTCTTCATTATAAACTATAAGACCCAGCCAACAAGGTCTTTAAAATAGTCTTATATAATCGGGTCTTTGAGAATAATTGATGTCTTTTATATATGGTAATTCCCCTTTAGTTCTAATGGGTTCCAGTCATGATAATCCAGACTAATCCTTATCTTATAGGATTAGGGGCCTCTTGCAAGTGGGGTTCATTAGCAGTGGGCCTATTAGGACTAGGTGGCCTATTAAGATTGGGGCCTATTTAAACAGCCAATGTCTTTGCCTGTGAATATTTAGCTTCTAAATTGTAAAGGTTAGGTTAGGTTAGGTTAGGTTAGGGTAGGTTAGGTTAGGTTAGGTTAGGTTAGGTTAGATTAGGTTAGGTTAGGTTAGGTTAGGTTAGATTAGGTTAGGTTAGGTTAGGCTAAGTTAGGCTAGATTAAATTAGAGTACTGTAGGTTAGATTACGCTAAGTCAGGTTAGGTTAGATTAAATTCGTTTAGTGTAGGTTAGGTTAGATTAACTTAAGTAACATTCAATAACCTCAGATTACAATACGTTAAGTAGGTGTTTTAATGAGATAATAAATATTACTTTATTTTACTCACGGGAAAAAACTTGATTATAGTGAAGATAAAAAGAACATGTTCCCACCGCATCATTAACCGCTAATATCATCACCATTAACTCAGGTTTATGTCAACAGCACAGCAGCTTTGACTCCGTCTTGTGTTATGTGAAAAATTACCCGGAATTATGGGGAAAATTGGCTTGGTGTTGTAGTGGTGTTGTAGTGGTGTTGTTGTAGTGGTGTTGTAGTGGTGTTGTAGGGGTGTTGTAGTGGTGTTGTAGTGGTGTTGTTGTAGGGGTGTATATGTTGTTGTTGTTGTTTGTTGTTGTTGTTGTTGATACTTTTAATAATTCTTGTATTATCATTGTTATTATTATTATTGTTATTATTTATTATTAATGTCATTATAATCATTATCGTTATCACTAATTATTACTGAAGGGGTTAAGTCATCATACTCAAGGGATTAAGTCATCAGTGTCTCTCTCTCTCTCTCTCTCTCTCTCTCTGTCTCTCTCTCTCTCTCTCTCTAATCACCTCTCGCGTGGCAAGACTCGCTTTACGACACTTGAGAGTCTCGTTTTACAAAGATAAGCCCGTTTATGCTTCACCATCAAGCTTTGCGAGGCCAATTGTGAACCTTTTCTTCAGGAGTTTGTCAGTGTGGAAGATGGTCTTTAAATGGGGACACTTTACCGGAGAAACACATGTTGTTAGTGTGTGTGTGTGTGTGTGTGTGTGTGTGTGTGTGTGTGTGTGTGTGTGTGTGTCAATATATCTATCTGTCTGTCTCTCTTTTTTGTCTCTCTTTCTTAGTCTATTCGTCTCTTACTCCCTTCTCTTTCTCATTCTCTCTTTTATTTTCTTGCGCTCTCTGTCTTTCACTCCTTCACCCCACACCACCCCCCCTCCATTACCTCACTGCTCGGTTAATCTTCCAACGTACCTCCGGCGGTTCTCAAAGCAGATGTGTCTTGTGTGAGTTCTCAGGCCCGGCTACTGGGTGCTCTCTCTCTCTCTCTCTCTCTCTCTCTCTCTCTCTCTCTCTCTCTCTCTCTCTCTCTCTCCACTCACCTGATAATGTGTGGGCCCCATCAAGACTCCTGGAACATTAATGGAACACTAGTAATGTTTCTTCCTTCATCGTCTCCACCTCCCACTTGCTACTGATCCTCCTCTCAAAGGCTCTTCGTGTTGGATATGTAGGGGGTCTATGAGGGCTTCTGGATATGTGGGGGGTCTTCGAGGGCTTCTGCATATGTGGGGGGGTCTATGAGAGCTTCTGGATATGTAGGTTCCCAACTCCTTAAAACCTTCAGACAAACAAACAAAAAAAATAAACAATAATAACAAGAAGAATCAATTGTAAAAGAAAATAACCAGGAAGAAAAAAAAAAATAATTTAATCATAATAAAAGACAATAAATAATTCCATATAAATAAATCACATACATATCAAAAGGCGTTACATTAGTCTGTTTGTCAGTAGTAAATAAAAGATGTTAGGTGGCTGTAAATCTATTCCTCTCAGAGAAGTCTTTACAAAGTTACAGTTAGTTACGGGAGTGTGTGTGTGTGTGTGTGTGTGTGTGTGTGTGTGTGTGTGTGTGTGGGCGAGGCTAAACTAGTCATTACGTATTAATCTCTCTACCTGTACCTGTGCCTAATGGGGATGAGTCATTAGGGGGAGATTATTAGTTTGTGTGAGTGTGTGTGTGTGTGTGTGTGAGTGTGTGTGTGTGAGTGTGTGTGTGTGAGTGTGAGTGTGTGTGTGAGTGTGTGTGAGTGTGTGGAACTAAAGTGACTGACTAATACCCCGGAATCTGATTTACTCTGTCCTCACCAAATATAAATTCTTACCTACCTTAAACTCATGACTTAAAATTCTAAATCTCTCAATAAATGCTTAATAAAACTCTAAACTTATACATGAGATATACATAAAGAACCAATATATTATGTATATGTATGAACGTAAAGGTGAACGAATAACATTCCTTTAGTCTTTTGATATAGAAGATAATATTCTCCTCCGTCTCGTTAAGTCACTTGCTGTAGAGGGAAAGACTAAATCACACTGTTACGCGCTTCAATAACTCACTTTTATGACTGTGTTCTCAAATGTGTTTATTGGGAAACGTTGAATACATATTTTATTTTTGTGTCTCTTATAAGTTACCTGTCACTAACACATACCTGGCCAGTGAAGTTGTGAAGGGAACTCAAGACACTGTGTTTGTACAAGTGGTTGAAGGAGGTGATTACGTATACACAGACGACCTCCCCTCACACTACACAGACGACCTACCCTCACACTACACAGACGACCTACCCTCACACTACACAGACGACCTACCCTCACACTACACAGACGACCTACCCTCACACATACACAGACGACCTACCCTCACACTACACAGACGACCTACCCTCACACATACACAGAGGACCCCCCCCCCCACCCCACACACCCACACACCCACACACACACACACCCCACACCCACACACACACACACACCTACACACACACACACACACACACACACACGCACGCACACACACACACATGAATAAACCGATACAACATCTAGAAGCAGTACACCACTTCTCTCCACTAAAATTGTCCTCAGCAAATTCTCGAGCAAAACGGATTACGGGATGGAATGTGGAGTGGCAAAGCATCTTATTCCCCCGACAGTGGTGAAGCTCTCAGGGCCTAGGATCCCACAGGAGTGTCCTTCTTCTTCTTATTTGCTAAAAGGTAGTCTCGTCTTGGCATGGTATCTGAGTGCTTGTGTGTGTGTGTGTGTGTGTGTGTGTGTGTGTGTGTGTGTTTCTATTCTGTCTACCTGTCTATATATCCACCTGTATGTGCCTGTCTCCACCTGTAATTACCTATATCTTCCTTTTCATATACCTGTCTATCCATCTATCTATCTACCTGTATCTACCTGTCTATCATTGTCCCCACCTGTCTAAACCTACCTGTCTAAAAACAACATCAAACAAAGGCTCTTAACATAACTTATTCTTCGCCAGGTAAGACACATCTAAAAGGTCCCTCTTAAGACACAACAATAACAACTTAACATTGATAATAATAATTAACTAAATAAATATAAATTAACATATAAATATTTACATCCCGGGGGTCTGAAATGTCCAACATGGCATAAATGTCGTACACAAGGTCATTAGAGGCTTAAATATGACCTCTACCATTATGTGGGTTAGAGGTCAGGATACTATGTGTATTGGTTATCGATGCCATCATTCATTATAAGATCAATAAGGGTCATATTCACGTTGGTTTGTGGCCGTAACATCCCTCTTGGTGTTTCTAAGTGGGTGTTTATAGACGTGTGTGTGTGTGTGTGTGTGTGTGCACGAAAGGTATTAACAACTCTCTCTCTCTCTCTCTCTCTCTCTCTCTCTCTCTCTCTCTCTCTCTCTCTCTCCTTATCTCTCACTGTCTCTCCCTATCCTCCATCTATCTCTCCTCCTCTCCCTTCTTATCTCTCACTGTCTCTCCCTATCCTCCATCTATCTCTCCTCCCTTCTTATCTCTCACTGTCTCTCTATCTCTGTCTCTCAGGCCAGGTATAGCATCTCTCTATCATGGGACAGTAATTAAGAAAAAAAACATGGCGGTAATAATGAGGAATTTCGTCAAGGATTGCTGAATTATAGACCATTTCCCCGCCTAATTATACACGGTTGGGAATGATTTGTTGAGGGAAAGATGGAACGGGACGTGATGGCGCCCTGGTGGAACAGTGGGACAAGTGGATAAATAATTCTGACGGTAGTTATGTCTGGTCTTGTAATGCTGATGTTATTACTCGTTGTAGGATTGGCTAGCTTAACGATACATACATACTTACATACATACATACATACATACATAAAGCCTCACTAACACGACACATTTGACTTGAATAATCACGAGTAAAAGTCATATGCCAGTATTTTGCCACAGAATATATAGCTTAAATTGACGTGTATATTATGTATGTATACTATGTATGTATATTATGTATGTATATTCCTTCAACCACACGAGACACAGCGAGCGAAGAGACAGTTAGTGTGTGAGGGAAAAGACACGGTGTGGAGGAGGACACTGCTTGTTGATACACACAGACACGACACACTAAGTTGTTGACATACGCGTGACTTATCGTCTCCTCCTGGTGAGTTTACCTACAGTCTGTATAACACATTAGTACAACACTCAACAGTAGAAGGATAATCTTATATAGTTTGGTGGTAGTGTTGCCTGCTGGACGTCTTCGAAAGCGTTGATTTGAAGAAAAGATCAGTTTCCTCTTGTTACTTGTTAACAATCATATGACGATTTAATATAGTTGTGTTTTATATCATTATGTGTTTTGTTTTTGGTTTATTAAGTTAATAAAGAAAATTAAGCAAATTAAGAACAAAATTATCACATTTTCTTCACATTTGAGGGACAGTTTGAGACACTGATGAGGACAGAGTTCGCAGGACGTGTTGTTGGGGTTCGTGAACAGAGGTGATGTGTGTTCCTTACCGTGAACTCATTCATATGGGATAATAGCCTTTATAATAGTAACAATAAAGGTTTCTTATGTGCAGAGAATAATTTATGTTGAACAATAAAATAAAAATAATTACATGTCTTCTAGACCAGAGAGTCAGGTATTTCGTAAATTCAAAGAGAGATACAAACGAAGTCTTTTTCACAGTAATGAGACAAGTTCCTTAAGTCTCGTGAAGCTCTGACACCTGCTATGAGATATCTTATGAACCGAGAAAATCAGAACAGTCACTGCTTTTGTCGTGTACACATGTGCCTAAGTCAAGTGTACACAAGTGCCTCAGTCAAGTGTACACAAGTGCCTCAGTCAAGTGGTGATCAACACGGGTTGTATTTGTTGAGGTTTAATGTGTTGAATATGAAGATGTACAGTGAGGACGTACAGTGGTGATGTACAGTGAGGACGTACAGTGTACAGTGTTGTGGGCCGGAGCTGACTCAACCCACAACACTATATAACATTACCTTCTTCCCCTTCACTACAGACCCTTACCAAACACTCCAGTGAAGAACACAAATAACAGGTCACGAGGACTTACTTACCAGAATACATAAACATTGTGTTAGAGTCAAATTTGCTGCCAGTGTGTTTACAAAATGACGTCTCGATCCACCAGCTGGCAGTGAAAACACAAGCAAGGACTGTAGGTGTTTCCTTACAATAGGTTAGATTGTTTTAAACACTAGTCATATATTATCGTATTTTGGGATGATACACCAAGTAAGTATTTGATTCATTTTAACTTTTATTAAACTGTAATCCCACAGCTCACTCCCTCACTCACCACACCCCCTCAGCTCACTCCGTCACTCACCACACCCCCTCAGCTCACTCCCTCACTCACCACACCCCCTCAGCTCACTCCCTCACTCACCACACCCCCTCAGCTCACTCCCTCACTCACCACACCCCCTCAGCTCACTCCCTCACTCACCACACCCCCTCAACTCACTCCCTCACTCACCACACCCCCTCAGCTCACTCCCTCACTCACCACACCGCTTCAGCTCACTCCCTCACTCACCACACCCCCTCAGCTCACTCCCTCACTCACCACGCCCCCTCAGCTCACTCCCTCACTCACCACACCCCCTCAGCTCACTCCCTCACTCACCACACCCCCTCAGCTCACTCCCTCACTCACCACACCCCCTCAGCTCACTCCCTCACTCACCACACCCCCTCAGCTCACTCCCTCACCACACCCCCTCAGCTCACTCCCTCACTCACCACACCCCCTCAGCTCACTCCCTCACTCACCACACCCCCTCAGCTCACTCCCTCACTCACCACACCCCCTCAGCTCACTCCCTCACTCACCACACCCCCTCAGCTCACTCCCTCACTCACCACACCCCCTCAGCTCACTCCCTCACTCACCACACCCCCTCAGCTCACTCCCTCACTCACCACACCCCCTCAGCTCACTCCCTCACTCACCACACCCCCTCAGCTCACTCCCTCACTCACCACACCCCCTCAGCTCACTCCCTCACGCACCACCCCACCTCAGCTCACTCCCTCACTCACCACACCCCCTCAGCTCACTCCCTCACTCACCACACCCCCTCAGCTCACTCCCTCACTCACCACACCCCCTCAGCTCACTCCCTCACTCACCACACCCCCTCAGCTCACTCCCTCACTCACCACACCCCCTCAGCTCACTCCCTCACTCACCACACCCCCTCAGCTCACTCCCTCACTCACCACACCCCCTCAGCTCACTCCCTCACTCACCACACCCCCTCAGCTCACTCCCTCACTCACCACACCCCCTCAGCTCACTCCCTCACTCACCACACCCCCTCAGCTCACTCCCTCACTCACCACACCCCCTCAGCTCACTCCCTCACTCACCACACCCCCTCAGCTCACTCCCTCACTCACCACGCCCCCTCAGCTCACTCCCTCACTCACCACGCCCCCTCAGCTCACTCCCTCACTCACCACGCCCCCTCAGCTCACTCCCTCACTCACCACACCCCCTCAGCTCACTCCCTCACTCACCACGCCCCCTCAGCTCACTCCCTCACTCACCACACCCCCTCAGCTCACTCCCTCACTCACCACACCCCCTCAGCTCACTCCCTCACTCACCACACCCCCTCAGCTCACTCCCTCACTCACCACACCCCCTCAGCTCACTCCCTCACTCACCACACCCCCTCAGCTCACTCCCTCACTCACCACACCCCCTCAGCTCACTCTCTAGCTCACCTCACTCCCTCCCTCACTCACCCCCTCATGTTTACACTGTCAGCTGGCAGAGTGAAAGAATAAGTATTGTAAATTTAAATTTGAAAACAATTGAGCATCAGATATAAGCTGTTTAACACATGGGAATAATAATATGTAACCAATTGACTTTTCTCTGAAGTAACTTAACTTTCTAACTTATCTAATAGCTGATTGGTCCATAGTAAACTCAAACTAAATGTGTTTACAACTGGTAAGGAGACCCGTTATTATCTAAGATAATGTTAAATATCCTGACTATCAAAATGCAAATAATTTCAAGGCATTAACACTTCAGAGAGAATGTTAGAAAATTTTAAATATGTATTATAAAATGTCGATATAAATATGTGCTTATATGTGAACAGTCCTGGGGAGGTAAGACGCTCAGGGGAACCAATGAGCTATAGACGAGGGGCGGCGCTTATGGGCCAGGTCAGCGTGGAAAGGGTATAGTTATATTATTGAACAGGTAAATTACTTGCCGGAATTGCAGTATTCTGATTTTGTTTTTCATAGTTTTATTCACTAAATGGTGGACCTAGATGCCCAGGGGAGATGTTTTATTCGACAGATAAAGCAACTAGTGTGACAATTGGTAGTTTACAGTACAAGACAATAAGAGGTAAAAGAACATACGAGTATTTTGCATCGCTTGCTTCAGAGAAATTGATTTAGGTAAATATTCCTAATTAAAGGGATAAAGCAGCGGAAGATTGTCTGTGTAGGTTTATGAGTGAGTTACTCTTTGTGGTCGTGTAGTTGTTGTACTTCACTGTGTCAAGTTGTATGGAGGAGCTGTACTGATCCTTGTTGAGGGAGAGAGATGGAAGTATCCGCCATCTCTTGTGTTACTCTTTTTAGAATTTGGGTTTAAATATCAATAATGTTGTATATAATAAGATAATGAAAGCAGAACTGTGGCCTCATTTATGAATGTTGTTTCATGCAGGATGGTCCTTGGCCCAAGACATGATGGTCCCTGGCCCAAGACATGATGGTCCCTGGCCCAAGACATGATGGTTGACGCCAACGCTCCTCTACCACCAGGACAACGTGAGTACTACTTCCACTTCTCTTATTATGGCACCATGGACAAGTGTCTTTAATAATTGTTGGTGTTAGCTAAAACCATTGTTAATATCATGGTTGTTCCTGCTAGTTAAAGAGTAGAATTGGTGGTAAAGGTTAAGGATAGGGTTGGCAGAATCTCTTCAGACACGTTTGTTGTAATACATCGATACTTATCTAATAGGAGCAGAAAACATATAAACTTAATGATGGAAAATTATAGTTATCACTCCTGGGATGTTTACACTGAAGAAGTTCCTGGGTAAACAAAGTCTCTTGATCTTTTTGGATAGGTCGCTGGTCCACCCTCGGGGCACCCCTAGTTCACCCAGTTGTGATTGAGTACCTCACTTTACAGATGGGCGAAATATATATTGTCGAGTGCAGTGCCGGCCAAACTGTCCCTTGTTTACCTCAAACAAGGTTGGTTTAATCTCTGCCGTATATCTACTGGACGTAAAGTTCCTTCCGAGTAAAACAGTAATAAAAGGAAATTACTGAAATTTCCCGGATTTTTACGAAAATACTTGATATTGCTGTTTTTAACAAGAGGTATAAGGTAGTTAGAACCATTAAAGAACACTAACTATGTTACCAAATTATTCGAAATCTAATAATAGTTATACATGTCACTTAATGTTTCCGTGTGCACCGCCTCCATGGCCTCACTGCGTCCAACTAGCAGACAGAGTTTATTTAATTCCTTCGTGATAATAGTTGGGAGCAATACCGTAATGACAGTGTTTACTGGGCAGTAATGAGCGTACAAGGCCGCACTGCCGCTCCCCTTAACGCCAACTGCTGCTAATTTAGACCTCAGAAAGTCATAGAAAGTGGTGGACAAGACTTAAAGAGTCTCCATTAGCGTATTAACTAGTTCATTAAGTGTGTTGCTGTTGTTAAGCCGCCTCTCCTGCTCTTGTTAGGCCGCCGCTCCTGCTCTTGTTAGGCCGCCGTTCCTGCTCTTGTTAAGCCGCCTCTCCTGCTCTTGTTAAGCCGCCTCTCCTGCTCTTGTTAAGCCGCCTCGCCTGCTCTTGTTAGGCCGCCTCTCCTGCTCTTGTTAAGCCGCCTCTCCTGCTCTTGTTAGGCCGCCGCTCCTGCTCTTGTTAAGCCGTCTTTCCCGTTGTTGTTAAGTGTTTCCTTACCCCTGTTACTCTCTCGTCACCACGTTACTGATGACACCCCTTGTGCTGCCCTCACCACCGTACGAGTCCTCTACCAACACGCCAGATTAATATTCAGGTCTGAGTCTCCAGGAACCGCATCAATACCTCCAGACGTTGTTCTCAACTTTACACCATAAAAATCGGGTTTTGTTGACTTTTCCCTCCGGTGATCCTAACTTAGAGGAAGAATTTTATGATAACGAAATTTGTGGCTGAAGTATTGGTAAGTTTTATTTTATTAAGATGAGCAATAGAGTTTTATTATTATTTATCAGGTGAAAGAAGTTGGCTGACTGGGTGTATAAAGCCTTACTGTTAATAGGAGCGTCTTGGTATACTGTAACGTAATGTGTCTTTAGTGGGTCCTCTAGTGCTGATAATCTCTAGTCCTTATAGTGTGGTTACTCAAGGCTATTAGGGTTATGGGGCTATTAAGTGCTCTACCGTTAGTGTATGGAGTACTCTACCGTTAGTGTATGGAGTACTCTACCGTTAGTGTATGGAGTACTCTACCGTTAGTGATACGGTCAGTTTGTGAAATGGATGAGTTTATGAACAGGACAAAATGACTGGGAGTGGCGAGAGAAGGACAGAGAGACATACAGACAGATAGTTAGATCGACAGACAGACAGACAGACAGCGAAAACTTAGTGGTGTTGTTCGTGATATATCTCCAACATTGGCCATATTGTCTTGAGGGAAATACAATCGAGTTGGTTCTCTTTCTCTCTGTCTCTCCAATTTCTCTCTTCTTCACCTTGCCTTTCCTTTTCTCTTCTTCTCCTTGTCTCCCCTCTTCTCCTCCCAGGTAAGCTAGAGGTAATTAAAGTAAACACAACAGGTACAGTCAGCATCAAGCCACAGGGGAGAGATAGGTGGGGGAGGAGGCATACAGCTAGGAGGAGGAGGAGTGAGAATCAATACAGGAGAAAGAGTTAAATTGTGGCAGACAAACAGACTGACAGATACAGGCTGACAGATACAGGCTGACAGATACAGGCTGACAGATGCAGGCAGGGAGCAGGCATAGGAGAAAGTAATATTTTGATCCACCTATTACGAAAAAATAAGCTGAGTAAATTGCCTCTAGTATTTATTACCTAATTACAGATGATAAATATTCGCTAATTATCCCGAGTTGTTATAATTACAGCGGGAAAATACCTTGTTAATCTCTGGAGGCAAAACTCTTACGTGCCTCATAACGTTCACTAATACGTTCTATTACGTTATATGACGCTCTATAACGCTGTTCCATTACAGAATTACAACAAGTTAGGTATTTTCTTTTATAAGTTAATACGCACAAATACACTTTTAATGCTCCGTAATGTCATTTGTTGGTTGTCAGGGAGAAGTTGTTTTGGTTGGTGGGGAAATTAGTTTGTTTTTGTTTGGGGAAATTATTTGTTTGTTAGGGAGAATTATTTGTTTATTGAGGAAAAAATGTTTGTTTTTGTTTGAGGAAAATTACACGTTATTAGAGAGATTTTATTTACTTGTTGTGTTGGTGAAATTATTTTGTTGGCAGGGGAAACTTGTCTCTTCAATGTTTAAATAATTATTAGTATAAATTGTTTTAAACATTAATACTGGATTTTGTATGCAATATTGCGTATACTGGAAATTGATCTTTCCAAATACCGAGAATTTATTACACCTGGCCAATCAGGATAAACAGGTGATCATATGTGAGTAGTGTGTACCTGGCCAATCAGGATAAACAGGTGATCATATGTGAGTAGCGTGTACCTGGCCAATCAGGATAAACAGGTGATCATATGTGAGTAGTGTGTACCTGGCCAATCAGGATACACAGGTGATCAAATAGGTGAAGAGTTACACCTGGCCAATCAGAATTCACTTAATCACGTAAAAAACTATATTAAGGAAAGTAATAAAGGTAATTTTTTTATAACCTCTTTGGTGAATCTGCATAATATATTACCGGGAACATCGTGCCGCCACTTCCTGGTCATAAATTCATAATAATGAAAAAGTATTCTCTGTTTTTTGTTATATTACGTAGTTAAACGGGGCTGAGGGAAGCTTGGGGGCTTTGGGTGGGGCTAGAGGAGGGGTAAGTGGCTTTGGGTGGGAGTAGAGGAGGGGTAAGTGGCTTTGGGTGGGAGTAGAGGAGGGGTAGGTGGCTTTGGGTGGGAGTAGAGGAGGGGTAGGTGGCTTTGGGTGGGAGTAGAGGAGGGGTAGGTGGCTTTGGGTGGGAGTAGAGGAGGGGTAGGTGGCTTTGGGTGGGGCTAGAGGAGGGGTAGGTGGCTTTGGGTGGGAGTAGAGGAGAGGTAAGTGGCTTTGGGTGGGGCTAGAGGAGGAGGGGTAGGTGGCTTTGGGTGGGGGTAAAGGAGGAGGGGTAGGGTGGGTTGTTGGAGGGGAGACCTGGGGGTGTTACCTCTCACTATGACACTCAGACACTCAGGTTATAACGAGTCTTGCCCAGTGTAGGTACGTCCTGCCCTCTCCTGCTCACTAGTCTCCTAAAAAGCAGAGAAGAAGCGAAGAGTCTTGGGGGAGCTCACACAGGAGTACTTGGCAAGGTGTGAAAGGAGTTGAATCCCTTTCGAAAAATTGTTGAGGAAGAATTTCAAGGTTGTGAATACTTTTTGTACTCCTCGTCTCGACAGGATTTTGTATCTTAGTCTCGGAGATTATATGTTAGTTTTTTATATTTGTTGGTTTATATACGTGGATATATATAGAGGAATATTATAAGATGATTGGGAACTATTGGAAAAATGAGAGAATTTGAATTGTTGGGTTTTAAAAGAGTTAATCCCAGTTATATAAAGTGTCTCTCCCTCCCTCCCTCCCTCCCTCCCTCCCTCTCTCTCTCTCTCTCCCTTCCCCTTTATAGCCTATGCTCTGTATGGGGTCCAAGAATATACACTTGTGTTTAAATGTTTGTAAAAATATTAGGATTTTATGCAACCTAAGTGTAATACTTTCACGTAGTAAAACACACACACACACACACACACAACATTTAAACATACATTCGCCAATACATACGGACAGACATTTTTACACATGAACGCACAGGCGCACACAAGCACACATGCATGCACACAGTCAATAAACGTTGACGTATTCTTCCTGTGGAAATATTTTTGTCTGTAAAATATCTTTCTCGTTGTCAATGTTTATCTAAGAGCCTTGGGGGGGGGGGGGGGCTGAAGGCTTAGATATTTGTGGAGTTGGATTCCTTGTGTGGTAGTCGTCTTCTCCTCGTCTTCCTCCTACTTATTCTTCTCCTCCTCCTTCCCCACCACCACCCTCTCCTCCTCCACCTCCTCCCCCCTCCTCCACCACCTCCTCCCCCCTCCTCCTCCCCCCTTCCTCCTCCCCCTCCTCCTCCACCTCCTCCTCCACCACCACCCCCTCCTCCATCACCACCCCCTCCTCCACCTCCTCCCCCCTTCCTCCTCTCCTCCCCTCCTCCACCACCTCCTCCCCCCTTCCTCCTCCACCACCCCCTCCTCCACCACCACCCCCTCCTCCACCACCTCCTCCACCTCCTCCCCCCTCCTCCTCCCCCCTTCCTCCTCCCCCCTCCTCCACCACCCCTCCACCTCCACCCTTCCTCCTCCCCTCCTCCTCCACCTCCTCATCATCAAGCTTACAACAGGTATGACTTAACCCAGTATGTCTCTGCATCTATAGTATATTGTGCCCGCGGGACGCACGGAGTTATAATGGTATATTATTATTCACGTCATATTATAATTATATAAACAATACAACAATAATTAATGAGAATACATCAATAAACCTCATTTTATGGGATATATTAATTAGCAGTAAAATTCTTACATCGTGTAAATAGAGAAAAGTTTTGAATGATTTTAACCACAATTGGTGATTCCTCTTTAACCACTAATGAAACTTGTACCTTAACCAATATTGAAACACTTTACAACCACAATTTAACACAGTACAACCACAATTGAAGCTCATAACAATTGAAACTGTCTCTTTGAACACAGGAAAAGATATATACCCATTCTAAATGAATTTCTCTCTACGGAAACTTACATATAACACAGGCTGTAAAATTACCCTAGTAGAACCGTCCCCACTCTAGCCTCAAAGACAACAGACGACCACAGATCAAAGCCTATATTTACTTTAACACTGAAGCAATTTGGTCCACATATATCTGATCATAAATGAAAACCTCCATATAGCGGATTTCTCTCTCCCTATTGATCCGTTAGATGGAGGTTTCTCATCCAATGGATCCTCGATATAAGGAACTTCCATCTCTATGTAGTTGGTTAGATGGAGTTTTTCTGTGTTTTGGGGGCGTTTTTATTATTTTAGGGAAATTTCCAGTGTTTGGGGATTTTTCTTGTGTTTTCGGGAGTTTTATCTGAGTTAACTTTCCTTTTTGGGGAGTTTTCTTGTCTCTAGGGTTATTTCTTAAGTTTCTTTAATCATATAGATATTTTATTAACTATTGTGAGTATTGAGGAAGAATTCGTGTGTATGGGAGATAATTTTGACCTTTTTACTTAAGAATTATTATTACTCATGAATTCTTGGATTGATTTAGACTCAACGCGGGGACTCCTGCTGAGGGTCTTAAGAGCTGTAGGTGGGCTGCTATTAGTGTTGCAGCATAAAACATCTCTCGGTGACTCATTCAGGAGAGAAAAATGTTGGCTGAGGAGAAGGAGGAGAAGGAGAAGTAGGAGAGGAGGAGAAGAAGGGGGAGGAGGAGAAGGACTTAGAGGCGGACTTGGAAGAATAGGATAGCAAGTGAAGGATAAATTTGAATATTTTTACCCAACTATATGATTTTTTTTAGCCACTAATTGGAGCATGAAGTGGAGCGTCTACTGGGGTGAAGACTGGATGGAGTGCATGGAGAAATGGGGAGAAATTACTGGGGAGACTGCATGTGGTGATGGGGAGATTGCGTGAGGGGAGATAAAGAGGTATGTTGGAAGAAGAGGGGATAATGGGGTGAAGTTAGTTTGTTTGGGGAGCTAATATGTGTTTTATCTGTCTCTTCTTCTCCCCAGAAATTAGTTCTTACCTAAACTCCCCCTCAGTTTCCCCAAACATCTCTCTGTGGGGAGGAAGATAGAGACTAGAAAACGGGGAGACAATTTGTAGGGGAGATAGTAAGAGACCGGGGAGATTGAGAGACTATATATGTCTCAGTGTTTGTTTGTTCATGTAGGATAAAAATATATACCTGACTCTGGGTAAAGGATCATCAATATATATCTAACTCTGGGTAAAGGATCATCAATATATATCTGACTCTGGGTAAAGGATCATCAATATATATCTGACTCTGGGTAAAGGATCATCAATATATACCTGACTCTGGGTAAAGGATCATCAATATATACCTGACTCTGGGTAAAGGATCATCAATATATATGTGACTCTGGGTAAAGGACCATCAATATATATCTGACTCTGGGTAAAAGACCATCAATATATATCTGACTCTGGGTAAAGGATCATCAATATATATCTGACTCTGGGTAAAGGATCATCAATATATATCTGACTCTGGGTAAAGGATCATCAATATATATCTGACTCTGGGTAAAGGACCATCAATATATATCTGACTCTGGGTAAAGGATCATCAATATATATCTGACTCTGGGTAAAGGATCATCAATATATATCTGACTCTGGGTAAAGGATCATCAATATATATCTGACTCTGGGTAAAGGATCATCAATATATATCTGACTCTGGGTAAAGGATCATCAATATATATCTGACTCTGGGTAAAGGATCATCAATATATATCTGACTCTGGGTAAAGGATCATCAATATATATCTGACTCTGGGTAAAGGATCATCAATATATATCTGACTCTGGGTAAAGGATCATGTGATTAATTATGACGAAGAGAAATATTTATGGGGTAGTAATTAGGTGGAGGACAAAGGCAGCGGTTCCCGGCAGCTGTGGGACGCTGGACCGACGTTCATAATTTGACCAGTGTACATCAAAGGTTCCTGATGAATGTGTGGGAATTGAAACCGCTTCATCAACATCATTCTTCCTTCCTTTATCTCTCTCTTTCTCGTTATCTCTCTCTCTCGTTATCTTTCTCGTTATCTCTCTCTCGTTATCTTTCTCGTTACAGAGTATCTCCTTAAGCTTCTTATATTACGAGGTTTTAGTTAAGATTCAGTGCTGTAATGTTAGTTGAGTCTTCGCGAGGGAGTTACCTGGGAGGGGAGTTACCTGGGAGGGGAGTTACCTGGGAGGGGAGTTACCTGGGAGGGGAGTTACCTGGGAGGGGAGTTACCTGGGAGGGGAGTTACCTGGGAGGGAGTTACCTGGGAGGGAGTTACCTGGGAGGGGAGTTACCTGGGAGGGAGTTACCTGTAGGTGTTCTTGGTAATTAACGACGAGGATTAAATTTGTTTCAGGTTTATTTCATCACTACAGTTGGTGAAGGTTACTGATGTGCAACGTGTGTTAGGTGGGAGTAACGATGCTGTGAATAAATGTACACACGAATATACACAGACACACACATACTGACGCAGATACACACACACAGATATACGTACATACAGACATACTGACAGACACATACACACAGTCTTATACACAATACAACGAGTTTACGGATTTTTTTTTTTACACCATTTACCACAATACAACGCTACACCAGCTGGGAGCCACAACACCACACCAGCTGGGAGCCGGAATACAACACTCACCACAACCATCAATTCTCAATAAAGTTTCCAGCTGGTTGAACGATTCACCATCTGGCAGACGACAAAAGAATCCCTCTCACCCGCACCTCTTTGTTCACCCTCACCCCCTCCTTTCACCCCCACCCTCTCCCTTCACCCCTCCCTCCTCACCACCCACCCCTCACCATCTGCCCTGTGTAGATTCCTGTACCATCTGTTGTGCCCCGTGTCCTGGATCAAGGGGTAAATTGTTCAATCATCATCCCAGCTTCCCGTCCACCCACCATCCATCTTCTATTGTCGACAAGAGCTTGACATTTCAATCATGATGGAATGTGGACACTGGGAGAGGTGGTTCACAACTTTTGTTCCCACCAATTTTACCCCATAATGGAAGAGAGAGACTTGTTTGTGTTTTGTTTTTACTTACCGCCTCTCTCTCTCCCCCCTGGCCCCTCTCTCCCTCTCCCCCCTGGCCCCTCTCTCATCTTTTGTTTCTGCTCGTCAGTTTTGTTTTATTTTCGTTGCAATTTTGTTTATATTGTTTGGTATTGGGTGATGATTTTTTTTTATTTATTTTTTATTTTTAGGAAGGTTGATGTTTGCCATTACTGACCTGGCTGATAGATGTTGTCTTTCTGGATTGTGATGGAGGATGTTATTTGTTTGTTTGCTATATACTTGGCTAGTGACTACACCTGTTTGTTATTAAAGCTGAATATCCTGTTTTATACGACACAGACACACAAACACACACACACACAGACACACACACACACACAGACACACACACTCAGACACACAGACACACACACACACACACACACACACACACACACACACACACACACTCGTTTTCATCTCCACTATTCCTCCCTTCCCTTCTCGTCATTTACACACACGTATCTCTCTCTCTCTTCCCCTTCTCTTCTGTGTCTCTTTCTATGTATCCGTCTCTCTTCCCCTTCTGTCTCACTCTCTCAATTTCTCCTAAATCTCAAACTCTTCCCTTATCTGTGTCTGTGTTTCTATAAATTATTATTCTCTTCCATTCCCCCTTTCTCTCTCTTCTGTTTCTCTTAATTGTTTTTTTTGCTTACTCTTGCGTTTTGTGTTTATATTAATTCTCTTTCCTTCTTTGTTTCTCTCTCTCTCTCTATTACTCTCTCTCTCGTTCTATATTTTTCTGTCTCTTTCTCTATTTCTTTTTCTGTGTTTCTTTCGCTATTTCTCTTTATCTTACACTCTCTGTCTGTGTCTATCTGTCTGTCTGTCTGTCTGTGTCTGTCTGTCTGTGTCTGTCTGTCTGTCTGTCAGTCTGTCTGTCTGTCTGTCTGTCTGTCTGTCTGTCTGTCTGTCTGTCTGTCTCACATTATAATATCGCTCCTGTGTGACAAAGGCCAGAATATATTTCAGTACAAAGCTGAAATAGATATGTACAAGTCACTTATCTATTCCCTCTTTCATCGTTGAGGCACTGATGTCGGAATTATGTCCCGTGCGTTTAGAGCTCTGATGTGGTCTGTTGGTTTATAACTGTGCGCTGTTCTGGATCCACAACAATAACAACTACAGAAAAACATCAACAACAACAATAATAACAAAACAACACTAACAACTAGAACACCACGACTAACAACACCACCAGCAACAACTACCGTAACACCAGCAACAGCACTTAACGCAACAGCTCCTGACAAGCTTCGCAGTTGGGTAAGACGCAAGCGAGTCCTGGAATGGCCAGCTAAAGTTACAACAAGACACTGAGAGATATAGTCGTGTTTTTGTGCCAACCTCCTGCTAGTGTGTTGTAAAAAGGAAGGTTCTCTCTGTCTCTCTTTCCGTCTCTCTGTCCGTCTCTCTGTCTCTCTCTCTCTCTGTCTCTCTCTGTCTCTTTTCCTCTTATTTATTCTCTCTTTTTATCTCTATTTTTCTCTCTCATCTATGTTTTACTCTCTCTTGCTCTTCTAATTTATCTGTGTTTGTTTTCTTCTCTCCCCTCCTCCGGCTCTTTTCCCTCCCTCCCTCCCTCCCTCTCTCCCTCCCTCTCTCCCTCCCTCCCTCCCTCCCTCCCTCCCTCCCTCCCCCCTCCCCCCTCTCTCTCTCTCCCCCCTCCCTCCCTCCCTCCCTCCCTCCCTCATATATACAGTATGAATGTTGTCAGTTGAGTGAATAGGAATGTTGAGTAATCATTGGCAGTTAGACAGATATTATTATCACACCACAGACAGACAGACAGAAAGAGATAAATAAATATACAAACAAACAGACATATAGAGAAAGACAGACAGACATACATTCAGGTCACGCTAGGACACCAAATTCAATAAACCAATTCCGACCTTGGTAATGAGCGGGCGTGAGAGGCAGAAGGTTTATATCTTGTTATGGCAATGACCAACGAGGCTGGCTTGATAAACTGTGTCGTGTGGGCGTGGGGGTGGGATGGGGTGCGGTGGGTGGGTGTGTTGGGGTGTATGTTGGGTGGGGTGGGTGGGTGTGTTTTATGAGACAGTTAAATAGTACCATACCATATATGTACCCCTCACCTGTAGCTACACTACACCTGCATCACACCTTCACCACACCAGCATCACATCTTCACCACCCCTGTAGCTACCTACCTGTCCCAACACCTGCACCACACCTGTACCCACACCTGTATCCACACCTGATCCACACCTGTACCCATACCTGGACCCACACCTGCAGCTACCTACTTGTCCCCACACCTGCACCACACCTGAACCTACATACCTGCACCACACCTGTACCTACACCCCTGCACCACACCTGTACCTACACCCCTGCACCACACCTGTACCTACACCCCTGCACCACACCTGTACCTACACCCCTACACCACACCTGTACCTACACCCTTGCACCACACCTGTACCTACACCCCTGCACCACACCTGTACCTACACCCCTGCACCACACCTATACCTACACCCCTGCACCACACCTGTACCTACACCCCTGCACCACACCTGTACCTACACCCCTGCACCACACCTGTACCTACACCCCTGCACCACACCTGTACCTACACCCCTGCACCACACCTATACCTACACCCCTGCACCACACCTGTACCTACACCCCTGCACCACACCTGTACCTACACCCCTGCACCACACCTGTACCTACACCCCTGCACCACACCTGTACCTACACCCCTGCACCACACCTGTACCTACACCCTTGCACCACACCTGTACCTACACCCTTGCACCACACCTGTACTTACACCCTTGCACCACACCTGTAGCTACACACCTGTACACCAACACCTTCCTCTGGCACCTTTAACACTATACTATCCTTATTGCCAATATTAACAGCTGTTCTCAAGAAAACCCGTAGACGTGACACCTTCCAAAAGCAACATTTTTAACCAAGTGCTCATGTGAACTCGTTTTATCTGTCATTAAAGTTGAAGTTATTACAGGATGTATCATCTGTAAATAGTGAAGTTTCCCCATAAATAAACACAGCCTTTGCCATTGTGTTGTTACGAATGAACATTGTTTTCACACAAGAGAATTCAATGGTGTTATTTAGGTCAGAAGTTGGTTAAGTATTTCAAGTGTTGGTTGGTGACAAGAAATAATTCCTTGACACATTAAATTAATATGATATAATTATTTCATTTAATTCATGACTATGTATTATGTATAGTGTGTGTATGTATATTTTGTGTATTCATATTGTGTGTATGTATAGTGTATATGTATGTATATTGTGTGTATGTATATCGTGTGTAAGTATACTTGTCCCGGGTCCCTCTGGTATAAAATTGGGAACTGTCACATAAAGGTCTATTTTCACCGCAGTTCACATAAATGTTTCAGCTCGTTCAAAATATTCTCATGGCCTCCTAATTGTATTTTTATTCCATCTCTTCTGTCTTTGTGTATGAGGGGAGTGAGGGGAGGAGAGGAGAGGAGAGGGTGAGGTGAGGAGAGGAGGAGTGTGAGGAGAGAGGGTGAGGGAGAGAGGTGAGGGGGAGAGGAGGAGAGAGGGTGAGGGGGAGAGGAGAGGAGAGGGTGAGGGGGGTGAGGGTGAGGGGGGAGAGGAGAGGATGAGGGGGTGAGGGGGATGAGGGGAAAGGAGAAGGTGAGGGGGGTGAGGGTGAGGGGAGAGGGGAGGGTGAGAGGGGAGAGGAGAGGGGAGAGGAGAGGGTGAGGGGGGTGAGGGGGCAGGATATATATTGCACCATTGTAGTTGGTTATGCATGAAAACATTGCCTGGAACAAAACAAATTTATGAAGGACGTTGGGAAGTGTAAAGGAATAACATAGCTGTTTTTTATATATAGTGAGACAGAGAGAGAGAGAGAGAGAGAGAGAGAGAGAGAGAGAGAGAGAGAGAGAGATAAACTGTTTCGCTGAATATAACGAAAAGGAAACTACTAAACCAACATACAGGTGGAGAGTGTATCAGTGAGTGTGTTGACAGGTAGTCTCTCTCTCTCTCTCTCTCTCTCTCTCTCTCTCTCTCTCTCTCTCCTCTTCCTTCATCTGTCATTATTTCAATCACTCGTAAAGAAAGCGAAGTGTATCATCAAGAGACATGATAAGAAATAAAAAGAACTATTTCAGATAACGAAGACACGTGAATATGATAAGAGACGGAACAAAGACTATCGGAAAAAAGACACACACACACACACACACACCGATTTCAGACCTCCCGTGGCCGTACACAAAGGGCTGAGGTCTGTGGTAGGACAAAGGAATAAGACCATCACTACAGGAGTCCGTGATCTCCCGCTGAACACACCTTCGTCTTACAGTCTCTCCTCTGTAATCATATCTCGCGGTAACGTAGTAAGGCTGAGAACAGAACACCGCCCTTTAGACACACACACACACACACAGAGAGAGAGAGAGAGAGAGAGAGAGAGTAATTTTTTTTGCGTCAAGATCAACAGGTATATTTATGTAAATTTCTACAAGATCTACATAAGGATATTTGTTCTTGTAGGTGACAGACTCTCCCTGAAGTTTTTTTTTTTGTAGGTAGAGGAAGATAGAGAATATAGAGGGAGTTAGAGGAAGATAGAGTAAGATAGAATAAGAGAGAAAGATAGAGAAAAGCAAATATGACTCTCCAAGGAGATATTTGTTGTAAAGATAAAAATATTAGGAGTTATTTAGCTAAGTATTTATCCTTTACGCAGTTACAGTCACCCAGAAAACGTTCCTCTGGGAGTCAACACACCCAGAAAACGTTTTAAGAGGTGTGTATAGAAACCCCTAAATGGTGTGTAATTAAATGCCAGTCTGTATAGCGTTTTTTACATGTATGTGGAAGCCCTGAGATGGTCTTTATGCAAATGATATTAATTAATCTTGTGGAGGTGTGCCTGAGGTGAGGTGTTTAGTGCCAAAGGTGTGGGTAGTGTTGCTCCTGGATGGTACAAGTGGATAGTGGTAGTGGATAGTTGTGGATAGTGCTAGTGGATAGTGTGGATAATGCTAGTGGATAGTGTGGATAGTGCTAGTGGATAGTTGTTGATAGTGCTAGTGGATAGTGTGGATAGTGCTGGTGGATAGTGTGGATAGTGTTAGTGGATACATTGTGGATAATGCATGTGGGTAGATTGTGAATAGTACAAGTGGATAATTTATCACCTGTAATAGGCCTAACCTAACCTAACTTAACTGTAAAGATTTGGGACTCATTAGGCATAGGACTGAAAAGACTTGGGTTCATTAGAACAGTGGGCCATTAGAGATGGGACCAATTAGGGATGGTGTCGAAAAGAACTATGAACCATTAGAACTTGAATCTGACCAATCACATTACAGCATCTAGGAATTTCATAAGGATAAAATACAACAAACAATAATACAATAAAATACAACAGGTAATAATACAGCAAAATACAATAAAAATCCTGGAGATGAAGTTCTGGCTTACTGTATTGTCAACGAACGGATTAATTCCCAAAATACAGAGGAGCGGCATGAATACATAAGCCTATTACAAAAAAGGTTACAAAGAGTGACGTATTGCCTCCCAGAATAATGTAAATTGTGTTGATTTATGTATGACTGTATGATTTATTGGGTGTATACAGAATTATAGTTAAGATAGAGAATACACACACACACCATTATCATCCATACAGGTGTTAATTAGTTCACCTTTACTCTATATCAAAATTATCTTTTTACCTGCTCTTTCTTGGCTGACTGATTGACTGACTGACTGAATGAATAACTGACTTAGAGGGAGAGATGCTTTTAAATCGGTCTCTTTACATGCGCTGCCTGGTGTATGGATAAATCGGTCTCTTTACATGCGCTGCCTGGTGTATGGATATCACAACACATAACTCAACAATAACATTCTTCCTCACCTTTGTAATAAGTTAAGTGTTTCAATACATCACTTAACAGAGACACTTGATTAATGCGAAGTTAAAATTGGTCAAGTATTCACGATGAGATTTTTAAAATTAACTCTAAAATCCCGTTTGTATTATACACTCATGCACTTACTGAAATGAAACTCTAGTAATTATATAGACGTGTGTTAATCATCTTAGATAATTATATGACACGAGAAAATTAGTTGTAATTAGTTTTTAGTAAAAGAGTTCAGGTATATGCACGTCACGCTGAACGGATATTAATTATGATTGAGGAAGAGCCATTATTTGTGTCCTGAAAAACCTGTGTTAAGCGGATGGACGTTAATCGGATGTACTTTAATCGGATGTACTTTAAGTGGATGTACTTTAATCGGATGTACTTTAAGTGGATGTACTTTAATCGGATGTACTTTAATCGGATGTACTTTAAGTGGATGTACGTTAAGCAGACATTCGTTAAGCAGACATTCGTTAAGCAGACACTAACTATATCGACGATGTTATAGACTCAGCCACAAGTGACACTAGGAACACCTTTATGAGTTACCTTCACCGGTGTATAGGAAGGAGAGAGCCGGCCCACCTCACTAGTAAGGGGCCTAGCTATCACTTGTCTAATATGAGGGAAGTAAATGATTTAAACTTTCAAGATATGGGAAGAAAGTCGACAACAGATCTATTATATTCAAGGGGTTAAGATGTTGAGACTAATACATACACATACATACACACACACAAACATACATACATACATACATACATACACACATACATACATACATACATACATACACCAGAAGCAAGTGATAAAAATTTAGTAATCCCCAGACAAGATTAATTACACTAAAAATACAATAAAAAAAATACTTGGTGTGTTTGATCATAAGGAAATAGTAATGAATATATTTTTTATATTAGTTGGATAATATTACAGGTATAAAACAAGAGTATAATTTTTTTAATTTTCTCCTAAAACATTAAATATTTTACAAACTTACGTAATAACCTCCTAAAGCTTATGAATCCCTGAAGTGTTTAATAAATTATTAAGAGTAATAAATTAGCTTCTGGTGAGGGTTAAACAAACACACATACGGTTCGTTATGACTTATTAATCATCGATAATTAACGTGTTTACTGAGTCTCACTTTACTGTCAAGAGTCGCGCCGCTAAATAGGTAAATTTATCGTAATTTTTATACTATTGTTTCAAGTGGTTATATAAAGTGTAAATAGTCGTTTTTAGTTATTTTTTTCCCTCTAAATCAACCAATGAGGTGAATACAATACGCCAGGTAAGCACAGGTTGGCGGGGGCCATCATTAGGTTGCCAATATGTGAATAAAGAGATAAAATATATCCCTTTAATTACCTCTTTTATGTGATTTCGTTGTAATCGTGTTTACGGGCTGCAATATATATTATCATTATATCATTAGCATAAATTTCAAAAGCATATACATATAATTTCCCAGGATGTTTGTCAGTTTACTAAATGTTATTACTAATTTATTGAACATTGTCGCTCGTTTAAAAAGTTTTCACCATTACATTAAATACTCTTAACAATGTATTACACTAAATGTATTACACTTTATTTACAATTTATTGTTTAAAATATTATTATCAATTCAACAAACGATATTACCAATTTACTAAATGTATCTTAGAGTTATTAGCGCTATTTAATTTATTTGTTTAAGGTAGGAATGTAAATGATATCATAGGTTAGGTTAGTTTCAGCATTGATTAGTCTAGTGTAGATTAGATTAGGTTAGTTTGGGCATTGATTAGTCTAGTTTAGGTTAGATTGGGTTAGTTTGAGTGGTGATTAGTCTAATTTAGGTTAGATTAGGTTAGTTTGAGCACAGATTAGTCTAGTTTACGTTAGGCCCTAAGTTGTTGACGTCTCGAAGCCTTAATGTCCTCGTCTGTATAATTCAAAACCCAAACAATCCTTCCGTTATTTGGCTCCCTCCGCTCATAGGTGTCAAGTAGAGAGGATTAAGGGGAAGTCAGCTTTCTTCTCTGGGGATGACGGGATGCCACCTCTATTCTCTGGGGAGGAAGGGGGAGAGAGCTGACGATAATTACTATAGATCACTACGAATAACACTACAGGGGACAGGCTGGGGTACATTGCAGTCTTGACAAGGGCTTAAAACTGATGATTGGAGCCAAACAAGTGAGCGTTATATCGGGATTGTGTATGATTGGAGGAATAACAGGTGATTAGGTCGTTCTGTCACTGTGTCTCTCTCTTTGTATTAGTCAGTCAGTCATACCAACAGTCATTTAGTCAGTCATACAACCAGTTACTCAGTCAGTCATAACAGGTATTCATAGAGCTGTCAGACGCAGTAGAACAAACATCAGTATTCGACCCCGCGTTGTCACCTGCTTGGAGCAGCCGCGTCAAACTCTACGGTGCCAGCCAGCCACGTTTCACTACCAGAGCTTGATATATACGATCTCTCTCTCTCTCTCTCTCTCTCTCTCTCTCTCTCTCTCTCTCTCTCTCTCTTGAACAAAACACAAACACCTATAAAAGTAAACAAATAAACACACACAAGACAGAAATATAAATATCAAAACAAAATATCCCTTTACGTCATAAAACAAATGAAAAAAAACACAGCCACCACGATGACACCAATTAGCGAAAAATAATAGTATCACAGAAGGTGTAATGGTAGTTCAGAGGGTAGTTACAGGGGCGCCAAACACCCTAATTGTAACAAGTGGAAAGGGAGGGGTGTGGATGTAAGATTTTTCTCAGATCTCCACAGAGTTTCAGAGAATTTAATTTTTTGGTGTAGTTTTCGGATATAAAGACATATTATTAACGTCTCCTGTACATATAAAGATACAGTGATAAGATCTGTTGACACACAAACATTCTATTAACGTTTACTGTACATATAGACACATTATTAACGTCGCCTACATACACAAAAACGCATTATATTCATCATTATATACATCATTATATACATCTCTTATACACATCTCCTATGCACATATCACCACCAATAACATGTCACTTATGAACCCAATAACTATGACTGTGTTTATCTTTTCTATATAAATAAGAGTAAAGTTAATGTCACGCCTTCAGGTTTATATATATATAGATCTACCAGGCTTTGATGTTTTCTGCCTGGCGATATTGTGGGACGTCAACAAGATTAATGCATATATAGATAAGAATGTGAGAGAGAGAGAGAGAGAGAGAGAGAGAGAGAGAGAGAGAGAGAGAGAGAGATCGTATTTATCAAGCTCTGGTAGTGAAACGTGGCTGGCTGGCACCGTAGAGTTTCACGCGGCTGCTCCAGGCTGGTGACCGCGCGGGGCCGAGTACTGATGTTAGTTCTACTGCGTCTGCCAGCTCTATGAATACTTGTTATGACTGATTGATTAACTGGTTGTATGAATGAATGACTGACTGATGAACTGACTTATACAGAAACAGACAGACAGACAGACAGATAGATATGTATTTATAGTATTGAGAGTTGGATCGCATGAACCATTCGGGGGAGAGTTAACCATATACTCTCAGAAAACTGTATATTAGCTTGACTTTCACTGAGATTTTAGCTGGCATCAACAAAGCTACAGGTGCATATAACAAAAAAATATCGTGCTGCTATATATAGTTTGTAAGCTCGGGCTGTTCTGATGGCTTAAAACGGATTACACTGTGTCATACTGAGTTTAACACTGATGCTCACTCTCTCCTCTTGCTCTCTCTTTCTCTTCCTACCTCCTGCTCTTCTTCTCTTTCCCTCCTTCCTTCTTTTCGTTCCCCTTCCCTTCCGTCATCCTCTTTTCTCGATCTTCCATCCCTTTTCACCTTCCCTATCCCCCTTTCCTCCTCCTCCTCCTCCTCCAGTGAGTCAGTCAGTGAACAATAGTTATGCAGATCCACACACAGGTCAGGTCAGGTCAGGTCAGGTTAGGTCAGGTCAGGTCAGGTCAGGTCAGGTCAGGTCAAGTCAAGATAGGTTATTTTGCAGTACGGTAGATTTGTTGTGTTAGGTTACATTAGGTTACGTTAAGTTAGGTTATGTTACGTTTGCTCATGTTACGTTAGGTTAGGTTATGTTACGTTTGCTCATGTTACGTTAGGTTAGGCTAGTGAGATGACGTTAGGTTAGATTGTTTGGTTTTGTTACGTTACATCCCAATGATCAGATACAAAATTACCAGCCAGCCTGAACACAGAGCTGCTACATGATTCATCTCTCACTAGAAGCGAATTTCAATCACAAAGTGGACGAACATTTTACAATTTGTAATGAAGAGCAAATTATAAACACATTACAAAGTACAGCTTATTATGGAAAGTGTATTTATTCCACTGTAATTACAAGTAGCTTACAGTAAGGTGCGTTAAGTTACAGTAAGCTGCAGACACAACTGTGGATTATGTTTACCTGTTAATTAAAAGAACAGGATCTACCTTTTTGTAGCAAATGTATATATACAATACTTTACAGCAAGACACACAACGTTACAGCAAGTTACAGATAGATTCAGCTACTGTAGGTTATAAAATCCAGACATAATAGAATATTTTCCTACGACAATACCCTGAAATGTATTCCTCTGTAACTGAAGGCAAGATC
>CAUDMG010002499.1:755000-820000 GCA_958450375.1 Homarus gammarus
TATACTCGACCTATCACCAAACGCATTTACAGATTAGGTCATCATTTCAAAGCAATTTCGTCATGATTTTTTAATATTTAGATTTTTCTTTCGCCAGTACACGACACGGCTCTCATCGCTTTATTGTAATTAACTTGGAGCGATTTTTCATGACCTGGAAACAAATAACAGTAATTAAGTCTTGATATTTTAATGGAGTTATGTAGAATGGAGTAATAGTTTCTGAATGTTATTTTTATTTATTTTTGATAGAGAATGTTTAGGTTATGAGAAGTAGGAAGTTTAGCATACAGACAGAGAGAGAGACACACACACTAATCTAATCTAATATATAACCTAACCTAACCTAACCCAAAACAGTGAAATAAGTCAACTAAATACTTAAAAAAAAAAAAATACAATACAAATGAATAAAACATTTCTCAGTAATATTCATGAATTATTTAGTGTCATTAATGATGAAAAAAAAGTGTAAAGGAATATTTTTTTTCCTGGAATAGTGAAATAATGAATTAATGATGACATACATTCCTCCTGCATGGAACTCATCCCCTACCACAGATTCAATTTAATTCTATAGACTGGGGTGTTGATTAAATTATATATGTATACGTTTATTTATATATTATACAAATATCGAGTGAGGCGATAATTGAAAGAGGTGTTGTTAGTCTCCCCTCCCTTTTCCACCTCTCCCTTTACCACTCTCTTCCTTATCCATTCACCTCTCTCCCTATCTCCCTCTCTCTCCTTTACTCTTCTCCTTCTCTCTACCCTTCCCTTCCTTCTCGCTCCCTCTTCTACTTTTTTCCCTCTCCCTACCCTCCCCCTTTCCCTTCCCTTCTCTTTCCCTCTCTCCTCTCCCCTTTCCTTCTTTTTCCCTCCCTCTCTCACTCTCCCCTACCGTATTAGCTTTGGTATGGAAATAGCTAATTAATACAACTCATTTTGATGTTGCGTAAGAGACTTTGTGCAGGTGAGACAAAGACCATAATTAACACCTGTATGAGTCAACCCTGCTGATAGTCTCTCGTTAGTAATGAGTGTGTCGGGTTTCATTGCCAAGGAAGAGGTCATTAGGCTATTAATTAACCCTTTTTTGGGGGCGGTTCTATCATCTATTAAGCTAATTATCCTCACCTGGTGGTCATTAGGGGTTTGGGAGGTCATGGGTAATTATCGTTTTAAGGTAAATAGATCATTTTGGTGGTCATTAAGGAATTTTTCTTTAGGGGTCATTAGGTCAATCACCAACCATTCTATTGGGTCCCGGTACTTAGGGTTAGGTTGGGGTCCCAGAAAGACTTAGACTTATCAGAAATGGGACTTATTAAAACTAGGACTTATTAGGACCTGGGCTCATCAGACTTGTAATCTAGATAGAACTGTTTGGATATCGCTTTTCAACATTCACTTTGGGTGGCTGGATCGATGGTCAGCCCACACACGCTCTCACTCTACGCCGGAGACCTATCAACGATATTCAATAATTGGAAAATTCTCTTATCATCATTTTTCTTATCCCTCCCTTCTCCTTACTCCCCCCCCTACCACCCATCCCTTCACCCCCCCTCCTTACGTTTCTCTCTCATTACATTCTTCTTTCGGCATTTACCTCTCCCTTCGTCGACAATTCTCTGTTCCTCTTTTCCTCCCATTCTTTCCTATCCTCTTCTCTCCCCTTCTTTCTTTCTCAATACCCTCCTCTCCCACCACTACCTCCCCTTCCCCCTCCTCCCCTCCCCCTCCTCCCCATAACCCTTACCACCCTCACAAAAAACTGAAAAAAGTTTATGGTAGGTTTTTGTTTAATTCCCTCGTGGGTAAATTTTTTTTACTAACACACCTAATGACACTTAAGAGATGCTGGGCTAAGGTAGAATTAAATCCGTAATGTTCCTAAAAAATGGAGATGATAATAGAGTCAAAATATTTATTAACACTACCTTTATTTTTTCTTCGATATTAACAAAGAATAATTAACTGAAAAACACACGTAAACTTACTATTAACTAAAGCATTTCATCTCAATAATCAAATAACGTTTCCTCATGGACTAAAACCTCAGACTAGTTTTAAGTGAAGCCTCTGGGATGATGTCGAGGGAGCCACAATAAGCGTATCTGTGGCAGTCGTGGTCCCCGTCCCTCCCCGCCTCTGAAAGTTATCACCTGCAGCTAGACCGCACGTGTTAAAGGAAGCACAGAGGATACAGCACCAACATCCATCCTGCATATTGATGAGGCATTGAGCTTATCGTTTCGTCTTCATCATCACCATCAAAGAGACGCCTAGAGGAGGGGGTAGGGGGAGTGGGGGGAAGGGGGAGTGGGGAGAAGGGGAGTGGGAAAGAGTGGGGGTAGGGGGAGTGGGGGGTAGAGAGGAAGGAAGGATTAAAGTAGAGATGAAAGAGTGGGATGAGTAGGAGAATAAAGGGAGGATAGAATAGGTGAAAGGAGTAGGAGGAAGGACTGGGGAAGGGAGTGAGGGTGAAGGAGGGGAAGGTGTTCAAGGTGATCTTCCTCGAGGTATATTACTCTCTGATACTTCTCACTGTTGTTTTATCTCTATATTTTTATTATTTATTATATAACTATTATACTATTTATTCCTGTTGATATTTTCCTAATTATAGACGTATGATTCCTTACTTTCTTTCACCAATTATACAGGATATCTCTGTCTGTCTGTCTGTCTGCCTCCGCTTTTCACTCCATTTGTTTGTCTCTGTCTCTCTCTGTCTCCCTCTTTATCTCTCTGTCACTTTGTGTGTTTTGTCTCTCTCTTTCTCTGTTTCTCTCTCTCTCTCCGTCTGTCTCTCTCTCTATCTCCCTTTCTCTCACTTACTCACTACACACTACGAGCCACATAGTATACATTACCCATTCTTTATCCCACTTAGTACACAACACCATCTAGGAATATTTCTTCACCGTGTTGTGAGAAATTCCTACATGAATTTTGGGAAGCGGTATCTCATAAGCGCCGGGGTATATTGCTGAGCGGCGTTCAATATCATGTTTACTGGTACCTTATAAATGGCTCAGGGACGTTCTGCTGCTGGGCCTATTACGGGTTAGTTGAAGGTTAGGGGTTAGTTGAGAGAGAGAGAGAGAGAGAGAGAGAGAGAGAGAGAGAGCTGAAAATGTCCATGAAATTTGTCTTGGTCGGGGAGGCTAGACTCAGCTCTTGTTCTCGCTGGAACAGGAGAGGAAATGACTGTAATTAAATGAGGATTAACACCGGCGTGACATGGGAACAGAGAGGTCTGATGAAGTCCAAATTAAGAGAGAGAGAAAGGGGGAGAAAAAGACTGACAGAAGAGAGAGGAGAGGATGATGATTTTCTAAGTTTACGGGTCACTAAAACTGTATGAGGGAATATACGCCTCTTTTAATATTTTATTTGGGCAACACCAGATGATTTTATTCAGCTCAGAGGCGACCCTGTACACAAGGGATTAGTTGACTGTCTCTACTAACTACAAAAGTATTCATTCTCAAAACTAACTAAGTTAATACTAAGGTAAAAATTGGCTTAAAGTTTATGATATTTTTGATAGTTTAATTGCTGGTTTAAGTGAATGAACTACCAGCGTTATTAAGCACCGTTCACTAGGTCTGAGTGCTTCAACTACCACCAGGGTTATTAAGTACATTTCACTAGGTACACAAGAGCCTCCCCTGGCCATCATCATCTCCTGGGCACATCAAACATTCCTCAAACACACAATTTCTAGTTTCCAATGACTCCCTCACACCTCGAGTGACCAAAACCTCATCATATTATATAATTACCAATAACTGACTCACTCACTGGAATAAACTAAAGATATTCCTGGATTCTGAAACACCCGGAATGGTCTCTGGTTCCGGAGTTACCAAAGAGGAACTATCAGGTCTAGGAATGGCCATCCCTCGGATTCCTAATGGGCCGCAGGATCAAAGGATGTCTTGCTAGAGTGTACAGCTGAAGGAAGGGAAGCAGCTCTGTCCAGTACCGCTCCTCCTCCTCCTACCTCAGTTTAAATAGTTCACATCTGTATTAAATATTCACTGGCCACTGGAGTTAACACCTGCAACACCAACATCTTCCATCCATAATTGACACACACATTATGAAACAAAAGGTTTATATTGACATTCCCTGTACTGGTTTACTCTTGATTCATCCTTAGTGAATCTTAATCCAGATATCACTTTATGTTACTCCTTTCAGGTATTTATTTATCTACAACACACTTCACCAACACAAGTACCTCCAACATACTTTACCAACACAAGTACCTCCAACACACTTCACCAACACAAGTACCTCCAACACACTTCACCAACACAAGTACCTCCAACACACTTCACCAACACAAGTACCTCCAACACACTTCACCAACACAAGTACCTCCAACACACTTCACCAACACAAGTACCTCCAACATACTTTACCAACACAAGTACCTCCAACATACTTCACCAACACAAAAAAATAACCCCCAAAAATGAGTAAATAAAACGAAATCGTATAAAAAAAATGAATAGGATAATAATATAGGATAATAGGATAATAATATACATGACAAAGAGAATATGAATAAAACCCAAAGAATAGAATATGCATAGTAAGAACAACGGATAAAACCATAACAAAACAAACGGTAACTGAATAGAGAAACAAAAACAGACTATACACAAACGAATGAATATACATACAGAGAAAAAGTAAAGTAGATGAATAAAAGAACAAAACAGGAACTAAAACAACAAACAATTCAACAAAAATGAAAAAAAAAACAGGAAAAAAAAATACGAAAAACATATTTATTCTAAACGAGAGAGAGAAAAAAAAATACATTAGAAGTGTATTAGGAAAGAACAAAACACAAAAACAGCAAACAGTCAGAAAACAGCATCAGGGCAGCAGAGGAACAGCAAAGGCGACATCACAACAGCCTCGGGTGGGGTGGGGTAGGAGAGGCAGTCTGACGCGACAGTCGAGCATTGGTGTTTAAGGCTGGCTGTCAAATGTCGCAGTTAACCTTCTCATAACTGCGAGGTTGTTGGTTCATCTGGCTTGGTGAGGGGAGAGTGGTGAGAGGGGAGAGTGGTGAAAGGGGAGAGTGGTGACTGGTAAGGGGGAGAAGTGTTTGGTGACTGTTAAAGGGACAAATTGTTAATGTTTTGTAAGGATGGGGAGTAACTTTAAGCTGGTGAGGGGAGGTGACTATATGCCGATAAAGGATTAACGGACAGACAGACATAGAGGCAACCCAGTGACTCTACCCCATCTCTACATCAACAACAAAAGGCTTCCCTATTTTCCTTGTTGTAGTACAGTTAAATTACCCTAATGGTGTTGTAGAGACGCTGCCTCCTGCCTTAGTCTTATTGTCCACATGATGATGCTTCAGTTTCGTCTCCTCGTTAGTGTGAAGTGACGGGAAGGAGGTTAACCTAATTCGTGTTAGTTTAGGTTGGAGTTGTGTTTGGCTAAGTTAGTTTATGGTTAGGTTAGGTTAGGTTAGGTTAGGTTAGGTTTGTGTTAGATTATGGTTAGATTAGGGTTGGTAAGTTAAGTTTAGGGTATGTTTCGCTTAGTTAAGTTAATGATATTTAGGTTAGGTTAGGTTAGGTCATAAATTCATCAAATCTCTGGTCAAAAATTGCTTTAAAGAAAGTCAGATTTATTTACAAAGTCAGGCTCTTGTGTACCAGTGAGCAGCAGGTAACCAATTAGACAAGTCACGTTCACTGTCAGCTGATAGACCATTGACGTCATCTCAGGGCAGCGTGGCGCCTCATCCCCTCGACACAGTGTAGAAAAAAGGCCACAGGACACTTAACACTAATGGACTTACGAGGAAATTCATGCAAAAATCATCATCGGTGTTGTCTTCTAAAATGACACAGCAACCAAAAATTAGCCTTTTAAACTTTCTTCACTTATCATATCTTAATTTGCAATGTAAATTAGGTAAGGTACTTAAGAGTGTGTAGTTCAGTAAATGGCAGCACCACCGTAGAGAGAGAGGTGGTGAGTTGATATCGTCTTAAATCGTCACAAGAATCACCATAGAATCAATAAACGATTCCCTGATTCTTCAATAACTCGTAAGTAAAGTTTCATGTTCTAACTGAAGTCATTGAAGCTCAGAGATGTCCCACAATTTTGACCTCTGTCTTGGTGTGAGAGAGTCGCTTAGGTGGTACATCACATCTCAAGTAACGAGAGAGGTTTAGCACAGGAGTCTGGTAGTAACTGGGCTTATGTCTCCTCTGGGAAATATAAATTGTTTCAGTTCGTCTACCCTCCCGTATCTTGAGGCGCTGTTTCAAAATGTACTGATGATGCGTCTAGCCTCGAAACTATAAACCTCACTATCCTATTCACTATATATTTATCTACCTATGAGAGGTTTGTTGTCATCTGTTTATTCCATTTTTCGCTGGAATCTTGTTTTGTTGCCGCCAGTGATCGTCTCAACACGCTGGGAAGACTTGGTGGTCCAGCAGTGGGCTTTGTTATTCTTTTCCGATTCTGTGTTGCCACTCATAATATTCATCTTCTTGATCCTCCTCCTCGTCCTCCTCCTCGTCCTCCTCGTCCTCCTCCTCCTCCTCGTCCTCCTCCTCCTCCTCTTCTTCTTCCTTCCTTCCTTTGTCTCAATACACTGAAAACTTGCTCATCCCAGACCACTGCTTCTGCTGCTCGTGGCGGTTTTTGTCATGTTCAACTTTGACATAATCGTTTTATCTTAACACGAATTTATTTTATTTTTGTAAACTGTTATATAGTGACATAAAGGAGCCATTTTTATTGAGCCCAAGTCATAATGGTCCTTAGTCATAGTAGGTCTTAGTCATAATGGTCCTCAGTCATAGTAGGTCTTAGTCATAACGGTCTTCAGTCATAGTAGGTCTTAGTCATAATGGTCCTCAGTCATAGTAGGTCTTCGTCATAATGGTCCTCAGTCATAATAGGTCTTAGTCATAATGGTCCTCAGTCATAGTAGGTCTTAGTCATAATGGTCCTCAGTCATAATAGGTCTTAGTCATAATGGTCCTCAGTCATAGTAGGTCTTAGTCATAATGGTCCTCAGTCATAGTAGGTCTTAGTCATAATGGTCCTCAGTCATAGTAGGTCTTAGTCATAAAGGTCCTCAGTCATAGTAGGTCTTAGTCATAATGGTCTTCAGTCATAGTAGGTCTTAGTCATAAAGGTCCTCAGTCATAGTAGGTCTTAGTCATAATGGTCCTCAGTCATAGTAGGTCTTAGTCATAATGGTCCTCAGTCATAGTAGGTCTTAGTCATAATGGTCCTCAGTCACAGTAGGTCTTGGTCATAATGGTCCTCAGTCATAGTAGGTCTTAGTCATAACGGTCCTCTAATACTGATGGTTAGGTTAGGTTAGGTTGGGAGGCGTTTGATCTGGGGCTATTACGAGTTAGAGTCATGTGACCTGCAGCCCTTGAGGTAATGGAGGAGGAGGGTGAGAGGTGCAGGCTAGGGTGGTGTCTCCGGGCCCCTGGGAGGGAAGAGAGGGCCAGGGCCAATGCAGGGTGGTGTCCCCGGGGGCCCGCCTGTCAGTGGTTCTGATCCAAATGAGGATTATTTCGGCCATCGTCTCTTGTTCAGATTTATTTAATAGATTTCTCTGAAGTTATTGCTCTATAAATTATTGTTTATTGTCGACATAACTCATATAAATGTTTACCCGGGTATCGGAAACTCTATTTGTCAGCTGCTGAGAAACATGACGCTTATTATAACATTATCTTCATCTATCTCATTAGTGGTTGTTTTTTACATCATAAAAATATACAAAGTAACAAGTCATAAAAAAAGTTGTGAATATAATTACTTTTACTTTACGAGATGATATTGTTTTTATTTCTCACCATTAAAAGATTTGATAGACTCATAAAAATAAACATTAAAAACTTGTTATATTAAAAGTGTAAAATATGCTTCGTTATTTCTATTTTTTCTGATATTTTTTACACTTGATTAAAACATAAATAACAACAAAACAAAAATTATATTAACTGTAAATAAAACATAAGTTATATTTTTTTCTCTGACGTTAAACACATTTATATAATAACTTCATAATACAGGTCATTCACTCCTTCATTCACTCCTTCATTCACTCCTTCATTCACCCCTTAATTCACCCCTTCATTCACTCCTTCATTCACTCCTTCATTCACCCCTTCATTCACTCCTTCATTAGGGGACATGGGGAGGGATTGTGGAGGAAGGGAGAGAGAGGGGGGATGAGGGGAGGGAGGAAGAGTGAAAAAGGGAGGAGGGGAGAGAGAAAGGGGGGCAGGGGTAGGGGTGGGAGGAGACGGGAGAGAAAGGGGAGGAGGGGCAGGGGTAGGGGAGAGAGGAAGGGGGGCAGGGGAGAGAGGAAGGATTGTGTCTGGCTTAGGAAACTATTCACCTCTGACCTTTCCAGCCCAAACACTTAACCCTTTAGTCACTGTGGTCTAGTGCACCACCACCACCACCACAGCCACCGCCACCACCACAGCCACCGCCACCACCACTGTGAAGAGTAAGGGGTAGTACAGACATACAGACAGACAGACATAAAGAAAATACACAAAACTTCTCCTAAACGACCTACAGTATTAACGATAATCTGTAGCTACGAGAGAGTTAAATTGCCTTCAGTATAACTTAGCCTAACCATTACAACTATTGGCTCCATTAGGTGTCTCTATATTAAGGGGGGGTGTACTTAGGGTAGCATCATTCTAATGGCTCTTAGTTCTAATGGCTCTTAGTCCTAATGGCTCTCAATCCTAATGGCTCTCAATCCTAATGGCTCTCAATCCTAATGGCTCTCAATCCTAATGGCTCTCAATCCTAATGGCTCTTAGTCCTAATGGCTCTCAATCCTAATGGCTCTCAATCCTAATGGCTCTCAATCCTAGTGGCTCTATGAGATTAATCTGAGGCCCACAGAGGCTTAGGTACACAGAGACTCACTTCTGTTTGACCAATAACTCTCCGAACGATGATTAAATGAGTCTGGCTATTTGTGAGTGAAAACGGGATATAACATGTCTCTCTCTCTCTCTCTCTCTCTCTCTCTCTCTCTCTCTCTCTCTCTCTCTCTCTCTCTCTCTCTCTCTCTCTCTCTCTCTCTCTCTCTTTTTCCACACATTCCCTGGCAACACTGTTTTATGGCCACACATCCCTTGGCCACATTAGTCTATGGTAACACTTTTTACTATGGCCACACATCCGCTGGCCACATTCTTCATCATGGTCACACATCCCGTGGCCACACTCTTCACCATAGCCACACATCCTCTGGCCACACTCTTCACCATGGCCACACATCCCCTGGCCACACTCCTCCGGCGGGATTATAAAGCCCTTTAGCAGGTTTAGTCAACCAACAATCATAATGAAATTTAAATCCTGCCTTGATCCCCCGCTTGTCTGGCCTGGCCCGAGAGACGCCGGCCTCACGCTCTCACCAAAGCTTACTGAAGCTCTCTAATAAAGCTTACTGAAGCCCTGTGATAAAGTTTACTGAAGCTCTGTAATAAAGTTTACTGAAGCCCTGTGATAAAGTTTACTGAAGCTCTGTAATAAAGCTTACTGAAGCCCCGTGATATAACTGATTGGAACATGACTCTCAAAATTTGTTGTTATTGTTGTTGTTTTTATTGTAGGTGTTTTAACTGCTCTGAATATTAACATGGTCAGTTAAGTGAGTTGACGGAATGTAACAGAAAAATGTTTAACCGCCACATAATAATTTTGTAAAACACATACGTTTGTTTCATGGTAGAATAAATCGTTTTATTTATTATTTATAGTGATATATGTCTGTCTGTCTGTCTGTGTGTTTGTGTCTGTCTGTGTGTTTGTGTCTGTCTGTGTGTTTGTGTCTGTCTGTCTGTTTGTGTCTGTCTGTCTGTCTGCTTTATCGCGAGCTCTTTAGTTCACTCACTCACTCACTCACTAGTAAACACAGTCACTCGCACACACACACTCACACAACGTCAGGAAAATCTATACACACACACACACACACACTTAAAGGAGAACAAAGGCTCTCAAGACACACTTACAACAGGACAAGTCAAAGCTAAACATACAGAGTGTCTCAGAAAAAAATATTATAGAGAACGTGTGAATGTTCGTAGCATACCAGTAACATTGCCCTCACTTGTTGAACTGTGTGAGGTGGGCAATGTTGTTTTAAGAATACGAGAATTTACGTAATCTATAACTGGTGGAGTGAGGAGGTATCAAACTAATGGCCCCCAGAACTACTGGGCCCTAGACCTAATGGACCCTAGATCTAATGGGTCCCAGGCCTAATGCCCCCCACTAATACTCATGGGATTAAATCCAAATATCCCCAAATTATAATAGGCTCCCTCCCTCCCTCCCTCCCTCCCTCAGCCCTAATGAGCTCTAATCATAAGGGCCAAGAATCACAGCCCTGACTTTACTTACTACTGAGGTCTCCGTGTCTTACCCTGACATACTCTCCCCGCCTCCCCACGCCCCCCACACGCCACCCCACGCCCCCTCACACCACCCACGCCCCCACACGCCACCCCACGCCCCCACACGCCACCCCACACCCCCCACTCCCCACACCCCCCACACTCCCCACACCCCCCACACTCCCCACACTCCCCCACGCCACCCCACGCCACCCCACGTCACCCCACGTCACACAACTTCCCTCATCCGTCACCTAATAAATTGGATAACTAATGACGTCAAGAAGGAATTTTTACAGTTATTACAGCTGCATGAGGGAGGGAGAGAGAGAGAGAGAGAGAGAGAGAGAGCTAAAAGGAGGAATAAAACCAGGACACACACACACACACACCCACACACACACACACACACACACACACACACAGAGTAAAAGAAACAATACATTATAAGTTTTCAAGTTGGCTGGGAGATATGACGCGATATTTACCATTGTACAAGACAACATGGCCGACAGGAGACGTCTGGTTAGGCTATAATTACGATGATATCTGCTGTGTTTGTTATTGTGTTTGTTGATGTTCTTAGTGTTGTTGTTGCTGTGTTTGTTGTTGTTATCGTTGTTTTTCTAGTTGTTGTTGTAGTGACTCATTTCGACAAAACAGTGACCTAATAGTGACCTAAATAATCCCAACAGTGACCCACCATTGACCCCACTATGACCCCCAACAGTGACCCACCATTGACCCCACCATGACCCCAACAGTGACCCACCATTGACCCCACCATGACCCCAACATTGACCCCTAACAGTGACCCTCAACAGTGACTCATACCGACTTTAATATCACCATAAATATAATTAAATATACCATCATTTATCACAGGCCTCAGTGTCTTGACTCTGGTAATGGACTGTGAACAAAGAACTGTGTAATGGACGACTCATAAACGACGATTAATGATTATATAAAACCTCTATAATGTCTTTGTGTTTTTTTTTTATTAAATTTTTAGGTAGGGGGAGGAAGGTGGGGGGATTCGTTTTATTTTCTGGAATTCTGTATGTGTCTGTCTGTCTGTCTGTCTCTGTGTTGTGTTTGTATATCTCTCTATCTGTCCTCAGGTTTATATCGAGATTAAACCATATATCATATAGGTTAGGTCAGGTTAGGTCATGTTAGGTCAAGTCAGGTTAGGTTAGGTTAGGAGAGGTCTGCATGAGAGACAAAGTGTTATATAATGCGGATATATCTCTCAAGTGCATTGCTAAACTATGCATGAAATCCCATATTAGTTTGAGCCAGATCGGTGGCTCATTTGGCGTCCTGTGGGAGAGAGACAAACGGCTCAGCCAGACGGAGTAATTTTCTTTATGGAGATGAAATTGGTTAAGTCAGGCAGCGAGTCAGCAGTAGTCTGAGTCTAGTGTGTGTGTGTGTGTGTGTGTGTCTGTTTATCTGTGTGTGTGTGTGTGTGTGTGTGTGTGTTTATCTGTTTGTATGTGTGTGTGTGTGGGATTAAATACTTATCAACTTACCCCTAATAAAATATAACCTAACTCAGTTTAACTCTTACCCGAACTTAACCTAACCCTAATTTAATCTAACCATAATCTAACCTCAAGTAACCTAACCTAACCCCATGATTCTAGTATCAAAATTCGGCTCAGATAATAATTAAACACTGTACAGGATTCTCCACACGGTAGCCAAAGTTTAGATTAAATTCTCCGTGTGGTCTCCAAGTTGCCCGTGTACGATGCTTGCGTCCTGGGGCCCGTGTTTCCGTGTGAACTGACGTAGGGGGGGGGGGGTTAAGGGTTATCGCCAGGCGGTCATAACTGCTTATGTTGGTGATTCTCTCTCTCTCTCTCTCTCTCTCTCTCAAGTTTGTGGGGGTAGGAGGAGGGGGTTACTGTGTGTGTGTGCGTCTTGTACTCTCCTACAATACACTCTTTCACACTCATTCACACACTTCCACATCACAACAGCTCACACTTACACTATCTCATACACTCCTACACATTCTCACACACTCCCTAATCACAAAGTACTCCCACACACTCCCACACACACTCCTACACACTCCTACACACACACTCCCACACACACTCCTACACACTCACTCCCACACGCACTCCTACACACACACTCCCACACACACTCTGATACACACTCCTACACACACACTCCCACACACACTCTGACACACACTCCTACACACACACTCCCACACACACTCCTACACACTCACTCCCACACACACTCCTACACACTCACTCCCACACACACTCTGATACACACTCCTACACACACACTCCCACACACACTCCTACACACACACTCCCACACACACTCTGACACACACTCCTACACACTCACTCCCACACGCACTCCTACACACTCACTCCCACACACACTCCCACACACACTCCTACACACACACTCCCACACACACTCTGACACACACTCCTACGCAGTTACTCCCTCTGGTCTTCTCTGCTGCCCTCCGCTATTTGCTTTATTAATTAACTTGAGACAAACTCAGGTCCTGCTTCCCACTTTAACACATTTCAGCAAATTTCAGGGACTCATCAACTTAATTCATATTTATAACCTGATTGCTGAAGACTTTACACACACACACACACACACACACACACACACACACACACACACACTAATTTTCTTCCTTTCATAAACAACCTACAAATACGAGTCATTTTTCCCTCAATAACAAAATCCAAATGAAACAACAAAACAAAACGTAACATACAGACCGTCACAGGTCCAGCTCATCGATCTTACCACCAGCACAACAAACCCACAGACAGACACAGACAGACAGACACACAGACAGACAGACACACAGACAGCCAGACACAATACCCACAAATATCCTTCGACCTTTTCAAATATTCTCACACAACTCTCCATCTCCTTAACAAGTCCATTTCCTCCTTCACAATGGCTGCAGTGGGTCAACGAAACATCTTCTACCAAAAGATTTGTTCGTGGTTCTCTTAAAGACGCTCTGTGTGTTGTCGCCTCTCAATGAAACGGAAGAAGAAAGAAGGAAAAAAGTGGTTGCGGTGGTTGCGGTGGTTGCGGTAGGTGCGGTAGGCGTGGTGGGGGTGAGAGCTTTGAGATGACTGGACAGGATGTTGTGTTGTGGTCAGGTTGGCTGGCTAGGTCCTCTTGTCACCTTCAGTTATGTCGCTCACCACACACACACACGCACACGCACACACACACACTCACACGCACACACACACGCACACACACACACACTCACACTCACGATATAAACACCTTTTTTCCCCTTCCCTTTTGTCATTGAAGAAGCTATATTCCTTGCCTGATACAGAGTGCAGTGTGGCTCAAAAGCTCAGGGTGAGAGGGAGAGTGAGAGGGGAGAGAGGGGGAAGATTTGAGAGGGAGAAAGGGTGAAAGGAGAGTGGGTGAGAGGGAGAGTGAGAGGGGAGTGAGGGGGATAAAAGAGACTATAGCAGATATATTAAGGACGGCTGCTTATGTAGGCGTGCAATAGTAACAATGTGTGAAGGGTGTGGCGGTGGTTGGGTGTGGCGTGGGTTGGGTGTGGCGTGGGTTGGGTGTGGCGGTGGTTTGGTGTGGCGGTGGTTTGGTGTGGCGTGGGTTGGGTGTGGCGGTGGTCGTAAACATTCTCTTGTGCCGGTCGTTAGGTTTAGGTTTGGTTAAATGGTGTAAAAAAAAAAAATCTAGCGCGCGGTATTTCAGAGGCTACAGACAACAGTAACCTTGAAGGGACTCGCTAAAGGCTCTCGTCTTCCTTTCCAACGAGGCCAAGTGCTACCTCCTGAGTGTGTGTGTGCCAGGGGGTCCTCCTCGTCGGGTTATTTATAGACGCTAAGACTCGTGGATGGTGTGAAGTGTACGAAGACTGCTGAAAGATGGGTTGATGAAGAGGACTATGGGTGGATGGATGAACGGCTGGATGTATACGTAGTTGAATGGGATAGATGGATGGAGAGCTGTAGGTTTTATTGAGTATTAATGCCTGAGATGCCGTACTCATCAACACCCACAACCATAAATAAATTTGATAATATTCAAAGATTTAATAATTTCTTAAAAAAAATACATTCTGTCTTATCGATAATTTATTTTAAGTATTATTAAAACTAAACTAATACTCCAATATAACCCCAAGACATTAATTAACTGAATTACGAACCCGGCTTCAATAATTTCAGTAAATACAAAAGTAAATTATTATCTTTAAACTGTATTTCTCAGATTATTAAACGTAAGAGCATTGTCTTATAGTTCATTACATTAAGAGATACATTATTAATTCCTGGACTCAGTGATGTGATGATGGACGATTAACTAAAAAGGGTTTTGGAGTTTTTGGATTCAGACGGAGTTAATTAAGGATTCATCTACCTTGTCTTCTTCCAGGTGGTGTGGTCTCCAGAGGTCTTCATTATTCATTAATCAGAGGAGAACCTTCATGGAGACCCCCCTCCTCCCCCCATCCCACCCCCAACACGGAGACTCCCCCCCCCCCCCCATAGAGATCTCCCACCACAATACGGTCTCCTTCTAATTTATCTTTAACCTTTGAGTCCTGGTAGGTTAAATCATCATCCTTAAAGGGTTAAATAACACACACACACACACACACACACACACACACACACACACACACAACAACTTCTTCATAAAAAATTGACAAACTTTTAGAATTCTGTTTTATGTCATTTTTCTCCCTGAAGCAGCAACATCCTCCTCACCCTTGTCTTCTTCCCTCCTCCTCCTCTTCTTCCACCTCCTCCTCCTCAAATATGCTCCTCAAACACACATGGAAGTTGTTTTGTTGTTAGTGGACTCAGAGCTCTCAGTACACTTCCTTGACCTCTAAAAAACCCCCACAACTCCGACATTATTAACTAAATACTCCAGTTCCTTTTACTCTTTGTAGAATATTTTGTTCCTTGTGTATATAATATGTATGTTAAGTCATTTATATCTGTTTCTGGTTTACTTATTTATCTTAAGTAACTGTCACATTAAACTCTCCTGTCTGTCAGCTAAATCTGCCACACTTTATACCATGGAGATAAACAGCTTTTAAAAACATCCACTGTAACACTCTATGGTATGACCTGTCACCATCACCCACAATCCAAGACACAAACCTTTGCTAAACGGAACTCTCTCTCTCTACTGTTACTCTGTTCCTCACATCACCTCCCGCCAGGAACGCTCTCAGCTCTCCTCCCACTCATCACGACACACACACGCTCGTCTGCATTTGTTACCGCCGGGGATGTGTTCAGAATCAGTGTAAATTCTTTGGGTGGTGCACGTAACTCAGAGCCCGGCCGGAGGCATACAGTAGTGGCAGTGTAAGTCAAACGAGCGTTGCCTTAACGTAGCGGAACTCTGAGCAACGGACTATGAAGCTCAGCAGTTGACAGCAGCAGCAGGAGCAGCAGCAAGACAGCTGAGTGCTGCAAAGAGACGTTGTGTTTCCGCGTAGCACCAACAGCAAGAGATCAGTTGCAGCATTTACGTACGAACACCACCACGAGTGGTTGCCACAACAGTAGGCAGCTGTAACACGCGTAACAGCAGACAGCAGGAACGCAGACAGCAGTAACAGCAGACAGCAGTAACAGCAGACAGCAGTAACAGCAGACAGCAGAACATTACTTTGTCAAATATTGATCTGTCGTCTGCTGGTCTCTCCTCTCGTGTCTCTCAGGTAAAGTTCCGGAAAGAAAATTTACGACGAAACAAGAAATTGTGTTTCCACTGTCGCAAGATTTACAATGCACATTGACATTTCTGGGAGGCTGGAAATGGGTTCGTCCTAATATGCTAAGGGGAGCTGTGCTTGGACGTGTTCCGCCCTCCCCAAATCTGCATACGTCAGGATCTCCAGAGAATTGGCGTTCAAGTGCTCGCTATTCACAGCTGCAACTGCAAATTCACCAATTCGCTTCTCATTGTTAAACGACTGAAAATTCGCCACACTTTGCGAGGTCCAGAGGCAAGATTTGCAAGTCGAGGATCGTCCATTGTGCTGCTCTTGTGTGTACCAGCGGCAGCAACTTGACTCTGCTCTGTGGGCCAAGTCGTCTGGCGGGGTGGGTATGTTGGGGTGCAGGGTATACATATAACACTATTGTAAGATGTTGAATTTAATTTGACTATCACCCTCCCGTGTTATCTATCATCACCCCGTGTTATCTACCATCACCCCGTGTTATCTATCATCACCCCGTGTTATCTATCATCACCCCGTGTTATCTATCATCACCCCGTGTTATCTATCATCACCCCGTGTTATCTATCATCACCCCGTGTTATCTACCATCACCCCGTGTTATCTACCATCACCCCGTGTTATCTATCATCACCCCGTGTTATCTATCATCACCCCGTGTTATCTATCATCACCCCGTGTTATCTATCATCACCCCGTGTTATCTATCATCACCCCGTGTTATCTATCATCACCCCGTGTTATCTATCATCACCCCGTGTTATCTACCATCACCCCGTGTTATCTACCATCACCCCGTGTTATCTACCATCACCCCGTGTTATCTACCATCACCCCGTGTTATCTACCATCACCCCGTGTTATCTATCATCACCCCGTGTTATCTATCATCACCCCGTGTTATCTATCATCACCCCGTGTTATCTAATACTGTTTATAGATGATATATTGTAACTATAGTAACTACCACTGTAAATTGAAATAAGACGAGCATATGGCTGACTGACGCAGGTGAAACTCATTAGCCTAAACAGACACACATTTATTTCTTATTTATGAGAGAAGAAATATGAGAAAAGTATATATCAGATGTCATTTAATTAAGGGTAGTTAGCACCAATTGGGTGATAGAGTAATTTCTCCAGTTAAATACATTCCCACACCTCCAGTTAAAGATGATAAGGGAACTTTAACTCACGAAACATTAAGAACATGGACGCCTCCTCCCCCATACACGGACGCCCCCCCCCCATACACGGACGCCCCCTCCCCCATACACGGACGCCCCCCCCCCATACACGGACGCCCCCCTCATACACGGACGCCCCCCCCATACACGGACCAACGTACAGTATCTCACTTGAACAGTTCTTACCCACAGTAAAGAAACCCAACTCTCCAGGTCACTTTAAACTTGGCATTCAGTCAGCCACAACAGAGGATTCAAGATAAATCCTTTGTTTGTCAGGAGAAGCATCACAGACAGCCTTGAACTCATCCAACATCTTTGTCTTATCCTTCGTGGACAGATCGATTATGTAATGTCATAGAAACACCATAGTTCTGTCTTTTAATTCCTTGTGTGAGTACGATTATTTAATTTTTTGAGTACGTTGATTTAACCTCTTGAGTCTTATTCCCGTGAGTACGATGATTTAACCCCTTGAGTCTTATTCCTTTGAGTACGATGGTTTAATCCCTTGAAAGAGAGAGACAGGGAGAAAAAAACAGAAGAGAGAGAGAGAGAGAGAGAGAGAAAGAGGGGAGGAGAGTAATACAAACAGACAGACATACAGACAGACAGCCATACAGACAGACAGACAGACAGCCAAACAGACAGACAGACAGACAGACAACAATGTACTGAACACCCAGCACAGCCTAGCACCTGCACAAATCTGCCACACTTCTAGTTATGTATGCAATATGACCTCACTGTTGTCAACTTAACACAATTTACCTGGATTCTGTAATGTCCAGCTACCTGCCCAAAACACACACACACACACCTGAGCTTTCCACAATATATCAAGGTGTGTGGTTATGTTTTCGAGGGTATAATGTAAGCATAGTATGAGTCGAGTATATCTAGAGATTTTGGTAGTTTTATTATTTTTTAGAGAAGAAAAAAGTTAAAAATAGTATAACTTAACTACAGGGATGAGAGAGAGAGAGAGAGAGCAATAGCAATATGTCACCACCGCCACACCACTACTAAATTAGACTCACAACGTTAATAAAACCTCTAAATTAAAGTATTCTAAAAAAAAAAAGCGATTATTTTCTACCTCACTGAGTCCATTCGTCTTCTTTGTTAACCCAGGCTACAAAAAAAGACTCACAGGTTGAGTTAATTAAAATATACCTGGGTCATCAAGGTAATGAAGAGATGGGGACGTTTTTATTGACTCTTGTTCTAATTATTTAGCGATGGAGTCATTTAGTTACGAGGTAGTGCATAGATAGGTTAGTTTTGCCTGTGGTAGAGTGTAGTAGGTGTAGGTGTAGGTGTAACAGGTGTAGGTGTAACAGGTGTAGGTGTAGGTGTAACAGGTGTAGATGAAGGTGTAACAGGTGTAGGTGAATGTGTAACAGGTGTAGGTATAGTAAGTGAAGGTGTAGCAGGTGTAAGTGAAGATGTAACAGGTGTAGGTGAAGGTGTAGCAGGTGTAGATGAAGGTGTAGTAGGTGTAGGTGTAGCGGGTGTAGGTATAAATGACCCAGGGTGATCAGGGAACTCACGTATCTAAAATTGCTACATCATGGACGCTAGAAATTAAAAGCAAATGACCTAGGGCAGATGAGATAACCTCTTACCAATAACAACAAGTATAACTGCAAGATAAAATACGATAGCGAGATAACAGCTAAATATTCATATCAATATTCTCAATACTCATTCACACTACAATTATCTAGGTTCAGGAGTATCGGTGAGAAATATAAAATGGTGGATATAGTGTTTCAGATTGAGGATAGTGGATATTTGTAAACAGAGGTGGTGGGGAGGTGTTTGGTGATTCAGATGCAAAAGACTAAGGTGAATGGTAGGGATGGTAGGGCCGGGGTGAAGGTTACTGTTGAGTAAATGAAAGGGGAATACTGGAATGACTTGGCAACTAACGGCGAAAAACGCACACACAGACACTCTCTCTTTCACACACACACACACACACACTCACACTCACACACATTAACGCACCTTAGTATAGAGAACGATAAATACTTGGGGTCTCTCTCTCTCTCTCTCTCTCTCTCTCTCTCTCTCTCTCTCTCTCTCTCTCCAAATAGCTGTCGCGGCATCTCTCGCCTTGTCTAGTAAATGATCCAAACATTCATCAGTAAATAATTGGATACAGTTATGGCGGTTGTTACGTGTGAGGGAGGGAAGGAGGGTCGTGTGACGATGGTTAGGTTAGATTTGGTTTGGTTAGAATAGGGTAGGAGAGGATAGGTTAGGCTTCCTCTTTGCCAGTGATTGTGTGTGTGTGTGTGTGTGCGTGTGTGTGTGTTACTCTCGACTGTTACCATACACGGAAAAAGTTATAAAAAAATACCCAGCTCACGTAGATAAACATTCATATAGAGTAATCCTTTTTTTCATGTGAATATATTTTGTTCCATATGTGGCAATGTACAGTGTTAGTACAGGTATATGCAAATATTCTATTTCATGTAAACATTGAATATGTTTCCTTGTCATATAAATATTTTGCACAGCACAGCACAGCCCAGCACAGCCCAGCCCAGCACAAGTATATTTACAGTGCTCAATATAGTCCAAGTCTGCGCCATGGCTCGCACTATGACTGCTACTGCTCATGAAACATATTTTGTACAGAATTAATATTTTTCTAATAATAAAACAACGTATCTACACTCCGTTATTGAGAGGGTTTACTGCATCCATTCCGTTATAGAGAGGGTTTACTGCATCCATTCCGTTATAGAGAGGGTTTACTGCATCCATTCCGTTATAGAGAGGGTTTATTGCATCCATTCCGTTATTGAGAGGGTTTACTATATCTCCAATATGAATACCAGATTACATATATAAACAGAGGAGTGAAGCCAGCAGCGTGAACCACAAGTAAGAGTCGTCAAGGGTGTTGAAGGCTGCTCTGCACGCTAACCAGTTTGAACTTTGTCGTCTTGAGGGAAACAACATCCTGGTGCCTTTCTTATTACCACGACACGCCGAGTTAGGGAGGATAAAAAGGGAGAAATGAGAAGCTACTGAGAGGAAGGGGGAGTAGATGTAGGCAGTGGGAGGGAGGGAGAGAGAGTGGGAAGGAGAGTAACAATAGTGGGAAGGAGGGAGAGAGGAAGGGAGGGGGAATAGAAGGAGCCAGAGGGAGGGAGAAAGAGAGGGACAGAGAATAAACTTGACACCGACTACTTTAATAATAACAGTAAAAACATTAACAATAATAATAACAACAGCAATATCATCATCACCATCATCACCATTATCATCACCATCATCATCATCACCACCACCATCATCATCACCACCATCACCATCACCAACTATCACACCTTCACCCTGTCAACCACTCAACATTAAACCTGAAAGAGAATATTACCTCTCGTGACTCTTCTTAATAATAGGACGGCAGCTTAAGAATTTTCCGCCGCTCTGCCTTGTTACTAGCGAGCTAAAACAAACACGACTGTGCCCAATTATCCCAGCGAACTGTGTCAGCCTTGTACAAACTCCTCCAACACAGCCTTTACTGCTTCCTGTGTTGACGCTCAAGTGCCTTTCTCTCTCTCTCTCTCTCTCTCCTGCTGCAGTAAGATCCCTCCCGGCCACTCGTGAGGTATTATCTGGCACTAGTGAGGTTTTTTCTGGCACTAGTGAGGTCTAATGTGGCACTAGTGAGGTATATGTGGGACTAGTGAGATATATGTGGCACTAGTGAGGTATATGTGGCACTAGTGAGGTTTTATCTGGCACCAGTGAGGTCTAATGTGGCACTAGTGAGGTATATGTGGCACTAGTGAGGTATATGTGGCACTAGTGAGATATATGTGGCACTAGTGAGGTATATGTGGCACTAGTGAGGTATATGTGGCACTAATGAGGTTTTATCTGGCACCAGTGAGGTCTTATTTATCTGTCATCTGGCACTAAGGTTCCTCCACTGCAGTAGTATGACCAGTGCCAATTACAGGAATGACCTCTTCTCTGTGATTCCTACATAGTGCCAACTGGCCATAATCCTTAAACCAGAGAGGCAGAATGAGATTCACCTGACTGTTCAGAGGATTTAAAAAACAATAGACCTTAAGGTATACTCCATTAGGTTTGGAAATTGATTAATATTCATAGATGGATTAAGGTATCTCTCTCTCTCTCTCTCTCTCTCTCTCTCTCTCTCTCTCTCTCTCTCTCTCTCTCTCTCTCTCTCTCTCTCTCTCACGATCAGAAGCCTCCATAAACATAAGTTATTTGTAATTTTCAGCATCGTCAGGGATGAAACAGAAACATGGGTCTGAATGGTCACCCTGATGGACCGGCCATTTAGCTTAACTACTGCCAATTTCAGAAATACATGACACTCACTCAGAACATTTAGTTACTCCTGCCTGCTCGTCTGATGACCAACACAAACACACACACGCACACACACATTCACACACACATAAACACTCTTACATATTGCAAAGGCGTAGGTAAATACTAAGTTCGTAATTCTCTCTATTAACGAAGAACCCCCTTTTACGACACAAATATGCACCATCATCATGACTCAACACATTCTCTCATATATGATATTAGAGATCCTGAGACGTATTTGTATATTGTGTGTGTACTATTAGTAACTATATGTCTGCTGTGTGTATGGACATGAGCGGTTGACATATGTTTTTGAAGGTGTATGGTGTGTACACTGCCAGTTGCTCTATGTATGCTGTATGGTTATGGTGGCGGACGGTTATGTATGAACCAGTAATTGTAATTATGTGTGTGTGTGTGTGTGTGTGTGTGTGTGTGTAGGCTGGCAGTTCCCATGCTTGTGTTTGTTAAATGTGGACAAGCAGTAGCAATATGTGTGTGTGTGTGTATATGTGTGTGTACATATACGCTTGTTGCATGTGAACTAACAGTTGTTCTATATCTATGAGTGTGTTTGTATGTGTGTGTGTGTTGCGTGTGTGTGTGTGTGTTTGTATGTGTGTGTGTGTTGCGTGTGAAACAGCAGTTGTCATATGTCTGAGTGTTGGGTTTTATATGTTACGTGTGAACCAGTACTTGCTGTCCCTCGTATGTGTGTACATATGAGCGTGTGTTTTCATGTGTGTGTGTGTTTATAAGTGTGTGTGTTCATAAGTGCGTGTGTGTTCATATGCGTATGTTTACAGAACCCTGGAAACATCAGTGAAGGTGTGTGTAAAAAAAAAAATTATTTGCTGTGTTGTCTGGTCTCGGACAGCTGCTGTAAAGATGCAGTATTAAAGAGTTTCAGTGAGGCTGAGGACCTGCACCTGGCCCACGGGTCTTGTGATGCTGGCCTGGTCTATCTGGCCGCCGGGGCTGAATACAAGCCTAGACACAGCGTTGTTTTGGTCTGTTGGTGTGATGCTTCTGTCAACACCTACATCCATTTTTACTTTATAAGAACTTAAAATCAAAGTACTTATAAAATAACTGAAGATCTTCCTTATGTTACTTATACAAGGTAGTAAGAATGAGTATTGATATATTTAAACCCGTAAAGACAAGAGTTTAACCTATAATGACAAGAGTTTAACCCATAAAGACAAGAGAGTTTTAACCCAATGACCAGACAATGGTACGGGTATTATACAGCTGTGAATCTACCCTGAGTCAACCACCTCACGTGGGAAAAACAAACGGTGTACATTATGTCAGTGTTCCCGGGACTGTGAAACACAATCCAAACATTCATTAATTAAAACACACGAATAATTTTGTGTTTTCATGTGACTTTTTTTTTGTCCGTTCCCGTTGAGTGTTTACTGTATATAGTTCATTTACAGTTCACTGATGACTGTGTATTACAAACATTAATACCAAATTACCTAACAGCTGCTACATGTTGGGAAAAATATCACCGTAAATGTACTCATACGTGTTAATTGATATCCCCCCAAATACCTGACTCTATGTGGCTAATGACTCACCTGTGTTGAGTCTGTCATTTTTACGTACATATAATTAATCAGTTAATATCTCTCATTAGTGACATATTGTCTGAATCACGTGTAAATATTTGTTGTTTTTGTGACGTAATGTAAACTAAATTCTTAAATCTGTATGGAAATTAGGTTAGTGTTGTGTCAATACCCAACACAACCCTGACCCTCTACTATCACCAACACAACCCTGATCTAACTATTGTGAGCGTTGTTTACTTAGTATTCACCTCATTCGCTCATGTCGTCCCCAAACTTAATTATTAGTATAAAAAGAATTGAAGTTAGCTTGGTCACTTGTGAGTGTATGCAAATGAGATGAAATTAGCGTGGGAGTTTATGTGTTGTGTGGGAGATGGCTTATTGTGTCTGTCTGTCTGTCTGCCAATGAGTTTATGTCTGACACTGTATTTCTGTCTGTCTGTTTATTTCATTGCATATAAGGGATTCATTAGACTTTAGGGATTCATATATTATACAGATCCATTATATTTGATGGTGTCGCAGGTGTCAGGGGTGTGTGGGATTACTGGCAGGAGAAGATGCCGTTGAGGTGATTGGCTGCCTCAAGTTAGTGCTCTTACTGTGATTGGTTCATTAGTCAGAGTGCCCCCTCCTTCTTCTCCTCCTCTTCCTCCGGGCCCCTCCCCCCTCCCTCTCTTTATCTCTCTCTCACTTCCTCCTTTCCTATTCCTCTTCCCACGTACTCCTGTCCTTCTTCTTTCCATGCATTTCTTTCCTCTTTATCCCTTCCTCGTCCTCTCCTCCCCCTTCTATCCCTCCCCTTCTCTTCTCCCCCTCCCCCTGCTCCTCTCCCTCCCCCTCTCCTCTCCCCCTCCCCCCCTCTCCTCTCCCCCCTCCCTTTACCCCCCTTACGAGCTGTAGTTTACCACATAACAAAGATCTTCATCTGTCAGGCAACATAAGTCAGTGTGTGTATACATTTTTCTGAACCACTTTGTATGGTAGTAGTAGTAAAGTAGTAGTAGCAGCAGTAGTAGTAGTAGTCGTAATAGTAGCAGTAAAGTAGTAGTAGTAAAGTACTCGTAGTAATAGTAAAGTAGTAGTAGTAGTAAATTTTCCGTACAGGTACACAAATACAGGTAACACGGAGCATAACTGTACTGATCCAGGTAGTGTGTGGCTGTCAGTCCTCTCATACAGGCAGAGCAGTACATTAATGGCGGCTTTGTCTACCTAAGGTTTACCGAATGAAAATGGATTGAATATTCATGACCAGTGTTGAGTTTATCACTGTCTTTAGCTGTCGTGTCTCAGTCAATGAATGTTTGTTTAAGACTGTGTGGGTGTGGTTGTGTGGGCGGGGTGTGGGGGAGTGTAGGTGTGTGTGTGTGTGTGTGTGTGTGTGTGTGTGTGTGTGTGTGTGTGTGTGTTAGTCTCTCACATTTTCTTCATTTTAATACAAATCTAAACCATTCTCAACTAACCTAAACCCTGTGAGGATAATTATCAGATGGTTTAACACTTCCGACTCTCTTTAGTAAGGATGAAAGCTTAAACCATCGTCTTCAAAGGGTTAAACACACGTCATCCTCCTCGTCTTATGTCACCTGCTGTATTATCTCAAGAGGGCGGGATGTGAGGCGTGTACACTCATTAAGAACTTCCCTTGACAAACACTCCGATAATTCCATTCTGTTTAAATTTGGACATGAAGTTATATGTCTGTGAGGCTGCAAGTGTGACGGGGAGTTGGTGGTGGAGTTGGTGTGTGGGTGTGAGGGGGAGTGGGTGTATGGGGGAGTGGAGGAGTGGGTGTGTGTGTGCGTATGTGTGTGTACGTATCATACACTCCTTTACAACAGCCATCACCTACAATAACTTTATACGTCTACGAGAAACTCAACTAACACTACGTCTTCACCACATCAACACCACATCAACACTACAACAACACTACACCATCACCACATCAACACCACAACAACACTACATCAACACCTCAACAACACTACAACACAAGGCTCCATCGTCTACATCACATTCTCCAATCAAAAAAAACACAAAACAACTGAGAGGAAATACAGCACAAAACAGACAGTTATGGAACGAATGTGTCCATTTTTTGGGGGGCGTGTGTGTTTTTTCAGGAGAGCGAGAGTAAACAAAGGTCTTGCAGTAACAATGGCACAGAATGGCTGAAAATATGGTGGTGAACAAACGTGTACATGTCTGCCAGAGAATTGGTTATAAGGTGCACTACTGCTGGCTGTAGAGCATGATGAGGGTGCAGCGAGGGGAGTGGGTCGGGGGGTGCAGTGAGGAGAGTGGGCCGGGGGGTGCAGTGAGGAGAGTGGGTCGGGGGGTGCAGTGAGGAGAGTGGGCCGGGGGGTGCAGTGAGGAGAGTGGGCCGGGGGATGCAGCGAGGAGAGTGGGCCGGGGGGTGCAGTGAGGAGAGTGGGCCGGGGGGTGCAGTGAGGAGAGTGGGCCGGGGGGTGCAGTGAGGAGAGTGGGCCGGGGGGTGCAGTGAGGAGAGTGGACCGGGGGTGCAGTGAGGAGAGTGGGTCGGGGGGTGCAGTGAGGAGAGTGGGCCGGGGGGTGCAGTAAGGAACTTGTTGTATGATAGGGCCAAAGGGGGGGGGGGGGGGTACAGGAGCTGACTAACAAGACCCAAAGACCTAGAATACATTTTATATTTACCATCACGATTATATTGAAGCTGCTTTATGCTGCGTTTTATTTTAGGTGCTTCACATCTCACGGTTATTAAGTACCGATCACTAGGGGTTAGTTTTAGGTGTTTAAACTACCACCAGGGTTATTAAGCACCATCCACAAGATCTTTACTTCCACAATTAATAAACTTATCAAACAATCATCTAACAATCATATAATAGTTTAGGTTAGAGAAGCATTAAACAAGAATTAATTGCTAACACTAGAGCCAGCAGGGCAATAACTGGCTCCTCGACTCTGATTGTTGCAACTGATTGTAATGGGGACGTATCAAACCCTGACTGAATCTGTCGACTCCCATGGTCACCCCCCCCCCCCTCACTCCACTCCCCGATATTCTGACTGACCGGCTGTCTGTCAGAGCGGCCAATATAGTCAGCGGTGTGAGTCATGTGTGTACCAACAGGTAATATTTTGTAAAGATTAACATTCTGTTCCTTAGAGATGTGATGCGGGTGTGAGTTCTCGAGGTGTTGGGAGATATTTATTTAGTGTGGTGTTTCTAGCTGTTCTCTCTGTCTGTCTGTCTGTCTGTCTGTCTGTCTCTAGAGGAGTGATAGGGGAATGTGATGTAAAACTGAGATAATAAGGGAAAATATTCGCACACATACACACACACACACACACACACACACACACACACACGCACATACACACACACATACACACACCACCTCTTATTAATCTCCATAAAATACTAACAATGTTATAATCATCAAGTTAATTTCAACCCTAAAAAGTCTCAAATTTAAGTCAACATTAACTGCGATTAAGACAACAACATTAATATGAGACAAAATAAAACAAACAAAATGAAAACTTATGTAGTGAAATATTTTATGGTTCTCATTTAGTTCTGACGGTGTAAGTGTTTATGTGTCGTGAACAAGAATATATATATAAAAGTAAAAATATTCATCCAAGGTACAAAAAACTTGGCCGAGTCTTCCACCGTTGTATTGTGAAATGTCTGCCATTCATATTCGCTGGAAATATCTGCCGAGGTGGTGCTGGGAAGGAAACTGAGGTGCCAAAAATTCTTGAAGAAACGAAGGCAGAAGTAACATATGACACAGTTTACCTTAAGCCAACCACACACACACACACACACACACACAATATTGGCAGCTGTATAAGAAAAACTTTTTTACACTTTAATTCATGGCCAATGACCACAAAACTTATAGAAAACCCTCGTTAGAAGCAGTTTATGATTGGCTGGTGGCAGATCTGTGGTGCGTTGCTGTGGGTTTTAGTGTGACCCGCTCCTAGCTTCTTCCCAGCTATGATGAGTACCAGAGGCTGAGAAAGGCTAGAAAGAAGAGGAGGAAGAGAAGATAAAGAACGAAGGAGAAAAGGGAGGGGAACATTAAGAAAGAAGTGGAAGGGGGAGTAAGAAGAGGAGTTGTGACAGAAATGAGTACAGGGGGCTGAGAGTGGCTCGGAGGAGGAGGAGAGGTAGGAGGAAGGTGGAAGGGAAGGAGAGCATCCTTTAAGAGGTGGAAGGGGAAATACGACGATATATATAGCAAGAAGGGGCTGAGAATAGGCTGAGCAGAGGAGGAGTAGGAGGAGGATGGCAGGGAGGAAGAAGAGGAGGAGGGGGGAAGAGGAGGAGGATGGCAGGGAGGAAGAAGAGGAGGAGGGGGAAGAGGAGGAGGAGGGGGGAAGAGGAGGAGGATGGCAGGGAGGAAGAACGTGCGTTGACCATTCTGAAGAAGAGAGATGTTACTGATAGTTCCATTTATGAAGAAGATGTGAAGAATCAACAACTCTTTATTCCCTCTTCCGCTCTCCCTCCTCCTCCTCCTCTTTTCCTCTTCCTCATCTTTTTATTCCCCTTCCCCCTCCTCCTCTTGTAGACTTGGTTGATTATACCAAGAGGAGAGAGAGAAAGAGAGAGAGAGAGAACGTGAGAGAGAGAGAGAAAGAAAGAAGCATCCCAATCCCCCATCCCCCTTCCCCATCACTCCCATCCCCTCCTCCTTCCCCCCTCCCCATCCCCCCTCCCCATCCCCTTTCCCCCCTCCCCCCACCCCTTTCCCCCCTCCCCCCACCCCACCTTTCCCGAATAGCTCAGGAAATAAACTGGGCTCCCTTGTACAATTTAGCCAACACTTAGATTTCCCGTGTTGGTCCTCAGGTGAATGGAGTCTTCAGAGAGACGGACGGGTGAGCCAAGACTGTGAGTTTATGTAATTCTTTTAATGCTTTCTTTATTTTCTCGTCTATCATACCTAATTAGCTTCCTCAGATTGATGTCAGGGGGTGTTCGTATCTCTGGATCAGGGGGTGTTCGTATCTCTGGATCAGGGGGTGTTCGTATCTCTGGATCAGGGGGTGTTCGTATCTCTGGATCAGGGGGTGTTCGTATCTCTGGATCAGGGGGTGTTCGTATCTCTGGATCAGGGAGCGTTCGTATCTCTGGATCAAGGAGCGTTCGTATCTCTGGATCAGGGGGTGTTCGTATCTCTGGATCAAGGAGCGTTCGTATCACTGCATCCATGTTCTCAAATCGGATCATGAGGGAATTCCACGTCCTCAGGTAGAGCCACGTTTTCAAGTAGGATTCGGGAGAGGTGCTGCTGGTATCATCATCACACTCCTGGAGGTGAAGGGTTGGGGGGGGGGGGGGGAGAGACCTTAGCCATGATGCAGCTGCCGAGACACACACAAGACTCGGCAGCCAACTTTTACAATCCTGTTTTTCTCTGTTCATATCTGACTTAAGGCAACTCGTTAAAGTGGAGCCTCAAGCAACAATCTTTTCCTTCCTTTTACCCATCAAATTTTTGACTTTATCCCAACTTTTTTCATGCTCTTCTTCGTTGGCTTTTCTTCATCTTCTTTCCTCATCATCTTCTTCTTTCTTCATCATCTTCCTCCCTTCTCTTCTTCTTTCTTCATCTTCTTTCCTCATCATCTTCTTCTTTCCTCATCATCATCTTCTTTCTTCATCATCTTCCTCCCTCTTCTTCTTCTTCTTCTTCTTGTGTACTTAGATACAAAATACATTGTTGTCGTTAATATTTCTTCATGTATCTGTTTGTTAATTTGTCTGAATGAACAAGAACTAAGAGGTCATTAAGCATAGGAGGCCTGGGTAAGGTATTTTATTCTGGCTTAATTACATTTGCATAACCATTCAAATTAGGATTACATAAAGAGATTACACTTCTCTCCTCCCTCACTGTTCCCCTCCTTCTCTCCTTCTATCTCTCTCTTTCTGTTTACATTCAATATTCCTTCCCTCTTACACTCCTACCCTCCTTCTTCATTTTTTCTTCCCTCCTTTTCACCTACCGTCCCTCTTTGCCACTTTCTCTCTCTTCTCCTCTCCCTTTCACCCGCTCTGTCTTTTTCCCATCCTTAATATTTTCTCTCCTTCTTCTTCCCCACCTTCTCCCTCCCTTCCCGCAGACTCTCACACAGACAATATGTTCCAGTTACGTTGGATACAAACAACTTAATTGCAACATCCAGCAGACTATGTTGATCACGAGAACCTTACAGTGTGTGATATTTAATTTTTTTCTCAATACAGGAAGAAAATAAACCTTCCTTGACGTTTATGAGATTTAAAGTTTTCATCATTACAGGACTGGGTGGGAACGTAAATATAGATACGTTCTCCATTCTTACTCATCTGTTCCCTCTGGTATCTCGACGTCATGGTATCCTCTCCTTTACGCTCACCAGCTATGATATATTGATACATTAGTTAAGTATTTTTAAAGGTTTAATATAGTTTGACGTTGAGAGAATAGATAAGTACAATAATGATCAAAATTAAAGTATTCTATCGTCAAAGCTCAAGGTAAAATACTAAAAGAAACTCAGTAAGAATTTCAGTATATGGTTCACCTCAGCTTCGGTTGGTCATAATAACACAACAAATGAGACAACACTGGGAAATTCTTATGTCTTAAAACATCCGGAAGACAAGGGTGAACAAGATGTGGTCACGGCTGTCTTAGTGCAGGATCGGTGACACACTCGTCGTTGAGGGAAAAAATAAAAGTTTCCTCGGGTGGAAAAACATAATGTAGGTGGGTCAGTGAAGTCAGATGGGCATTGGGCTGACTAACTGAGCCACAAACAGGAAACTTTACCCATTAAGAGGTCGTCTGAGGAGGACAAAGATGGTATGATACTGTTTTTGGGAACGTACGTGTGTGTGTGTGTGTGTGTGTGTGTGTGTGTGTGTGATGTATATATCAGTAGTGTGTATGTGTGTCTGTGTGTGCATGAGTACAAATAATAATAGTGACGAGTGAAGTTGAGTAATCAAGGTGCGACTCAGTAATGATCTTCTATTCTCACAACTACAACACCTGAACTCACACCTGTAATAAGAGAAAGGTGTCGTGTTCTTCTCATTACCTGAATACCTCAAGGAAAAACACTCCTCATTCACGAAAAAAACTATCAGTCAGGTCAGAAGGGAGTTTGAGACGTTAGGTTGAATAAAATCAAGTAAAAATCATCCCTTTCTTGCTAAGATCATCCATCAGTTAGGTCAGGAAAGGAATAACTCGATTAAGATAACGTAGGTAAAATAATCGTATTTCTGGGGCTTTAACTGTTATTGTTTATGAGTAAAATATGTAAAGGAAATAATTGATTCTATTAGGGGAAAAAATTAAGTATTTCCTCTATATTCCAAATGTCAAGACTCTCCGGGGAAGAATTTCCATATTTATAGCCGAAAAATTGTGAAACTGTCGAAAGTTTTTTAATAAACCACATTATTAATTTTTTTTCCTGAACCTGCGGGAAATTCAGGTCTTTTAATAATCATGTATATGACTCTTGGTTTGACCTGACCTGGCGTATCCTGACCTGACTTGTTTTTGACCTGGTCTGACCTTTCTTGACCTGACGTGGCGTGTTTTAACCTGGTCTGGAGAGGGTAATGACAGCTAGGGGACTTTTCTCAAACCAGGACAGTAAATATTTCAGTCCCGGTGTTTGGTTTCTCCCACCACACTCTACCGTCTCCAGAGCTTAACGTTCACTCAGACTGTTGTCGTTTATCGCTCATCGAGTATTCATATCGCTTCATGAACTTATAACATATTCTTATATATATCATTAAAAGACATGTATTAAATAACGAAATATATCCATGTAGACCTGTGTTACCTGTTCAGGGAATATCTTACTGACTGACAAACAAACCCAATGAGGGACTTATGAGTTACACACTAGATGCTACAATATACTGACACTCCCTGACACTCTCTGACACTATCTGACACTCCCTGACACTCCCTGACACTACCTGACACTCCCTGACACTACCTGACACTCCCTGACACTCCCTAGCACTCCTTGGCACTCAACCCTGACCCATATGTTCCTCTTGACCGCTACAACACCCCACTATGTCACCACCACCATGACGCACAGCCTTAAGAAAAACCACTTGGTGACGCCACAAGGTCTCTGGTGACGGTAGACGCCATCACTATTGGTGTTCTGTGGTTGCCTTGTACTGTGTTTGTTGGTCACTAGTTTAGGTGTGTGTGTGTCTCTATGTAACACCAAATAGGAATAATTCAATAATAATAATAACTTCTATATAAAGGCAGAGAGAGAGAGAGAGAGCGAGAGAGAGATGGAGATCAATATTAGAGATAAAATAGAGAGAAAGAGACACAGAGGAGAGAAGGAGAGAAAGAGACAGACAAAGGAGAGGAGACCCATCACCTGAGAGACGCCTCACCTGTCATCTATTTATTGATAACCTATAAACCTTTGTGCCACCTGTCTCCCTCACCTTCCCTCCCTCACCTTCCCTCCTTCACCTTCCCTCCCTCACCCTCCCTCCCTCACCCTCCCTCCCTTACCCTCCCTCCCTCACCCTTACCTACACCCCCCCCCCCTGTGTGTATGTGGGAGGGATAACCAATATGATTAGAGCTTATTCTGTGTTGATTATAGAGGATAACAGTGTCTTAGTTCTCTCTCTCTCTCTCTCTCTCTCTCTCTCTCTCTCTCTCTCTCTCTCTCTCTCTCCCAGGTGATCGAGCCTCACAGTGCGTGCCTATAATAATGTTACCATCACGAGATCATGTTATTATACGTTATTAAATCCCCCAAAACGAGTTATTGAGGGGAATTATCGAGTCCAGTTTACCTTTGTCTTGATGACGTGAGTGGGCGGGAGAGTGGGAGGGAGGGAGAGTGGGAGGGAGGGAGAGTGGGAGGGAGGGAAGGAGGGAGAGTGAGTGGGAGAGTGGGAGGGAAGGAGGGAGGGAGAGTGAGTGGGAGAGTGGGAGGGAGGGAGAGTGGGAGGAAAACACGGGTTAACTTTTGTCATATCATCTACTACCATCCCTTCTTCTCCCTTCCCCTCCTCTATTTCTTCCCCTCCCCCTCCCAGCTCCTCCTCCTCCTCCTCCTCTTCTTCCATCTCTTCCTTTTCTTCTTCCTCTTCTCCTCTTCTACCTCCCTCTCCTCTTCTTCCACCCCCTCTCCTCCTCCTCCTCTTCTTCCACCTCCCTCCTCCGTTTTTACATCCAGTTTCCAGTTTCAATTATTACAGTTTACAAACCACAGTTTTTTAAGGAGGGAACAGTTTTCAATATGGTCGCCACAACCAAAATACAACCTAACCAATACACAACCAAAACACAACCAATACACAACCAATACACAACCATAACACAACCAATACACAACCAATACACAACCATAACACAACCAATACACAACCATAACACAACCAATACACAACCATAACACAACCAATACACAACCTCCCCTAACTAATTGTATTCCCATGGTGTTAGGCCATCTCTTCTCCTTAGTGTCAAGCTCTCATTGGTGGAACTCTTATTACACCTGTTCAAAACACACCTGTTCACACACCTCGTAATGTCTCTCTTTAACTTTGTAATGAACTTTTTATCCTCATTCTTGTTTTTGTTATTTCCCGGTTGTGTTAAGGTGCTGTTGTTTTTTTGGGGGTTTTGTATGTTTGTTTCGGTGTTTGTGACAGACAGACAGACAGACATATATAAGCAGACAGACAGACAGAATACATTACTACAGGCAGAATAAATAATAAAGAATATATTATGGACATATTTTCAGGTTGGTAAATCACTTTGTATGCCAGTAATGGATTCAAAACAATATTTATTTTGTACAAACATTTCAACACCGGCGCGGGCAAGACTCTTTAGTAGTCAGCTGGGGGCTAATGATCAATAATTGGTCACACAACTAATTAATTAGGTGCCACTAACGACCCTCCCCCCCCCTCCCTTCATCAACCTGATAAATTAACCTTTTTATGTATTATGTATATTGTGTGTAAGTATGTATGTGTATGCGTGTGTATGTATGTATGTATGTATGTAAGGTTGTAAGTAAATATAACATTATTTATACTTACAAACATTACATCAATATTCCCATTACTTTCCTCATAACAACCACAGAACTAACTTTATGGGTTAGGTTAGGTTAGTCTGTTAACACACACTATCGATAAAACCACCAGTATTTTCCTCTGCAATTTGCATGTTATCTCTGCAACATTGTTCACTTTTGTTCCAACAGGCAGAGTTCATCAATCTCTCTATCAATTGTGAACAAATGGGAGTTGGTGCCTGTTTTAATATCCAGTATATTGATGGTGCAATCCTTTAGTTAATATTGAAAGTTAACATTGGGTCAGGTGTAGGACGTATAAATCATGGGTCAGGTGTAGAACATATAAATCATGGGTCAGGTGTAGAACATATAAATCATGGGTCAGGTGTAGAACATATAAATCATGGGTCAGGTGTAAACATATATATCATGGGTCAGGTGTAGAACATATAAATCATGGGTCAGGTGTAGAACGTATAAATCATGGGTCAGGTGTAGAACATATAAATCATGGGTCAGGTGTAGAACAATCATGGGTCAGGTGTAGAACGTATAAATCATGGGTCAGGTGTAGAACAATCATGGGTCAGGTGTAGAACCATCATGGGTCAGGTGTAGAACATATAAATCATGGGTCAGGTGTAGGACAATCATGTTCTAACTTATGTTATTTGATCAACACAACGACACATCCATTAACTCTTATACACTAAACAACCGACTCATAATTGGCTTGTTACTGAATCACTTCTTAGCTGACGAAGTATACTGCCAGAGTAAAGTTGATAATGATAAGAATAAATTATATATTCTCTTCATTAGGATAAAAAAAAAGTTAAAATATAATAATTATTTGTTAACACTTTAGTAATATGATAATTCTGATTACCTAAAACATCATTAAATTAAAAAAATAACTTAAATAAACACTGACTTCCTCGCTTACACAGAAAGTAATCAGACTCAATGAAAAAGATTAGAATATATTTGTTTTAAAAAATTTCTTGTGAATATATTTGAAGTTGTTTTAACGTAATGTTATTAGCGTAATGATCCTTAATGTATGACCTTAATTAAGAGATTCACTGATGAAACGTTGACTAAATATACATAATATTAAGGTATTAACTGACACACACACACACACACACACACACACACCAGATGACTTTTCTTCGTAATGTTATAATGACACAAAGTTTCTCTCTCTATCGTAGCCATAACCCCGTCAACTAGTGAGATCAACCCCTCCAAGACAACTGCAAAACTCCTCCCCCAGCAACTTTCTCTCCCTCTTCTCTACACAATCTTCTCTCCCTCTTCTCTCCCCCTCCTCTCCCTCTTCTCTCCCTCTCCTCTCCCTCTCCTCTCCCTCTTCTCTACAAACACAATCGCCTAAGTTGATCGTAATGTAACCAATTTACCCAGGAAATAACAGGGCAAAGGTTGGGAGAACTTTTTTCTTTTTTTGCCCTTTTTTTGCCCTTTTTTTGCCCCTTTTTAGTAGTTCCATAAATGATCTTGGCTATATGAGGCCTGATTGCTCAGCTCTTTTGTGTACTGTTGGGTAAAAGTGGTTGTGATTATTTTGTGTCCGAGTGGTTTGTCGTTGTTGTTGTTACTATTACTGGATGTGAGAATTCAGCTTTTTTTTCTTGTCATTTGGTAATTTCTTGTCGTTTCGTGTCTGTCTGTCTGTCTGTCTGTCACACTCCATGTATCTTGTCTTTGCCCTTTCATAATTTCTCCTCTCCTGTTATGATGCGCCTTCCTTCCTTCCTTCCTTCCTTCCTTCCTCTACTCCTTGTTTCATCCTTCCCGCCCTCCACCCAGCCCACCACACCTCCTTCTCCTCCTCCTTTCAGCCTTCCTCACCTCCTTCCCGTGCTCTTCCTCCATCCTCTCTCCTCCTCCTCCTCCTTACTCATCACCCCAAGGAACAGGATATTTTCCTCGCAAATTTACTGAACTTTCAACTTCCTCCTGCCTGTCCCTCCATCATGCCGCTATGTCCTCTCTCCCTCTCTCTCTCTCCCTCTCTATCCCATGAAGCTTCCCCAACTAAATTTCTTCAATTTCCCGCTTCTTCCCTTTTATCAAATTTTTTCCAAGTCTCTTATATTCTGAATTTATGTCAGTTACCCCTTTTATTATTTCTTATATTATCCGTTTTCTTTACTTTTTTGGCCGAGTGTGAATCAGTTTTTTCTTTTTTGAGTTATGATGTGATTGTTATCTTCTGTTCTTCGTCTGTGTTTATTTTTCTTTGCTTCTACGTTGTGAATATATGTCTGTCTGTCTGTCTGTCTGTCTGTCTATCTTTCTATCTATCTGTCTGTATGTCTTTTATAAGGTCAGACATTGTTTAGCTCTCAGTTCGGCTCGGGTTCGGGTACGAGTACGGCTCCGAGTCCAGGTACGAGTCCTGATTCGGATTCGGGTTCAAAATGTGAATGTTTACAAGAGAACAATATATATTCTGTTTTATTCAGACATTTAACAGAGACAGAAAAATATTGTGTTCTATTCAGACATTTAAAACAGGCAGAGGAAATAGTTGTTTTTGACTCTAAAATAAAAATAATCAATTCTTACATTTCCAGGTCAACAATTACTTGAATGATGATTTTACCTGAGAAATTATTATAATGAAGGTTGTGCACTGACACGTTTCATTATATAAAGAATCTATTTTAATGATGCAATTATAAGTTGGGGGTTATGTGGAGGTCTTGACTCGTTGTTTCAGTTCAATGTTGCTTCAAACTTCCCTCTCACATTGCTTCACTCTTCCCCCTCACCTTGCATCACTCTCTTCCCTCACCTTGCTTCACTCTTCCCCCTCACATTGCTTCACTCTTCCCCCATCGTCTTGCTTCACTCTTCCTTCTCACCTTGCATCACTTTTTCTCCCTCACCTTGCATCACTCTCTTTCTTCACCTTACTTCACTCTATCCTCACCTTGCATTCACACATAAATACAACCATGAACTTAAATATATACATACACAGAAATGTAAACATCTATCCATCCATCCATCCACCCATCCATCCACCCATCCATCCACCCACCCATCCATCCATCCACCCATCCATCCATCCACCCATCCATCCACCCATCCATCCACCCATCCATCCATCCACCCACCCATCCATCCATCCATCCATCCATCCATCCATCCATCTCTAAAGCATCAGCAGAGTGGATAGTGGGCCTCTGGGTGACGCGTGTTAGGGTAAAGTTGATATATCAGAACCAACTACATGTTTCTCTGTTGAGGTGAGACAGGTGACGGGTTATACTGTCTAAAGGTAATATTTTCCTTCTGTCACGGTTTGTTAGTGTGGGCTCTCTGTCTCTTTGTGTATATATATTTTTTTATTATTTCTGTCTCTCTCTGTCTTTATTTCTTGCTTTCTCTCTCTCTCCTTTCCCCCTTTCTTTCTTTCTTGCGTGCTTTCTCTCTCTCTCTCTCTCTCTCTCTCTCTCTCTCTCTCTCTCTCTCTCTCTCTCCCCCTAACCTTCAGAATATTTCTCTAAATGGGCTTCTCTGGCATATCTATAAAAGGCGTTCTATATAAGGCTCAAAACATCATCACAACACATTTAGAAGCCTTTATAGTTCTACATAATCCACTAAAATTACGCTTCTACAGTCCACTTATGGTCGCGCTGCCAGACACTCCCTCACCGCCGGCCAAATGAGGAAAACTTATCGTACCGTACAGGTGAGATCGTCCCTGATACCTATAACAAATAATCAGGAAATAAGTATGTGTGTATTTTAGTGAGGTTTGTTTATGTCGGTTTTTAAACTACACACGCACATAAATACGAACACACGCACATAAATACGAACACACACGCACACGCACACACGCACACACACACACACACACGCACGAGACGAAGGACAGATCAAAATCTGCTTTCACAGCTCCTAGGAACGGAAGATCTCCTCTCAGTCCATTTACAGAGATGAAAGGAATCAACATTGTGAGTTTCTCTTTCTGAATCCTCACGCACAGACAAGACCCCGGGATTTGGAAGAGTCAGTGAGTCAGTCAGTTAGTAGTCAGTTAGTTAGTTGTCAGTCAGTTGGTTGTCAGTTCAGTCAGTCAGTCAGTCAGTCGCCCTAATTTAGACATTCATAAGCATTCTCGGAACTGTTTATAAAAGCATACAGGATCTCATCGCTCCAACGTGAAAAGCTTGGACGTGCATAGGAAGAAAGGAAAAAAATAATGTTTTTTACTTTCTTTAATGAGGTAAACATCTTTAGGGGTGAAGGGGGGGCGGCCATTAAGAGACCCCCCCTCCTCCCTCCCCTCCTCCTCCTCCTCCTCCCTCCTCCTCTTCCCTCTCCTCCACCTCTTCCCTCCCCTCCTCCTCCTCCCTCCACCTCTTCCCTCCCCTCCTCCTCCCTTCCCTCCCCTCCTCCTCCTCCCTCCCCTCCTCCTCCCTCCTCTCCCTCCCCTCCTCCTCTCCCTCCCCCCCCTCCTCCTCCTCCTCCCTCCTCCCCTCCTCCCTCTCCTCTCCCCAAAAATCCAACTTTGTTCATTGTAAACTACCACACAAAGAGACTCACACACGAACATACAAACATACACTGTGCTTTACATCATACCTGTAATATAGATGAGTATTTCTTATATACACGTGGGGGAGAAATATTTATATCTATATAATATTCCTCCTTGTATATAATAAGTATTTTTATATTTATCGTAAAAATCTGTCTGTATCAGGAGGGGCAGAAATAACCCAAACTGACACTGTGGTTTGTGGTTGATAGAAGGAAAGTGGGTATCGCTGTAAGGAATTAAAACCTCTTATCCACCAAACGAAGGATTCAATACGTGGTCCCTCGACACCTCCTCACCACCACTGACCACCTCCATCATTTAATGTGACGCCAGCTTAGAGTCTCTGGTTTTTTCGGAAGCCATGACACATTACCTAAAAGAGAGATTGCGTTGTTGTTGCGTTTAGTGGGAATTTAGTTGTCTCTCTCTCTCTCTCTCTCTCTCTCTCTCTCTCTCTCTCTCTCCATCACTATCGGGGAGTTGATCCTTGCTCATACATCAAGTTCTTATCCAGAATTCGTCTGAGTCAGCTTCTCCTCTTTCCTTTCCTTTCTCCCTCTTTCATTCCTTCCTTCCTTCCTCTTTCCTTTCCGTTCTTTCCTTCATACTTCCCTCTTTCCTTCATCTTTCCTTCCCTTCACCCCTACTCCCTTTCTTCCCTTTGTTTCTCCCTCTCTCTCATACTCTTTCCCTCCTCTCCTTCTCTCCTCCCTCCCTCCCTCAGCAGTCACAGGTCTCAGCCACTACCAGTTTTCCTCGGCTGAATTTCCTCTTTTCCTCAGTAAATATTTTCCTCTTTTTTTTTTACTCTCTTCAGTTACCTTCAGGTGATAACTTTCTTCCTCCTTCTCTTCTCCTCCTCCTCCTCCTACACTCCCTCCCCCTCCCTTCTCCTCCTCCTCCTACCCCTCCTGCTACCCCTCCTCCTCACCCCCTCTCACTCTCTAAAGCTTATTTTTTTCCTCACCTGACAATTCTTCTTCCCACTGTTCTCACTTTTTCCTCAGTTAATTTTCCTCCCAGTTCCTCCTACCTGTTGTGTAATTATCGAGGCGAATAATGTTATTACCTGTCTTAATACCTTCTACATTATTCATATTTTTTACTTCAGGAGTTTATTTTCACACACACACACACACACACACTAACTATCTTCACCGAGTTGCACTAATCGGGCCCCAGTTGTAATGTATATCAGTACTAATGGGTCCCAATTCTAATGGGTCTCAGTGCTCATGGGTTCATTACAACTGGGACGCATTACAACAGGGGCCCATTAGGACAAAGGCCTATTAAGACAAGGGCCCATTTGACCAGTGAGCCCTGACAAGTGGTGCAGAGTAATTATTATGATGCATTTTAGTCGCCATTATGTTTATGAACTTGTACTTAAAAATAATTCTAATTACCATGAACTGTCGAGGAGGTTCATAGTGTTTTATTTATTATTATACACCTGTCTGTTGCTGTGGTGGTGGTGGTGTTTGGTGGTGGTGGTGGTGTTGTGGTGGTGGTGGTGTGGTGGTGGTGTTGCTGTTACATCCTTAGAATAAAATTTCCTTTAAAGAAACCCTGACGCCCCCTGACACACCCTGACGCCCCCTAACACACTCTAACACACCCTGACACACTCTGACACACTCTATCACTCGTGGTGCTCCAAATGTTAATCCTTTGATGGTTTTATTTCATCGAGAAGATTACAGAGATGAGTGGGCCTTGCCTGTCTGTCTCTCTGTCTGTCTATATGTCTGATTTTATTATTGTCTGCCACTTTGTCTAATAATCTGCCAGTTTCTCTGTCTGTGTTCCTGTCTTTTTCAATCTCTTGTCTGTTTATATGTCTGTCTTACTCTCTATGTGTGTTCCTGTCCTTTTCAGTCTCTGTCCCTCTCTCTCTGTTTGTCCTCCTCTCTGTGTCTGTCTATATTCCTGTCCTTTTCAATCCCTGTCTGTGTATCTTTACTCTCTCTGTCTGTCTGTTTTCCTGTCCTTTTCAACCTCTGTCTGTCTGTCTGTTAGTTCACCACCGTGACAACAAGCCTCTCAGTGTAATCCTCTTCCCTCCAATAGACTGTATACGTGATAAGCGAAGTCCAGGTACCTGAGTGGTGCTGACTAGTGCTGAGTGGTGCTGAGTGGTCCTGAGTGGTTCTGAGTAGTGCTGAGTGGTGCTGAGTGGTTCTGAGTGGTGCTGAGGGGTTCTGAGTGGGGTTGAGTGGTTCTGAGTGGTTCTGAGTGGTCCTGATTAGTCGTGATTGGTGCTGATTGGTGCTGAGTTGTGCTGAGTGATGCTGGGAAGGAGAAAGAGGCAGAGAAGGAAGTAGAAGAGGAAGAGGCGAAGGAGGAAGGAGAATGAAGGAGGAGGAAGGAGGGAGGAGGAGGATGAAGGAGGAAGGGGAAGGGGAAGGAAAATTAATACCTGCCAGTAAGGATCATTGACTGTTACTGCCACTGGTATAACTTCCAGATGGGTTTAAGTTAAGTTAAGTAAGTTTACAAATTCACCTGTTCGGCTACAGTACTCTACCTGATGGGCAACACTGTATATGGAGTTTATTTTAGCCACGGCGGGTGTACTCTGTGTGTGTGTGTGTGTGTGTGTGTGTCTACAATAACAACTAAGATGTCCTCCACTTGTACTGAACTTATAAATACCAACATATTTTTACAACACTTGAACACATTTCATAAAGTTTATAAGTGGGAGTTTGATCTTCACAAAACTTAATGTTGGTGTTTATGTCATACCTGCCAGACAGTCTCCTTGGCTCTGTGACGTCAACTGCCCTCTCCCCATCCCCGCTTTTACCCCTCCCCACTTTTACCCCTCCCCGTCCCTCTCCCCCCATTTGACCACACGTAGTTGCTCTTGGTTCAGACAGTGAGGACGAATGAGGAACATCTCTCTTTATTTTTCTGTCTTTCTATCTCTCTTTATTTCTTTCTCTATTTCTCTCTCCATGTATACGTCAGTTAATCAGTCAGCCAGTCATTCATACAACCAGTTAATCAGTCAGTCATAACAGGTATTCATAGAGCTGGCAGACGCAGTAGAACTAACATCAGTCCTCGGCCCCGCGCGGTCACTAGCCTGGAGCAGCCGCGTGAAACTCTACGGTGCCAGCCAGCCACGTTTCACTACCAGCGCTTGATAAATACGATCTCTCTCTCTCTCTCTCTCTCTCTCTCTCTCTCTCTCCCTCCCTCCCTCCAGGTATTAAAGTTAATCTGGTAAACTTAGTCACAAGGATCTACCTGTCTGTCTGTCTGTCGTGTGGGAAGTTCCTATTGGAGGAATTTGATGAGGTCGGCGTCATATCATTGGTGGGTTGAGGCAGAGAAGTTCTCCAGGGCTCACTGACTGACTCATAATATAAAGGTTTATTATTAACAGGTAAACCTTCTCCGCCAATTTATGCTAAATTATTACTCTAAAAATATTGATTTGGTTAAGTTAGATTTATTTTACTCGTGGGTTTAGCTTAGGAGAGGTTTATTTTACAAGTAGGTTTAGATTAGGTTAGAATAAAACGACTGGATAATCACTGGTTTACAATAAAACATAAAATCCTCGATAATATTCTTAATGAAATAAAACCAAACGAGTCTTAAGTGACGCAGTGTTTGACCCTCGATGTGGAAGTTAAAAAATAGTCTCTCAGTTGACTCCTGGACTCGTCTGAAGACTGTCAAACTTTTCTCACTGTGAAATATAATTGGCAGGTCTGACTGTTCTCCTGAGAGGACTAAGTTAGGTGAAAAGTGTCCGTCTTAATTTCCTCAGAGACTTGGCAGAATCCAGAGGACGTAGATGTCTAGTCCGCCTCCCATTCACAGCTGGGTCGCCTCAGGGTGTCTTAAGGCGCGAAAATGCAACCCTTAATTCCCCATCCTGTCCTCCATCACTCTAACTTCCCCTACCACCCTTACCTCATCTCTTTCTACCCCCTTTATCCCCATCACCTCTCCGTGCTCTTACATCTCGCCTCCTCCCCCTCCCCCTCCTGCTCTTCCTCCTCCTCCTCCTCCTACTCCTCTTCCTCCCCCTCCTCCCCCTCCCCCTCCTGCTCTTCCTCCTCCCCCTCCCCCTCCCCATCCTCCCCCTCCCCGCCCGCCCCCTCCTCCCCCTCCCCCCCCTCCCCCTCCTCCCCCTCCCCCTCCTGCTCTTCCTCCTCCTCCTCCTCATCCTCCTCTAAAAGTTTTGATCCACTTAGACAAGTTTCTGTTCTCAGTTTCCTTAAGTGAAAAGAATTTCACTCTATATGGATTTGAGCAGAATCTCTTTTTCTGGGGCAAAAAAAAAAGAAGGAAAGAATGAAAGCAAAGAACACGTCTTTCTCTACTGTTTTTTCTTCTTTCTTTCCTTCATTAGCGTTAAGAATTACACTTTTTTTGATGTCAAGAAGTATAAAGGGGTTAGGTTAGGTTAAGTTAGATTACATTACCTTAATTTAATTTAGGTTAGTTTAGATTAAATTAGATTATGATAGGGATTACACCATTAAGTGTCATTATTACAGGTTATCAAAGAGATTTATATATCCTCAAGATGGATTAAGCCATCATCGTCCACACGTAACTAGGGATTAACCCATCAGTTACGTCATTAATAAGAGATTTACCAAGGACTATGGCTATCGACCACACGGATTATAACGTTAATCCCCAGACATAATAACGGATTAATCTACCAATAGTAGTGATGTGCGGGGATTAACACTTAATCATTGAGAGACGAAGGTGAAGGTTAGTTAATCCCCGTCACTTTGATATAGGAGTGAGAGAGAGGTGGGGTGGGTGTAGGGTGGGGTGAGGTGGGGTGGGGATGGGTGGGGTGGGTGTGGGGTAGGGTGGGGTATGGTTGGCTGGGGTTAAGAAGGATTTACGATAAGATTAAGTTAGGATAGGTTAGATTAACATTTGGTTAGGTTAAGTTAGGCGTGGTTAGCCTGTTAACTGTGGCCTGTTTGCTGTAGCCTGTAACCTGTTAGCTGTGGACTGTTTGCTGTAGCCTGTTAGCTGTGACCTGTTAGCTGTAACCTGTTAGCTGTGGCCTGTTTGCTGTGTTTGCTGTAACCTGTTAGCTGTGGCCTGTTTGCTGTGTTTGCTGTAACCTGTTAGCTGTGGCCTGTTTGCTGTGTTTGCTGTAACCTGTTAGCTGTGGCCTGTTTGCTGTGTTTGCTGTGGCCTGTTTGCTGTGTGTGAGTAAAGCGTACACTACCCAATATATCTCTTGTTTACTTGACCAAGCTGGCGTGGAGCTCCCGTCATCTGGTTCACTTCACTTCCTACCAGCATGATCTATACTACACCCTGAACCCAAAACCGAACCCGGATATCTATACTGAATCCTCGTGTTAGTTAGGTTCGTTTAGGTTAAGTTAGGAAGGTTAGGTTATATTAAGTTAGGTTTTATTATATTTGGTTTGATTAGGTTAGCTTAGGTTAGGTTAGGTTAGGTTAGGTTAGCTTAGTTAAGGTTATTTCACATTACTTTTTAGGTTAATTTACACTATGTTAACATCATCCTCGTTGTTAATGTACCAATATTTAACAAATACACTGCAGCATCACTATAATCATACAGACAGCCTCCACGACACACACACACACACACACGTCTTTACTTAATTGAAAAATAAAATCAACTGGAATGAGAATCTGTTCACATAAATAAACTCTCTGTCAAATAAAAGTTTACAAATTTAGTTTCCTCTAATTGCTTCATTTACCAGCTGCCAGAGTTCTTTATTGCTTGGTGTTCTTTACCGAGGGAGTGTTTGTGTGGCTCAGCCGGGCGTTCACCTCCGTCTTAGCGCTCCGTCGTTTAGGCTGGGTGTAGTGTGAACGTCACCGCTGACATACTAGACGATGGCAGAACACCACCACGATGGCAGGAACACCGCCACGATGGCAGGAACACCGCCACGATGGCAGGAACACCACCACGATGGCAGGAACACCGGCGCTATAGACACATCCGGCAGTGATGTGAGCGTAAGCAATTATTCTCCGGGTGATGAATGCACTCCTCAATCTTTCCTTCTGAGGAGAATGAAGTGAATTGAATTTGCTTCACATACCCAGGAGACCAATCTGGTTCTTTTGAGAGTTGCTTCACGGCTGAGTTCATTGATTGTCCAAGTTGCTTCCGAATGACGCCATTACGGACCAACATGAAGCAGTCCTCCCCCCCCCCCCCCCTGCCCCGCGTCTTGTCACAATGGTCTGTTTCTTTCAATAGTTTGTCCTTAAATGGTTCCGTTTTCTGTTTGTTACTTCCCCAATAAGAGGACATTCATTTTTTTTAACATGTACACGAGCGTACGCATATCACACACACACACACACACACACAGGTGGGAGTGGGCCAGGAGAAAGTGGGCCGGAATGGGGTGGGCTGGGTGAGAGTGGGCTGGGTGAGAGTGGTGAGAGTGAGGAGAGACAAGAAGAGAGTAAAGAAGGCAATGGGGAGGAAATTATATAAATAAGTCAGTCATTCAAGAGTAATACGGCGTTCATAGAGCTACTTAACGCAGCTAAAGAATCTCTCAGTCAGTCAGTCAGTCAGTCAGTCAGGAAAGGCGTTTATAGGGATGACTCTCATAGTCTCTCTCATTGACCCTACTAAAAAATGACAGTACTTTCGGGTGATATCATCGATCCCCCTCCCCATCCTCCACTCCCTACCCTACCCCTCCCTCCCACCCCACCCTCTCTCCACCACCCCTCCTCACCCTCTACCCTCCCACATCCCACCTCAGTTTCCGGGTTGTAGTTCAAATTGGTTACATTTTAGCCGAGTTCACCAGTCAGTTTAAATGACACAGATATAAATGGAGAGAGGGACTGGTTGGACTGGTTGTAATTTCTCTATACCTTCACAATATTGCCTGCCACTATAGCGAATACCGGAACTGTTTTTAGGGCAATGATATTTATATATGTATATACGGTATACAATAGCATTTCTATATAACTGACTTGTGTTTAATGGACTGACTTATTACACTCACAGACACATAAGTTACATAGGGTGTAATAGAAACATCTTTATATTTATGATGAGACCTTTTAACCTGAGTGTGTGTGAGTGTGTGAGTGTACGTGTGTGTGTGTGTGTGTCCGTGTGAGTGTGTGTGTGCGCGTGTGAGTGTGTGAGTGTCCGTGTGTGTGTGTGTGTGTGTGTGTGTGTCCGTGTGTGTGTGTGTGTGTGTGTGTGTGTGTGTGTGTCCGTGTGTGTGTGTGTGTCCGTGTGTGTGTGTGTGTGTGTGTGTGTGTGTGAGTGTCCGTGTGTGTGTGTGAGTGTGTGAGTGTCCGTGTGTGTGTGTGTGTTCCTTTCGTCCCACAAGTACCATCTTTTATCTCCTACCAACAGCTGTGTACTACATTGCCATAGGAAATAACTCTCTAAATACGTCGCCTCATTTTACCTTCTGTTACACACACGACAGATGGCTCACTCACCACCCCCTTTACCAGAATGGACCTGATATTTTAGACTTTTGTTCCGCATGATGCCATTCCCAACACCTTGTGGCTGAATGGTTATCTTACTATACCCGGTAGTTCATGGATCACAGGTCGAATCCCATTGGTTAGGTAATGTGTGGTTGATATACCGTCTGTCTGTCTGTCTGTCTAGTTTGTCTCGAAATCCCAACTGGACTTGTATAGTTAATTCCATTACGTACTAGTTGAGTCCAGGTTGAGTACAGGTCATTATTACACCACTGTGGCATATGTACTCTTATTATGTTCCCCATTACTCCTCCCCAACTCCCTTCTTCCCCTCATCCTACTCATCCCTTCTCCCTCTTTTCCTCCTCATCCACCGCTCCCCTTCTTTCCCCTCCTTCCCCTCTTCACCTCCCCAACCTCATGCGTACCTCTGCCTCTTCTCCCCCTCTTCTTTTTCCTCCCTTTTCCTCCTTAATCCACCGCCACCCTTCTCCCCCCTTTCATCTCCCCACCCTTCCTGCCCCTCCCCCCCGAGAATGGATCAACCAGGACCGAGTTACGACCTTCCCCGTATACTGTACGTTTAGATAATGTCTGAATGATGTGTGACTCCGCTTACTGGGGGCACCACCACCCATATATCCATTGTATATACTATTCACATATCTCTCTTTTATACCTATTTATATCATTATTACACCTATATATTTTTTGTTATCTTCCTCTATATATCTTCAGTAAAATATCCATATATATATTTTTTCTCCTATAGACTCACATATCAGGGGTTTATATTTTTATGCCTATATATATCTATCTATCACGTGTATAAATTTCATTATTCAATATAAACGTAACTTTTTATAATCCTTTACGTCAGTTTAACTTTCTGTCAATATCTGTGTCCGTATCGCCGTCCGTATCTCCGTTCAATCGTCTGTCTGTATCACCGTCCGTTCGTCTGTCATCTCAGTAATTAATCTTGAGCTGGATTCATTCACCAGGTATGCTTCAGGTGTTTGGTCCATGAAGGCAAACTTTAATAATGTCGTTGTTTATGTTGGGTGGAGGGTTGACAAATGAGTCTTCCGCTGCACTAAACGCCATTTATCACCGACACAGACATGACATTTAATTAATAACATAAGCAGACCGTGTTCGTCCACATCAACTCTCTTCTTAACTGAGGGAATATTTTTTTTTTCGTCATTTGTTAAACCAAGTATTTTAATTATAAATATATCCCTTGTGCTTTTTTTATTTGTTAATTTTTTGATCTATGAATAAATGAGAGCTCTTTGACAATACTGGTATAGGAACAATAGCTTCATGGGCTTTGTTTGATTATTAATAACAACTCGGTGGTCCCCGTTCTGTGTCTCTCTATCATTTTCCACCAAGAATAAAATGTAATCTTATTATTGTGATGACCACCAGGATGACTGTTTGTATTTATCTGTGGAAATATTCGACAAGTATTAAGTTATATATGAAAATTTAGCGTGTTTATTGGGCTAATGAAATATATATATATATTTGTTTTTTTATATAAATTAACTGTATGGGGTGGTAGTACTGACCTGACTGATGTAAGAGAGTTGTTTATCATTGTTAATACCTTAGTGAAATGAAAACAACCACAGAATTGTTTAAAGGTACACATATGTATCATTAGCTACAACAACATTAAGTACAGCACACATATGTATTACTTAACCAACATAACGTGACACATATGAACCAATACTTGATAAAATTACACAGGGAAAATGGAAACAATACGTGATGTAAGGTATTTTTGTGTCTCTTGAAATTATTTACATAACACTTCTGGAAAAATACTTTGCAAGTCTACCAGTGAAAGAGATATTTGCTAAGTATTTAAAAGCTTCTCACTTAATCTCATGAAATAATGATAAAGCAACACAAGGAATAATATGACCTAACGTGACCTGAGTAAAAAAAAAATGGAGTTGACCTTTGACCTCGCGAAGCTGGTTAACACACACACACACAGAGCTTCAGTTGTAAGTGAATAAGGAATGGAAGAAAGAGGATAAAAAGAGAGGGAAGGTGATAAAAGGGGGAGAGAGAGACAGACAGACTGACAGAGGGAAAGAGACACACACACACACAGAGAGAGAGAGAGAGAGAGAGAGAATTACTCTCCATTACGACGCCGGTCACTCTATTTTCTCCTTTCTTTATCGTTTTTCTCTCTGTTTTTGTTTCTCTCGATGTATGAGGACGGCAGAGTCAATAGCCAGTAACGGAGTAGTGGGCCAGCCGTAAATATTGTGTGCCATGTTTCTTTCTCTTTCTCTCTCTCTCTCTGTCTCTCTTTCTGTCTCTCTCTGTCTCTCTTTCTGCCTGTCTGTCTCTCGTTATATTTCTTATACTCTTGAGTCAATTAGAATAAAGAATAAAAAAGATCTTTCAATTATACTGGTATTTAAGACTTAAGGTGAATTAACGTAATGTATAATGTAGCACTTGTTTATATAAGCCATATTTATCTCCTTGGTTAGGTTTGTGATTTAGTTTGTTGTTGTGGTTCTTGCTCCGGTGTTTGTTTACGTTTGGTTGGGAATCTCGCCCCACTGCTCAGGAAAACACCGAGAGAGTTTAACCCATCCAAGACCTTAATGTTTCCTCTACACGGAAATGATGACTGGAGATATATATTAATTTTTAAGATGTGAGGCCGATTTTTTTTTTATTAATATTGCGAGTTGAGGTCGGGTTAAAGTTTAGATGTGGTATGGTTAGATTAGGTTAGGTTAGGTTAGATTAGGTTAGGGTTAGATTAGGTTAGGTTAGATTAGGTTCCAGTCTGATGATTGGTTAGTCACTCTAGACACTTAGTACACAGTCCTGCCTCCCTCCCTCCCTCCCTCCCTCTTTCCTCCCTCTCCCACCTTCCCTCCCTCCCTCCCTCCCTCCCTTCCTCCTTCCTTATTTTTGTTTTCATTTCATATCACCAAACATCGTAAGGTTCTTCTCCCCAATAAAGGCCCAACAGCGAGGCGTCTCACCGCTGACTTTGGCTAGACTCCAAAGGGACGACTCGGCTGCCTCCAAGATCTCATGCGTGAAGGAGTTTGGCAGTTGAACACAGAGTCGCTTGAGGTACTAAAACCTTCAGTGTTATTAAAGAGCGGCTGTACTATACCTGTGTGTACACCTGTGCTAGCCTTGAGCCTCTGAGGGCGAGAGAGAGAGAGAGAGAGAGAGAGAGAGAGAGAGAGAGAGAGAGTCAGTCATTGTTTCTGTCTGTCTGTCTGTCTCTGTCTGTCTGTCAGGTGAGCTCGTCAGGTGTAGCCAGTTAAGCCCGCCATTTTGCTAGGTACTCTCTCGCTCCGAGGGATCTTCCTCAACACAATGCCAGGATTTCAAAGGATTTACCTCTCTTACCTCCCTCACCGCCTACCTTCCTACCCCCTAACCTCCCTTACCCCCTAATACCCTCCCTTACCTTCCAACACCCTCCCCATACCTTCCTACCCCTTAACTCTCCCACTCCCGCTGCTGTGAGGTGTGTTGCTGGGTGTTGAGGTGTGTTGCTGGGTGTTGAGGTGTGTTGCTGGGTGTTGAGGTGTGTTGAGGTGTGTTGCTGGGTGTTGAGGTGTGTTGCTGGGTGTTGAGGTGTGTTGCTGGGTGAGGAATGGGGGGTTTTATGAGACAGAGAGAGAGGGGGGTGGGGGGCAGCTCTCCATTAGGTACTACATCACCCAAATCACCCACTCCCTTCACCCCCCTCCCTTCACCTCCTCACTCCCTCACCTCCTCACCCCCTCACCCCCTCCCTTCACCTCCTCACTCCCTCACCTCCTCACCCCCTCACCCCCTCCCTTCACCCCCTCACCTCCTCACCCCCTCCCTTCACCCCCTCACCCCCTCCCTTCACCCCCTCACCCCCTCCCTTCACCCCCTCACCTCCTCACCCCCTCCCTTCACCCCCTCACCCCCTCACCTCCTCACCCCCTCCCTTCACCCCCTCACCTCCTCACCCCCTCCCTTCACCCCCTCACCCCCTCACCTCCTCACCCCCTCCCTTCACCTCCTCACCCCCTCACCTCCTCACCCCCTCCCTTCACCCCCTCACCCCCTCACCCCCTCCCTTCACCCCCTCACCCCCTCACCTCCTCACCCCCTCCCTTCACCTCCTCACCCCCTCACCTCCTCACCCCCTCACCCCCTCACCTCCTCACCCCCTCCCTTCACCTCCTCACAGACAAAGGACTCTCCGCGTTTTCTCGTAATTTTTCTACTTCACCAATCCAGTACACGAGAAAAAACTCAGAAAAAAAAAACGAAATTTAAGTTTTTATTTTGTGTGTGTGTATTTCCGTGGGTGTTTTTTTAGTTCCCAGGAGTGTTGTCATCTGTCTGTGTCTGAATATTTTAGTCATCAGCAGACAGGTAGGTAAGGGTTAGGTCAGTGTATACCTATATGTGTGTGTGTGTGTGTGTTACCTGAAGATTCGCACCTATCCTTTTAAAGTTCTTAGTTATTGTATAGTTTTGTCAGTCATTGTGTTAACATGAGTAATAATAATGAAGGACCAACACACGGAGGGACACAGGTGAGGCAGGTGAGGTGTAGTGAGGCAGGTGAGGTGTAATGAGGCAGGTGAGGTGTAGTGAGGCAGGTGAGGTGTAGTGAGGCAGGTGAGGTGTAGTGAGGTAGGTGAGGTGTAATGAGGCAGGTGAGCGAGAGGTGCTCAACAAGTGTGTGTGTGTGTGTGTGTCTTTACATCATCACCGTCACTCTCCTCGTATTCAAAGTTTACCGTGTGGCTGAGAGTCTCCACAACACCATCTGGCCGCAGTAAGACTCCCTTTCCTGACGAGAGAATCCGCCCCCCCACCTCCTTCCCCAAACATGCTGGAGAATCTCTTGAAATTTTCCGGACAAGAATCCTCAAGATCCAGAAAATCCAACGTGATGGTGTTGTAAATCTCTGGTGGCGACACTCTTATGGTGGTGCGGTGCGGCGGCGGTCTCCTGAAGGGGTGGTCAAGTGTTTCCAGCTAGAGTCAAACTGTGTGAGACAGGCGCCCGGGTGCTGCCGCTACGGTAGTATAAATATATGGTAATATAGGTGAATCTCTCTAGGGCTACGTATATCTCCGGACACACACACACACACACACACACACACACACACACACACACACACGCCTCGACAAATTGCGTAAAGTCTTTCCTCTGGGACAATTTGACAACACAATGAATTTATGAATATTGTCAAGAGATCAATAAGGGTTACTGACGCTCACTGTGAGGGAGAGATTATTATTATTATTATTATTATTATTATTATTATTATTATTATTATTATTATATACCAGTACCAACTCACACATACATTCCACATATACACCAAGGTATAGATAATCTGTATATATACCAGGACACAAATATATATACCACATATAAACTTGGCGAAGAAACACAATTTACCAGTTTTTCCGGAGCGGCGTCTCCTGAATGGTACAATTTGCGTCTCGCTCCTCCTTCGTCTCACCTCAGTACAGAGGCCTCTCTCTCTCTCTCTCTCTCTCTCTCTCTCTCTCTCTCTCTCTCTCTCTCTCTCTCTCTCTCTCTCTCTCTCTCTCTCTCCATGTATACTAACCCTTGTACACTCGGCAATAAATGAGTACACTATCTTGTACACTTACCCATAGTGACACAACCATTAGGTGGACTACAACACGGTGCTGTGCTAAGGTGGTGCAGTAACCCATTAGCTGGTCAATGGTGGTATGGGGGAGGGAACAAACCTTTAGGAGTTAAAAATACGAGCCCACCAAAAAAAAACAAAAACATTTACAAGATCGTGAGAGTTTAATGTTATCCTTCACTACCCTGTGTTAGATGGTCAGTGTCATTGTGGCCTAACCTAACCTAACTTAACCTAACCTAACCTAACCTAACTTAACCTAACCTAACTTAACCTAACTTTGTGTTGGATGGTCAGTGGTATTGCTTGTGGCCTCGAGGAGAAAAAAAAAATCCCCTTAGCGCCGGTGACAGGAACTAGACTGTAGTGGTGGAAGTGCATTACCAAGGGGCGGGGCGTTGTTGAGATGGACGGCCTCACCAAGTGTTACGGTGGGGTGAGAGTACGATACTATCACCTCTCTCTCTCCCCTCTCTCTCTCTCTCTCTGTGGCTGTGAGGGGTGTGTGAGAGCATAGTGAGGCTTGTATATTCACTGATAGATCCTTCCAAACTCCTATATATTACTTCAAGAAGCTCCAACAAAAGTTTCTAAAAAGACGAATAAAACTCATATATCAGGAAAGAAAAAGTACACTTGAAAATTTAAAAGATTATTAAACTATAAGATGTGTAAAACTGTATTATATTATCATTGTAAAACAGACCAATACGACTGAATGCGACAGTCGACTGAATGAGATGAGGCACAAGGTAGAGCAACTTCAGGGATAAAGACGACAGGAAAAGGGATATAATTTTCCTTTAATAGTGAACCATTTTCTTGGGTAATGTGTTCTTGGATGGCGCCCACCGGATCTGTTGTCCCACTTGTATCGCTATGGTCTCGTTGTCATGTCGTTGTTGTTGTTGTTATTACCATTATTGATGTCTGAAGTGTCCTGCTCGCTGGCTGGGAGGGGGGGGGGGATGGCTGGTGGTGATGGCTGGTGGTGGTGGCTATGGGGATGTCTCTGAAGGGGTTAGGTTAGACTTGACTTAGGTTAGACTCGAGTTAGTTTAGACATTCGTTAGATTAATTAGAATAGATTATATATGATTTGATTAAGACTAAATTAGATTTACTTCAACATCAGAGCCAGGTGTAGTAATGAACCAGTCTCCCTCTCTGACACCTGCGAATTCAATAACAGTTGACAATATTACATCCAGGTATGTTTCTTGTTCCTTTAGTGGCTATAACTGATAGGCACCGCTGGGACGTTCACTCAATCATTCTCTAATTGCCTTGTGTAACACCCCAACACCTATCTCTCTCTGATTGGGACACTGTAGGATTAGGAATTACTGTGTGGTGGTGACCTGAGCTTTTGTGGAGGTGGATGCAATCGGATTAAAGTTATATACTGTTGGTGGATCGTTCGTTGCTGTCTCCTGGTACGTTGTTTTGGTTCATTCTCACGTTCTTCCTGGAAATAAAATACGAATGGATCATAGGAAGATCAGCCCTACCAATTTTTTTTTACCTGATGATTAATTACCTTATTGTTTATCTGTGTGCGTTTGTTTGTGTGTGTGTGTGTGTGTGTGTGTGTGTGTGTGTGTGTACGTGTTTTTCCCGGTGAGGCGAGAAATTACACACACACACACACACATACATTTCAACATTGCTTTTCTAGATCCTGGTTGGGGAATGGTTTCGTGACCTGGATGTAACACCCAATTTATTTTTTTGATAGCGACCCGGGTTGACCTTAGCCTCTGTACACAGTAAATGACTTCCGTACTTGCTTCAGGCCGTGTGTGTGTATGTGTGTGTGTGTGTGTGTGTGTGTGTGTGTGTGTGCGAAAAACCTTTATTTAACGGACCATATGGAGAAGAAAATCCATTATATCGAGGGTTTATTCGATGTGAAACCTCCATCTAACGAATTAATAAAGAGATTAAACTTTATTATATCAAGGGTCCATTACAGGTAACTCCCCCCCCCCCCCCCGAAGTCCCTTATATAGAAGGTTCACTATATAACGGAAAAAGAATTGATACCAGAGTCTAGAATATACCAACGGGGCATTTATTTTTATTTTTTTTTTTTTACACAGACGCAAAGAAATATATCAAATGACAACAGGTGTATAGGAACTAGTAACAACAAAATAAAAATAATACTCCAGGACGTACAAGGTTTATATTTTTTCCCAGGACGAGGATTAAAAACAGAGGAAAAAAAAAACAACACTTGTATCATTGTATGTTTTTATCTGAAGCAGTTTTTTAAGAGGTGTTTTATTTAAGCTCACGTTTACTATAATGAAGATAAACCAATTGAGGGTAAACTATTATTTCAACCCAATCCTATATTTCCATCTATAGGTAATGATTTTGATAATTGGTTAGGTTAAGGCTTGATTAGGATAGGTTAAAGCTTGGTTAGGTTAGATTAGGTTAGAGCTTGGTTGGGTTAGGTTAGAGCTTGGTTGGGTTAGGTTAGGTTAGAGCTTGGTTGGGTTAGGTTAGAGCTTGGTTGGGTTAGATTAGGTTAGAGCTTGGTTGGGTTAGGTTAGGTTAGAGCTTGGTTGGGTTAGGTTAGAGCTTGGTTGGGTTAGGTTAGAGCCTGGTTAGATTGGTTAAGGCATGAATACTCCTTAAAGTAAAAAACATCTATAGAGTGAAGACCTCCCTCCCAAACTTACACACAGATGACTTAAAACTTCTTCCCAACCAGAAATCAGGAATACCGTGAAGACCTCCTCCCTCCAACCTCCCATTGTCTTACAGTAAAATCTTAACTTTTGCTTCCACCGGAGACGCTTTTGGAGGACGAGAGAATGGACAACTGAAGCGTCTTTCTCTCTTCCAGTCGATCACTCAGACAGTTTACACAAGTCCAAATCGGTCTTTTTTTTCAGTCGTCTTCATTGTTTCGAGGCGAGGAGTCCAGTCATTTCAAGGGGGACAGTCACTCACTACACTGACTGACGCTGACTGTTGGTCTAGGGAGGGAGGGAGAGGAGAGAGTTCAGCGATCAGGGAGTGAGTGAGAGAGAGATAGAGAGAGAGGAAGGGAGATGAAGGGAGAAAGAAAGAAAGAGAAGGGAGAAAGAGTAGAAAATTTACAAATCCCTCCCTTATTTTTGTTTTCATCAGAGACTTAATACTGCCAGAGATGTTTCACCTCTTTATATAAATGAGTCAGTTAATACCAGCAGTTTGGATACACTTAACACTGTACATTTACATAGTATATGACGAGCTGTGTGTGTGTGTGTGTGTGTGTGTGTGTGCGTGCACGGTCTGAGAGACGTGTGAGGCGAGAGAGACTGTGCACTTTATCTCGTGCACATGTACAACACCTCATACACTTGTTATGTACACGAGTTATTATACTGCACATGTACACTTTATATGTGCACTACGGTATGTGCACGGGTTCATGTGTACTAGGGTGTATTTACGTGATGGTGTGCACTGGCTTGTGTACACTTGGCGGGGAGGACTGTTGGATGCTCAGTCGTGAGGCGAATGTAATTGGTGTATGAGTATTAATATTCATTGAACTGTGTGTGTGTGTGGGGGGGGGGGGTGGGCGTGTGTGTCCATGTGTGTGAGTATGTATGGTTAGGTTAGGTTTTAAGGTGAAGATAAAGCGTGTGTTTGTTCTTCATATCAACCTTAAGCAAGTGAGGTAAAAGTGGACTCTCAGGTGAGCAAAACAAAACACGTAATCACTGGGAACAGGTTTACCGAACACACATTTTTATACACTGTTTGTTTCCTTTTTTCGTTTTCAGGTTGAGTAACACAATGCAGGTCTCCGCTTATTGGCTTACAAAACTCTGACGTGTTTTTTATGTTACCGTTGTTTTATCTAATGTTTAGTGTGTGTATGTATGTGTGTGTGTGTGTGTGTGTGTGTAGGTTAAGTTAGGTTTGATTAGATTTGTGTATAATTTTGTCAGTAAGTCAGGTTAGCTTTCAGACTAAACACCACTTCAATTTAACACTGACCTATCAAACTTGGGATCAAAAGGTCAAAGGTTAAGGTCACTCAGCGGTTTATATATGTTACAATATCTTTTGTCTTTTTTCATCATTGACCTTTAGCTATAAAATTTAGAGGACATGTTCCAGCATAACACACAAGCCCCGGTGATAAACAAGGCAACCTGACAACACAGTGATTCATGTTCATCCAAGTAATTTATAACATCACCACACTGGTCTGGTCTGTACCCATTGTTGAACTGTTTATTGCCGCTAATGTTTAATTATCCTTCACATGATACCAACTTATCCTTCGCTGATCTAACCTTTATTTATTACTATTTAACTTAACTTAATCCTTCCTCAACAATATGTACATCCACACCCTCCTCCTTTCCTTCTCTCCCTCACATCACCACCCTCTCTCTCTCCCATCCCTCTCCCACACTACCTATCCTACCTTTCCCTTCATCACCCCCCCCCCCACTTACCCTGGACACGGGGGGGGGGGGGGGGGGGGGCAGGCTTCATCACTGTCCCGGAAAGGCTGTGTTGTATACATAAACAATGAGTGGTGCCATGGCAGGCCTTCGTCTAGCGCCACACACACACTCACTCCGTCGGTGAAGCTGTCGAAAATGTTGTTGCCTCTGAATATTTCACCGTGACATAGATCCCAACACGAACAATTTCTCTTTAAGGGGATTAAGAAAAGAGACGTTGACTTTGGCATTAATTTGGTTTTATATCTATGTATACAACCCATGACCCTCACACTATACAACCCATGATCCTCACACTATACAACCCATGACCCACTAAACCCCCCGACCCACTACCCCCTGAGCACCATATATGACATAGGTTAGGTTAGGTTACTGATTTTCATGACTTTATTATTTTACCAGATTGTTTTAAACGAGGTTGATAAAACTGGCTTATTGTTTTACAGGACAGAACTTCAGGAACGTCTGTGGTAAGTACAAAGTGGCCGAGTGTTTAAAACTTCATCATTTTTGTACCATTTATTCTACGTATGATTATACAAGGTAGGGTTATACAAGGTAGGGTTATACTAGGCAGGATTATACAAGGCAGGATTATACTAGGTAGGGTTATACTAGGGCACAGTGTTAAATATGCACTTGAGAGCGAGGATGAGAAACAAACTCACCGACAGACGCTACAGTGAGGCTACAGAGAACATATTATACAAATAACAAACCCGTGATTAAATATAGTTCTCTCCTCAGCTGTTGTTTACCTTCATATGTCTCTCAAACAGCTCGTGTTATAAAATTAATATACGTGTTCAATATATTTCAAGTATACTCTTATATAATTACTCGACGTCGACCTCGGTGTTGGTCCCAGCAGAGTAATTAACACAAAAAGGATCCACAGAATATTTATGATATGTTATTTATGGTGCATGATGCGTTGACACTTATATATTGTGTATGAATATATTACCATACACACATACACGATATATATCTTCACATGTGATAGAGACACCATCATCAGCCGGGAGGGGGGGGGGGGTCAATAGGCCTGGCTTCTCCTGTTGGGATAAAAACACAATGTCACAATATTCCCGGTGGTAATACCTGATGGAGAGGCTAATGGTGCTCATGTTACCATATAGTTATTGATATCTGGGATGGTCTCCTTCCTTATTTGTCTTTATTTCTTATCATCAGGTGTTGCACTATTTGTTTTATATACAGTATATATATACGACTCGTACTCCGCCCCCAACTCTTTGTGAAAGCGTAGCTCACTCTGCGTCCATTTCCTCTTGCAAATTTCATTTAAAATATTCTTTTCCGTCAATGTTCTCGACAGACTCTCTTTCTTTTGGAGGTCCAACTCTGGCTGGCTGGTGGCGGTCAGCTACATTGTTATTTTGCAGTGTTTGTGACGCTTTGTCCCAAGAGGATGGCTGCTGTTGTGTTTGTGTGAGGCACAATACCTCCTCCTCTTTTTACTCACTCACTGGAAAATCAGAGAAATGTGAGAGAAACACAATGTCGTAGATGAGAAACTTGGACAAATATAAGAAAAACAAACACAATGTTACACTGACGAAGAGACACCAAAGAGGGAACAGAGGAGACGAGGGAACACACAACAAACGGTACTGACACACTCAACACCTCACACGAGACCTTCACCTACCACCACTTGGTCTCGGACGATGGCGTGTACCGTAGTCAACACCTCACACGAGACCTTCACCTACCACCACTTGGTCTCGGACGATGGTGTGTACCGTGGTCAACCCCTCACACGAGACCTTCACCTACCACCACTTGGTCTCGGACGATGGCGTGTACCGTGGTCAACCCCTCACACGAGACCTTCACCTACCACCACTTGGTCTCGGACGATGGTGTGTACCGTGGTCAACCCCTCACACGAGACCTTCACCTACCACCACTTGGTCTCGGACGATGGCGTGTACCGTAGTCAACACCTCACTAACCTCAGCCGTGTCTTCTGTTCTTACCCTTGACCAGTGATGTAATGGACCGCCTCCCTGTACCGTGGAGAAGAGAGTCATACTTCAGCTGGTGAATAACTGGACCTCCTGTGATAACCCGAGTGTCGCTAAAACCATCTATTTACCCTCCAGTATATACACCAAGGAGGACTTTAGGGACCTGTCTGCTCCAGTGGTAAATTATCCACTGTTAAACCCGACAAACAAAACCAACTCGTTCCATGTATTGATGAGGGATGTTGGGAGCGGTAGACGTGGTGGAACTGAGCATCTCTGACTGTGTGTGTGTGTGCAGGTGTGTGTGTGCAGGTGTGTGTGTGTGTGCAGGTGTGTGTGTGTAGGTGTGTGTGTTAATCAGGTATAGAGAACACTGATATAGTTTCATGTGTTCAAATTTACCTCTTGTAGAAACTAAGACCAACTAAACGATGCTTAACAAACCCTGATAGTTGAATCACCTAAGACTAAGACCTACTGAACGGTGCTTAACGAACCCTAATGACAACCGAATCACCTAAAAAAGATAAGTTTCTATTCCCAAGAGTCATACCAGCAGAGCGTATCAAGTCAATATTTCTCTCCAAGTCACTGAGGAAGTTTGGGTGAATGAGATGAGTTATTAATTATTTTTCTTTAATGTCCTGATCAAAATATCACGACCTGTCAATTAACCTGTGATATTAGATACACAGCGGGAGTCTCAAGGTGGATTGTGACGCCCTGCCTCCCACTGATGGTTGCTAGGGTGAGCGTGACCTCTGCCTCCCCTTGCTGGTTGCTAGGGTATCCCCCACTCACCCCATCCCCCACTCACCCCATCCCCCACTCACCCCACCCCCACTCACTCACATCAACAACGGTATAAACGAAGAAATTTGTTTACGGAGGACAAATAAACAGACAGACAGACAGACTTAGACAAATCAAATGAGCTACAGGTAAGACAGGTGAGATAGGTACTGATAGATACGTTTTTCGGTGAGGGAGTGATCAGCTGTCAGTGTGTGGGACAGATGAAAGAAACCTGTTGAAGAGGCGAGGGAGTGACTGACTGCTGGAGCAATTATTGGATGATGAAATAAACTGTGTTAAAGGAAGGAGAGAGAGGAAGGGAGGAAGGTAGGGAGGGAGGAGTGAAAAGGGAATAAGGAGAGAGAGGAAGGAAGGAAGAGGGGGAGGGAGGAAGGAGGGAACGGTGAGTAAAAGGGAGGGAGAGAGAGAGAGAGAGAGAGAGCACCATCTTCACCACACAGACGCGACAGCTGGTGGGAAGACATTAAAGAAACACACAGCTGGTCCTCCACATCTGGCTATCATCACCTCACACCTGGCTATCATCACCTCACACCTGGCTATCATCACCTCACACCTGGCTATCATCACCTCACACCTGGCTATCATCACCTCACACCTGGCTACCATCACCTCACACCTGGCTATCATCACATATATACGACAATGTTGAGTGACTTACCCCGTACTCTTCCTCGACATAGAAATTAATTCAAGTATTCATTTGAAGTAATTTTCTCCGTCAGTGAATAAGTCAGTAGGATAATTATAACACATAGAAAATAACTAGAATATTAATGGACCTAATTACTGATTATAGAAGATGATTATTTGCTTAGATTAGATAATAAAGATCTATAATATTGAGATAACTTCAAATACAAACTAGAAGTAAAGTAAGTCTTTCCTTTCTTACCTCAGCCATTATTGTTCTTATAATGGTCGTTATCGGTAACCAATACACTTAATATATCGTTTCCTAATTTGCATAGGCGGGCGATATCAATGGCTCTTATCACATTTTACAGTTGTTAAGTAGGTCGTGGCGTGTCTCTACGGGCGCCAGCTGCTGCTCTAGGTGGGGGGGGGAAGGGAGGGGGGAGAGGAATGCGTGGAAGAGAGGGGGAAGGGATGAGGAGGGAAGGGTAGGGTTTTATACTGTCCCTTTTCATACGTTACCTCCCCTACATTACCTCCCCCTACATTACCTCCCCCTACATTACCTCCCCTACATTACCTCCCCTACATTACCTCCCCCTACATTACCTCCCCCTACATTACCTCCCCCTACATTACCTCCCCCTACATTACCTCCCCCTACATTACCTCCCCTACATTACCTCCCCTCTAGCCTCCCCTACATTATAACCTTCCCACAAGACCAAAATGTTCGCGGGGTCACTGGCGAGCTTGTCGACGTCACTGAGTGGGTCACCTGGCGAGCTTGTCGACGTCACTGAGTGGGTCACCTGGCGAGCTTGTCGACGTCACTGAGTGGGTCACCTGGCGAGCTTGTCGACGTCACTGAGTGGGTCACATGGCGAGCTTGTCGACGTCACTGAGTGGGTCACATGGCGAGCTTGTCGACGTCACTGAGTGGGTCACCTGGCGAGCTTGTCGACGTCACTGGGTGGGTCACATGGCGAGCTTGTCGACGTCACTGAGTGGGTCACCTGGCGAGCTTGTCGACGTCACTGAGTGGGTCACATGGCGAGCTTGTCGACGTCACTGAGTGGGTCACCTGGCGAGCTTGTCGACGTCACTGGGTGGGTCACATGGCGAGCTTGTCGACGTCACTGAGTGGGTCACCTGGCGAGCTTGTCGACGTCACTGAGTGGGTCACATGGCGAGCTTGTCGACGTCACTGAGTGGGTCACATGGCGAGCTTGTCGACGTCACTGAGTGGGTCACATGGCGAGCTTGTCGACGTCACTGAGTGGGTCACATGGCGAGCTTGTCGACGTCACTGAGTGGGTCACATGGCGAGCTTGTCGACGTCACTGGGTGGGTCACATGGCGAGCTTGTCGACGTCACTGAGTGGGTCACATGGCGAGCTTGTCGACGTCACTGAGTGGGTCACATGGCGAGCTTGTCGACGTCACTGAGTGGGTCACATGGCGAGCTTGTCGACGTCACTGAGTGGGTCACCTGGCGAGCTTGTCGACGTCACTGAGTGGGTCATCTGTTTACTTCACTATAAATGGATCGGAATATTTTTTCTTCTTCTCCAGGAACTGAGACTCGTGTGTGTGTGTGTGTGTGTGTTTATAATATATATATATATATATATATATATATATATATATATATATATATATATATATATATATATATATATAATGTATATTTAATTATAAAGAATAATAAAATTAGTTAATATATAATTTACGAGTAACGATAATTATGGAATTTATAACAAGCAGTATATGCATATGTGTGAATATGTATGTTTATAAGTGTATTCATTTACATGTAAGTATATGTATGTATAATGTATGTAATGATAACGAATAATATAATTTATCAACAAACTTTATGAACACCGATAATGTTTTTAAATGAATAATAATCGATCGTTGTTACCTGGTTGACCCCGACCCACTGATCGTTGTTACCTGGTTGACCCCGACCCACTGATCGTTGTTACCTGGTTGACCCCGACCCACTGATCGTTGTTACCTGGTTGACCCCGACCCACTGATCGTTGTTACCTGGTTGACCCCGACCCACTGATCGTTGTTACCTGGTTGACCCCGACCCACTGATCGTTGTTACCTGGTTGACCCCGACCCACTGATCGTTGTTACCTGGTTGACCCCGACCCACTGATCGTTGTTACCTGGTTGACCCCGACCCACTGATCGTTGTTACCTGGTTGACCCCGACCCACTGATCGTTGTTACCTGGTTGGCCCCGACCCACTGATCGTTGTTACCTGGTTGGCCCCGACCCACTGATCGTTGTTACCTGGTTGGCCCCGACTCACTGATCGTTGTTACCTGGTTGACCCCGACCCACTGATCGTTGTTACCTGGTTGACCCCGACCCACTGATCGTTGTTACCTGGTTGACCCCGACTCACTGATCGTTGTTACCTGGTTGACCCCGACTCACTGATCGCTGTTACCTGGTTGACCCCGACTCACTGATCGTTGTTACCTGGTTGACCCCGACTCACTGAGAATTATTAAAACACGTTAATCTAAACTCAGAGTAATCAACATTGACTCAGTTTACTTAAATTAATCCCACCTTCGCTAACATAATCTCTCTTTATTTAGCTTCCAACTATGAGTAGCGGTATTTTATTATTCATATTTCATAAAGAAGTAGAACTCGCTTGTGAATAATATTTTTTATCTTTGTTGTTTCTGGTCGAGAATAAGAGAGGAAGTTGGGTTGAGGAGCCATTTGACAGTCAGGTAAACTAGTTAGTGGAGGGGTACAGGTGTAACAGGTGGAGGGGGACAGGTGTAACAGGTGGAGGGATACAGGTGTAACAGTTGGAGGAGGACAGGTGTAACAGGTGGAGGGGGACAGGTGTAACAGGTGAAGGGAGACAGGTGTAACAGGTGGAGGGGGACAGGTGTAACAGGTGGAGGGGTACAGGTGTAACAGGTGGAGGAGGACAGGTGTAACAGGTGAAGGGAGACAGGTGTAACAGGTGGAGGGGTACAGGTGTAACAGGTGGAGGGAGACAGGTGTAACAGGTGGAGGGGTACAGGTGTAACAGGTGTAACAGGTGAAGGGAGACAGGTGTAACAGGTGGAGGGGTACAGGTGTAACAGGTGGAGGGGTACAGGTGTAACAGGTGGAGGAGGACAGGTGTAACAGGTGGAGGGGTACAGGTGTAACAGGTGGAGGGAGACAGGTGTAACAGGTTGAGGGAGACAGGTGTAACAGGTGGAGGGAGACAGGTAGGCAGAACAGGTACAGTACAACAGGTGGAGGGAGACACCTTCACTCCAAATACTCCTAACAATTACAGCAATTATAGAAGCCCCCAACTAACTCAAGCCAGCCAGCCCCCTATACACCTTGGCCGGGTCTACCACACAAAAGCCATTAGACTAGTTAGAGTGGAGTCGGCCCGCCACCTCGCCCCCTCTTCCGGCCATTTGGTGTTGCGAATAAAAGACACCAAATCTGGGCATGCGACGCCAGGAGGCCTTGCTCGTCACAGCCGCTGGAATAAGCTGCTTTTCCTCTCAGCATCCGCTCTCTTTAATCCGTTTTTCTGCAGAATGGCGCCTTCACATTTTACAGTTTTATTTTTGTAAGGGGACTGTGTCTGTAGGGGGTGTGGGTGGGGCGTGGGGGAATTGGTGTGGGGGGTGTCTGTGTGTGTGGGAGGGGGGTGTATGTGTGTGTGTGTGTGTCTCCTATTTTAGTATTTTGTGTTATTTAAGGTTGTTAGTTAAGAGATACATCAAGGGACGTGTTTCTGAATGTTATTTTGGTCCTGTTATTAATTCAGGTTAACAGTACCAGTCGACCTCCACACACAAGTTGGTCTCACTAACTCCTTGGCGTTAGTATTTTATTATTATTGTGATTTTTTCTTGTAATTATAGATAAAATCGATATAATTTTCTGTATTATATCACCCCTGAGGCTTTACATATAATATACTAATGTTATATAAACGTTTGATTCTCTTTGTTTCCCTTTAAGTTAGTCTGTGTTCAAGGATATCGAGGAGGCATTGTCAGCGTCCAGGTGTTGCTGTTGTCCCTGAAGTGTCTGTTTGTTACTCTCTGACGAGTAGCTGCATCAACCTCTCTTGTCTTTATGTATTTCCTCATCCTTGACCTCACTTGACCTTAGTAAGCCAACAGGTGTCGTCATCCCACCTAACCATACACAGGTAGTACCCTCCTTCACCTTACCTCTCCTACGTTAATCATCTCAGGTGAGTCCCGGCCATCAGGTTCACCGCGCACCAGGTATTAAAATGCTAATGAGAAGCTTATTACCATTCCCAGAACCTCGTAACTTGATCTAACTTTATTAACCTGGTAGTTACAGCGACACCCTGCTGGCTCGCTACTCTCTCGCTCCCTCTCCTCCCTTTCCCCCTCGCCGCCCTCTCCCCCGTCGCCGCCCTCCCCCCGTCGCCGCCCTTCCCCCCGTCGCCTCCCTTCCCCCCGTCGCCGCCCTCCCCCCCGTCGCCGCCCTCCCCCCCGTCGCCGCCCTCCCCCCCGTCGCCGCCCTCCCCCCCGTCGCCGCCCTCCCCCCCCCGTCGCCGCCCTCCCCCGTCGCCGCCCTCCCCCGTCGCCTCCCTTCCCCTCGTCGCCGCCCTCCCCCCGTCGCTCCCTTCTCCCCGTCGCCGCCCTCCCCCCGTCGCTCCCTTCTCCCCGTCTCCGCCCTCCCCCCCGTCGCCGCCCTCACCGCGTCGCCACCCTTCCCCCCCGTCGCTGCCCTCCCCCCGTCGCCGCCCTCCCCCCGTCGCCTCCCTTCCCCTCTTCGCCGCCCTCCCCCCGTCGCCGCCCTCCCCCCGTCGCCGCCCTCCCCTCCCTCAACGCTGTGACCTCCTTCATTGTCATCTTCCTTCACGCCGTCGCCGCTTGCTGGAGACTCTTATCACCAGAACATCCTCTCACTACACACGGCCACACTTAACGGAACATACATAATATTGTTGGTTCTTGTTCGTTGTCTCGTCAAGTATTCACGGCGTGTGATTCCTTAATACAGTTAACATAAGAACACAGTTGTTACCTTAAGCGTTGTGTTGCTGTCATGAGCGGCCTGAGGAGACACTCTGTTGTGTTGTCATGAGCGGCCTGATGAGACACTCTGCTGTGCTGTCATGAGCGGCCTGATGAGACACTGCTGTGCTGTCATGAGCGGCCTGGGGAGACACTCTGCTGTGCTGTCATGAGCGGCCTGAGGAGACACTCTGCTGTGCTGTCATGAGCGGCCTGAGGAGACACTGCTGTGCTGTCATGAGCGGCCTGAGGAGACACTCTGCTGTGCTGTCATGAGCTTCATGACCGCCAGCTCACCTTTAACAGCCGTCAGACCACAACCTTACTGGGTTACCTGGCATATACCCGCCCAGCCTGGCGCTCCTTGTTAGTTCTGCACGTGCTCCCTGGGTCAAATGGGCCCCATCACTAATAGGCTCTAGTTCTGTTGGGCCCTAACCTAACTTAACCTAACCTAACTTAACCTAACCTAACTTAATCATTAATAATTAGGTAGTTATGTCTCTGTGTATGTTATGACAATGCAATCCCATCATTCAGGTCTCTTTAGTGTTGGGGCCTATTAGGACGGGGGCCCATTTGATCCATTCACTACAGAAATTTAACTAATATAAATTTCCTCGTCGTTTTACCAGTTCACGAAGCAGTGTGACCAATTATTCCAGATATTTTAAGGATTTAGATGATGAACAAATATTCCGAGATAACATACATTTAAAAGCCATTAGCAACACGAGATAATTTTTTTTAAAAGGTTTTTGAGTCCCAGAGA
>CAUDMG010002499.1:825000-860000 GCA_958450375.1 Homarus gammarus
TTACTTTACATTCTCGTTTATTGGGAGGAAAATTCATAGGTTCAATCTCTCTTGTACCTGTAATCTCAACAATGGTTCACTGTACCATACGTCTTGTACCTGTAATCTTAACAATGGTTCGCTGTACCATACGTCTTGTACCTGTAATCTTAACAATGGTTCGCTGTACCATATGTCTTATGCCTGTAATTTCAACAATGATTCAATGTGTTCACGTGATTCGAAATCTTCTTCACTAAACTAACTCAAAGTCATCTTTTACAATATAAAACAACGATATATTTATTTTTAATTTACAAAATAAATATTTAGTCATCGTCTGAGAGAATTACATTAGCCCAGGACGCAACTCACCTCAAGGTACAAAATTTGCATAAACTTTAGCTGACGAGTGTGTGTGTGTGTTGGTAATATTATAATGTGTTACTTACTCTGAGTACCAGGGAAAAAGATATAAATATTTCCACACACACACACACACACACACACACATTACCCATTCCCTCACACACACACACACACACACACATTACCCATTCCCTCACACACACACACATTACCCATTCCCTCACACACACACCACCCACCCCCCCCCACACACACACCACCCACCCCCCCCACACACACCCCCCCCCCCACACACACACCCCCTCCCCCACACACACACACCACCCCCCCCCACACACCCCCCCCCCACACACACACACACCACCCACCCCCACACACACAAGACCATTGCGAAATATCCAATAAATATTTAACATGAGTCAGGAAAGAACCTTTATGGGTGGATCTAATTATCTCGTGGCAGCCATTACAAGACATTAACTTGTAGATCCCCTGAAAAAAAAAAATCATGTCCAGGAAAGCCTCAGTGAGCTAATTAGTGCTGGCTTTACACACATTTTCTGGTTGACATAGGACTCAGGGATGCTCTTTGGGTTAATGGTATTTGTGGCTGTTAACGATCGGGAACTACAGCCAATAACGAGAGGGAACGAGTTAACGAGATGCGGTGAAAAGAAATGTATTGCAATGTTGAATAGGTTTGGGTGAAGAGTGGGTTAAGATATTCTGTCTCTCAGTATGTTATTTATTTGATCAGTTAGTCAGTCAGTCAATCATTTAGTCAGTCGTTCATTAATAACCTCGACAGTTGAAGCACTTACTGTAAGACCCGGTGTTAGTTGATGATTCTTAAACGAAAAACAACAATAATAAAATTTTGTTCCGCTTCACAAAAACCTAAATAATAATTCCTTATACCTTATACTGAAGAGATAACATTGATAAAGACACAATCAAACTGCGACACAGAGATGGCCTCCTAGATGGTATCACAATTGGCAGGAGACTATTGTGTATTCAATTATGTTCTCTCACATTCCTAACCACGAGAATAATTTCAACATTGGAAGTTCTTGGAAAGTGAACACTAAAACACAGCTGTACCCTTTACCACGAACTGTTCACTGGGAGGAGAGGAAAAATTTATTATTGAACGGTCTGGCGGAGGGAAAAAATTGTTACAACGCGGTACAGGAGAGGAAAAAAGAGTTACATCGCGGTACAAGATAGGAAAAAAAATTGCTACATCGCGGTACAGGAGAGGGAAAAAAGTTACATCGCGGTCTAAGAAAGGGGAAATGTGTTATAGCGAGGTAGAGGAGAGAAGAAGTTTGTTATTATTTTTGTTAAAGGAAATAAACTTTATTAGAATGTTGTGAAGGGAAGGAAGGAAACATGTGTTATAGAGAGGTATAAAAGCTGTTTGTTTTTCATAACGTTGGTGTCTGATGTATACAGGAGGATAATGTGTTTCCAATACGTAGTTTGTAAACTGACTTAATTTTTTATGTGTTCAAGTGTGTGTGTGTGTGTGTGTGTGTACTGTACTTGTGTGTGAGTTCTCGTATGGTCTTATATATGCGTCTTTCCATGTCTCTTCCCTAAGGACGTGTTGTGGTGGTGTATTGACGCGCACACACACATACACACACACACACACATAAGAGCCTAACCATAAGGTACAGAGGCAAAGGAAATAGAGGTGTGGGGACCTAAGACTGCCACTTCAATAAATGTCAATAGAAACAACTGCCCTCTTGTGATGTTGCCCTCTGAGTCTCCCCACCAACCCCCAGCACACCCCAGCACCAGTCTAGCACCATTCCAGCACCAGCCTAGCACCATTCCAGCACCAGCCTAGCACCATTCCAGCACCAGCCTAGCACCATTCCAGCACCAGCCTAGCACCATCCTAGCATTATCCTAGCACCATTCCAGCACCATCCTAGCACCATCCCAGCACCATCCTAGCACCATTCCAGCACCATCCTAGCACCATCCCAGCACCATCCTAGCATTATCCTAGCACCATTCCAGCACCATTCCAGCACCATCTTAGCACCCCTAGCACCATTCCAGCACCACCACATCCCCTCACACTTCTTGCGGCTCACCTGCGCTTGATCCCAGGGAGCCGTTTGGGAGCTTATGCGACTAAACCAAGTCTTCCTGTGGGACTGTGGCTCAGTAACTCCCTACCGTTGGTGCTAAACTCTTCCACCTCAGCCCTCTCTCCACCCCGTAGCCCTCACCACCCCACCTGTCTCCCCACACCACCCCTCTCCACCCCAGCCCTCATCCCATCCAGGCCCACATCTCCCCTCACCCCTCGCTCCACTCCTCACCCCACTCATCACCCCACTCCTCCCCACTCCTCACCCCAGCCCACAAACAACGCCATAGGTGCCTCACGTCTCTGTACAGCTCGGGGAGGACAGCTAAAATGTGTAGAGGAACAGAAAAGAATTTAAGAGGAACAGCAACCTGAATGTGGAAACGTGGAGAGCTCTTCCCCGTCCCTCCAGTCTCTCTCTCTCTCTCTCTCTCTCTCTCTCTCTCTCTCTCTCTCTCTCTCTCTCTCTCTCTCTCTCTCTCTCCACAAGTTCCTCGAATTTGTATACAGCTCGGGAGGAGGACGAAAGCGTGAAGAGGTACATACGAGGATTGGATAAATCAGGAATGCGATAGAGATGGTAACAAGATGCAAAATGGAAACTCAGTGTGAAAGCGGAATGAATTGGGGAGAAATTGTACACGGGAGGAAGATGTTGACATACTGTATAGACACACATAAAGGAAGTTAATGGCGTAAGATAACACAGCATCATATAAATCTTAAAGGTGCAAAAAGATTCTGGGTTGATATTCATTCTCGTAATCTTCAAAATAAACACTACTCACTCAAGGCTGAATTTGTGTCCCATTCCTTATATAATTTCCTTCAATTCATTTATGTTCTTGATGTGGAAATTATCAACACATCTTAGAATGATTTAGAATAAGTCATAAAAACAATCCCTCGTCTCATCATCAAGAAAATCCCCATAAAAATAAATCCCCCAAACACACCACAAAAAATTCCCCAAACAAATCAGGGTAAAATATTCAATCTGGTTCGCTGACAAGAAATAAAGTTTGTGTTTTTCTCCCTGACTCTGAACACTCCCACGAGCTAATGATGTCTTGAACACACAAAAGACGCTATTCTTTCGAGAGGCGAACAAATCAGGGATGAATAGAGTCTCATTGATTCCTCGGAGGCTGTGGTGAGAAGAGACTCCTGATGAAAACCAGTGACCAATTAGCGTGCAATCTCTCACTGGTCTGAATTAAGTGAAGTTATAATCTCGTTCTTGCTGATGATATAAAAGTGTTTTTTCTACCGTGATGATGTTGACACTTAAGTGGGATTTATTCTCTGTATATGAGATTTTTTTTATTGGCGTTTGTGATTAAGTAAATATTAAATGGTGTATAAATGGTGGATGATTGTCAAGGAACTCAATTACAGGTCAGATGGTCCTAATGGTTTCCGGATCTAATAGACCTGATCCCATTAAAAGGTTTGTTTATCTCATAGTAAAGACAGTAAACATTACCTGTGGGTGTGCAAGCATTAGTTTATCATCCTACCTTAACGTGACCTGCAGGTAATCTCTAACACACCTGACAACCTGTAATAACACGTCGTCAACAGGTTCTCAGAGGTCAGGGCGTAAAAGACCAGACGAAGCTTAAATATGTCAGACCAAACAACAGACAGACCGGAGGTAATTGTATGAGTGACTTCAGTGAAAAATAACAATGAGTCATTATTGTCCTGGTTACTATAAAAACACACAATCCCAACTTAAAACTGATTATGTATGCAGCTTAATATAGTCTTCATGTAGGATAATAATGAAGGTAATATTCATCGTCCTTCAGGTTATTATAAACATCACAAACTTTTCTCAATGTTGGTATATATTTTTATAAATTTATAAAGCAAGTTCATAATTGCTATAATTATTAATAATTGTTGACAGTAATTACCATAATTGACGGTATTAGACTTAATTATAAAATATTAATAAACTTGTAAATCCTCACAGGAATATATATTTTTTTGTCTATGCTTGGCTCTTACGGCGCTGGGGTTATTGGTGTGTGTGTGTGTGTGAGAGGGGGGGGGGGGGGTGAGAGGGAGAGAGTGGGGGGTGAGAGGTAGAAAGTGTGTGTTAGTCAATGTTATATGCAGCAACTTTGTATAATAGAGATGAAAAATCATTCGTTAAGTGGACCATATTCACCCTAATTAGTCTTGTCAGAGTAATATTTATAAGGAATATTAGTCCCTTCCCTCCTTAGTATCTGTGAGAGGAGTATTACTGAGGGAAATATTCCTTCAATTTCAGCCCGACTAATACTCCTGAGATGACGTGTCAGTTAAGGCGGCCAGGCGGAAAAGATTCCTGACTCTGTGTGTTAAATCAAAGTCACAAGTTATTTTATGTAAACTTTATTACATAAAAGATGGTACATCATACTTCATACATCGCTGTAAAGTCCTTCAAAACTCCGAGATAAAGTAGATATATTTATGGAGATGATTGGTACTTGGTGGTTGACGCGGTGGGTTTGAGCAGATACCTAACTTAGAGCAGCCGCCGCAGTACTGTACCTCTCCCTGCCCGCGTGGTGACTGAACAGTGTGGGGGAGAACATCTGGTACTTATAGTGGGAGCAGCAGCAGTCACGGGAACACACACACACACACTGCTTCAGATAATAGATGTCAAGGTGACAAGATTTTCATATAATTTATCTATTTCTTAAACCTCTTCATCCTCAGTGACATATTGACGTAGTGGCCACCTAACATAGTGACTTCATTAAACATTAGTGAAAAAAACATAAATTTAACATTACTTCATAAATCATACGTAATTTATCTCTCAAAGAAAATCATTACATATAAGCAAACATCTTTAATAACTTAATTGTTCTTTAGTTAAAATAAAATACAATAATTATTAAATAACATTATTGAACAGTATATAAGTAAACAAAATAATTATCTACCTGGTCATCTTTTAAAACACTTAAGACATAACCTGAAGACTTGCTTACCTGAATCTCTTAATTAATACTTAAGATCATTATACCTGTGTTTTATTTTCAAAGATTATTAACTCAAAACAGTTTATTAGTTTGTTAGAACATTTCATTACCTTAAGTGAGACTTGTGAGTTACCGATACACATGACAGGTAACAGAACACGAACAATTATGTATTACAGGTAAATATTACAGGTAATTACAGGTATAGGTTTACACCTGAAGACTCGCTGGAGGTTAAGACAATCTATGCACAGTGCTACCTCTACATAACGGAATCCTCTCTCGCTATATAATCCGTTAGATGGAGGTTTCACATCTATCGGACCCTTGATATAATGATCTTTCATCTCTATATAGTTCGTTAAATGGAGGTTTCATAACGGACTCTCCTCTCCACATATAGTCCGTTAAAGAGAGATATCACTGTACTTAGACCACTAGTAAACTTAACTCTGATGCTGATAAAAAAGTCTATGTTTTTGTTTAGTGATGTACAGACTCAAGTACAGACAGACACACAGACACACCAGTTAGACAGACGTGACCTACAGCTTCCCTCCTGCACCAGTCACAAGTCTTCATAAACAGGGATATGTTGTTCATATTACATAACTATAACAGGATCTCATATTAACTGTTCCAGGATCTTATATTAACTGTTACAGGATCTTATATTAACTGTTACAGGATCTTATATTAACTGTTACAGGATCTCATATTAACTGTTACAGGATCTCATATTAACTGTTACAGGATCTTATATTAACTGTTACAGGATCTCATATTAACTCATTTTTTGGTCTTAGGTGATATAATACTGTTAATTACCTGTTTACGTTAATATTAAGTAGACTTTGAGCAACAGTGGAATCTCCTAGCCATGGCCTGTTTGTCTGACTGGCCAAGGCCTGTATGTGACGTTGACTGGCCATGGCCTGTATGTGACGTTGACTGGCCTGCTGCTTCCAGTAATGGCTGTATTGTCGGGAGTTTTGAAACTTTACCATATATCCACATATTGTTCTTGTGTGGATGTGAGGATTATGAGAAATATCTGCGCGAGTCATCCACATGAGAAATATCCGCGAGTCATCCACCTCACGTTAATAGAAACACCCCAGTCGCTCGTCTCTTCTCTCGCGGAACAAAACAACAACAACAAAGAACTTATCTCTAGGTGAAGTAGTTCCCTATAGGAAAAAATTGCTTTGATTTTTATTTAAACGTATCTGGTTGGTGATGTCTGTACGTGTGCAGCTCCGTGATCTCTGGGGGGAAATATTATGCTTTTTTTTCTATCGTCATCTGAAGAAAAGTTCCTCTCGGCACGTAAAGGTTGATGACGATTGCCGCTGAGATGTTAAGTGTTGAAAAAATATGACCAAATTTTAGCCAAATCTAGCCTAACCTAACTACCCTGGCTAGGAATCTTTTGATCAGGTCAGGATGAGTTAGAGTGCTTCTTGACAGCTGAAAAAATAATAGTTTTTCAGACATGTTTATGTTGATTTTATTTCAGCACTGATCACTGTACGACGTGACCTCACTCAGTAACACTTGACGGTCGTGGGTCATCAGTTCTTTTGGCTACAACTGTACATCTTCACCAGACAGGTCGTGGGACTTAGTGTAATAATGTTTCTTATTACTTCTTTTATTGTCGTAATGCAGCAGCAAGTCTCTTGGTGGTGAGGACACGGGTAACTTGTGAGTGTGAGATAGTAATACGTTGACCACAGAGAGACGGGTCCCTGATGCACTGTTCTCAACCTCCCGGCGAGGAGTGTTTGTTTTCCGTGTATGTAATGCGTCATAACTTCCCCCATTGTCTGTACAGACAAAGAGGCGGTGTGTAAGAGAGTGCTCTAAGACAATACCAAAATGTATACACCATCGCCAGGAAAAACTCACAAAGTACATCATTTTCGACAACATAGTTAATCTGTGTCATTAGGTGGGCGTCCCGTGTTGACGTTAGAGTCGCCTCTGTACAAAGCTTCTTAAAGTGAACCACAAACTTGCCATTTTCCTCTGTAATAAAGGAGAACAATATGTACACATGAAACAGTTATTGACAGTGATGGCAAGGATGGTGGCGGCCGCAGGGTGACCGCTGCGCTGTCTGGCCTTCCCTCGTGTCATCCACCCTCAAGTGGTGACGCTACACTACCCTCACGCCTTGTGACCCACAAGACAATTATTTGATTGATATTTAAATGAAAAATATACAAGAAGACATTTAACACACAAAGTATCCTCGTTGGTTATGTGCTATGAAGCGAGATATCAAACAATAGTTTACGTGTATGAATGTTACAGTATGAATGGAACACTAGACAGGCGCTGATGGAGGTATGGAAGGCTGTCAGTACAAAACATGGAGTGAGAGAAGTACATGCAAACTATTACATCATCGTCACCGGCAGGTAACTAACAGGTGAGCCAGACTCCATCCTGGTGACCTGGCGGCTCTTGGGTACCTGTAGCGTGAACCGTCTTATACTGAGCCTTATCTCCGTCACACACCTGTCAAAAACACTCCATTTTCCTGTCAGTATTCCTTATGTATACTTAAAGATGTTTTGGACGTTTATCATTTATCAGTGTAAAGTTATATGACTGTATGTCTGAGTATGGCTTAGCATGTCTGAGATTGTCTGTGCATGTCTTAGTATGTCTGAGTATGTCTTAATTATTTTGATTATGTTAACGCTAAATTAATCTATCTAAAGAACAGAGATAATTTTTAGACATAAGGACTAGGACGTGGTGATGGTCGTGGTATATATCTAACATCATTCAATATACGACTCATGAGCTGTTGTCACCATGTTGTTCAGTGACAGGCGGCGTCGGTAGAGCTAACCCATTGTTGGATCAGGTCAGTACAAGGCCGTTCACTGGTTCCTCTGATATATTACTAAACAATCAATACACCTGACGTCTCCTTCCTCGTGAGATTAAATTGAAAATCACAAAAAATATGAACCAAACTAATTCCCGGATTCAGATCTGGAACAGGAATAGTATGTGGGTTAGATTAGAGGTAGGATTAGGTTAGGTTTGTTTGTTATGTACTGTTATGTTATGTTTTGTTAGGTAGGTTAGGTTAGAGGTATGTTAGATTAGGTTAGGTTAGATTTGGTTAGAGATAGGTTAAAAGTATGTGAGGTTTGGTTAGGTTCCGGATCCAGGTCTGAGAGTTAGTGAGTCGTGGTGATTATACAGAGGTAGAGAGGTGTGGCCACGAGAAGGTGCTGGTGAAAATACAAAGCTAACTGAACGTGCATTAACCCAATCACAGCATTCGTCCATAAATCGGTAAATGAAACAACAGCTAGGAACGAATACTGACCTTCCTGAATATAGAAAGAAAAAAAAGTTTCTATATTCTGGTTAATTTGTTCCTTGACACCCAACACGTACAAGAAAATGAGTAACCGCGTATCTAAAATCTAGGAATTATAGTCCACCCAAAATGTGCCTATAATGACCTGGAATTATATCAGTATAAGCATAAAAAATAAATGGAAAAATTCATACCGATAACAGCAGATAAATACACGATAGGCTGTGAAGGGCTCCTCGCGCCCTCCGCCAGCCTCTGACACGAATTCTTAATAAACTTGGTGACTTTTGGGTAACTCGTAGAGAACAAGTGAGACTTATGTGATGGAGAACTGAATGGTACACACACACACACACACACACACACACACACTGTTGATATAAGAATAGTCGTTTAAAATCATAGTTGTCTGTACACAACACTTGGCGAGGGTGACACAGTGTCAATTGTTCACTTGTTAGCACCATCGCCGCTCCTCATCCTCTCCACCACAGCCTCGCCTCGCCTCGCCTCGCCTCGCCGTCTCACCACCTCCCACTCCTCACTATCAGTCGCCTGGGAACAACAACACTACTCTATTGCGTTAAGATCCATCACTATGTACATGTAACCCGTCACCCGTGTTCTCTCTATCGTATTTGAGCGTCAGTTGAAGTATATATTTTTGTTTTTATCCCCTAATGAACAGACGATGAGTAGCAGGTCCTTAGCTTAGTGGTGTGTGGTGGTGGTGGCGTTATGCGTTGATGTGAGAGAGTGAATCCTTGGAGCTATGTCTAGGTAGTGTGGCGTAGGAGGGCAGTGTCGAGCCGCGGGGTGGTGGTTGAGGCTTCCTAGATGACGAGGACGAGGACGACGATGAACCCCTCTGCAGCGTTGCACTACGTATGTTAGTCCTGGGCGCCATCATCTCCTGCCCGTCGTCACTGTAGGAGGACTGAGGGAGACACTGTACCCCGGGCTCCGAGAACTGACACGTGGAGGTGGTGCACGGTGCTCCCGGGCTGGAGAACTGACTCCCCGAAACGGAGTACTGGTCAGTAGAGGAGGAGTATTGGCTAACGCTACCGGGGTAGTGGGAGCAGTACTGGGAGTGTTGAGGCGGGTAGGGGCACGAAGAGGTGGACGTGGCTGGATAAACGGATATGCTTGACTCCACACACTGACCTCCACCCCCTGAACTCCTATACTGGTCCAGGGTTATCTCTGGGTAGTGTCCGCTTTTCATATCTGAGGTGTACTGTCCCACGTCAGGCGAGTACTGCCCGCCACTCAATTCTGGATACTGGCCATTGTTGACCTCTGAATAGCACCTTGCTCCCCCACACGCCCCAGACTCCAGGCCGCCCTCACCGTGCTGGCCGGTTACGGGCGGGGTGGGCGGCGTCGTGGCCAAGAGGGGCGGGGGCGGAATGAACTGGCTGGTGGGCTGAGAGAGAAGAGAATGCATGGAGTTGCTGGTGTGGAAGGTGACCTCGGTGTTACGGTCACCTATATCAGGTGGTGTGGGGAACGTGTGTAGTTCTGTACACTGAAGGTCTACACTGCAGGATGACTTGCTGTCCTTCACGGGGGAAGACAACGCCTCGTGGGTAGACACTGAGCGCATCCCGCTGTCAACAGTACACAGCGGCTGAACTGACGCACTGTCATATTTCATTTTTGGTCCCATGGAATTTCTGTCCCTTTTATAGATGAGCGCAGCGAAGAGTATAGCGTTGAGCACCAGCAGCGAGAGACCGATGGCCACGGTGAGGGTGAGGGCTGTGGTGTAGTCCAGGAACTGGCCAGTGGGAGCCACCTCTGCGGAGGCGTTGACGGGGCGGTTGACGCTGCCGTGAGCAGCACTCACGTTAGGTGGGAGGTACTCGTCGCTGGGCGTGGGCAGGGCTGGCCCCGCTGATGTCGCCGTCACGTGCGTTGTGTGAAGGAACCTGGGGGGGAGGGGGAGGGAGAACCTTAGTGTTTACCATGCATGATGACACATTATACTTCATGTCTCGCTGCTAACATACTATCTACCTGTCAATATATTAACTGTCTAACTGGGTGTATTGTACAGGTGTAGACAGAGGACACAACACAGTGCCAAGGTCCTCCTCCAGGCGCCGCTATCTTGAGTGAGTGGTGAGAGGTCTGACATACTTGCCTTCTTTCCTCCAATAACTGTAGTAGGCGCACATAACCACGATGTTTACCAGTAAGTGTGTGTGATCGTCTCGGTGTGTGTGATCGTCTCGGTGTGTGTGTGTGAGCTACTCGGTGATCAATAGTCATAAATATTCCAAGAGTTCCGCCCTTCAGATACGATTAGTTTTATTTAAAGAGACTTGGCTGAGGTGAGAGACACCTCAATGTACATCTCACCTGAAGATCACACAAGGAGTCCCAGATAGTAGACCATTAATAGTGTTTGAGTGTGAGGAAGTATCATGCGCTTGAGTGTCACTTGAGGGAGACTAACTTACCTCACCTTCACCACTTGTTACGGTTAACGACGCCCTAAAGTGTTTACATTAACCTTCTGATACACTGTTGTCGGTTTGATTATTGAGAAGTCCGTTATTGAGAGGGTTAACTGTATCCTTTACGTTATTGACAAATCCACAATTGAGAGGGTTTACTGTACTTGAAACTACAGTCCCGTATTATACTGTAAGCTGTAACACTCTTTCATATGGTCTTACCTGAAGGGATCAAGTGGTCTGACTGGGCCAATGAAGTGTTTGGGGTCCTCAGAGGCGTGCCAGGCCTCCCCGTCAGAGTCTGGGTACTTGGACCCGGCCTCCTCCAGCTCCGGGATGAGCCAGTTCCAGAGGGCGACCTTGTGGGCCCTGTAGTGGTCTTTCTGCCGCGGCCGATAACCTGGGAGTCAAGGTCATATATCCAGGGTTAAGCAGTGTGATGTTATGTGGTCTGGGAAGGATGTAAACAGAGATTAATTATAAAGACACACATACAATACATATGATACCTCACACTAATATATATACACACATACATCGACACGCACACATACATACACACATACACACACACACAAGAGAAGCTCGCTGGCAAGAAAAGTTTTAGATTCGAGTTTTTTTCATCAAAGTTTTACGGGGAGAGAAAGAGAACTATTCTGAAACATCTTGTTGCCTTGGTGACCGGCAGCGATGTAGACCTTGAGAGAACCAAAGATTTTTACTTATTTATTACCTATTAATTACCTATCGCTTACCTATCACTTATTCCACAGTCTCTTACCTATTACTTACCCCACTTACACGATCAAGGAGTCAGTCAGTTTACCATACAGTCAATAAACCAGTCAGTTGTTGTTTTTGTAGTTGTTATTGTTGTCAAAATGTTATTACAACCCCTCAACAAATGAAGTCTATATCGCTTTGCAAAAGTATTTCAATAGTACATCAACAATTAACTGTTAAAAGATATATAAATTTCTATATATATCAGTTAGTCATACAACCGTTTAATCAGTCAGTTAGTAATACAACCAGTCAATCAATGAGACATAACAGGTATTCATAGAGCTGGCAGACGCAGTAGAATTAACATTACTACTCGGCCCCGCGCGGTCACCAGGCTGGAGTAGCCATGTGAAACTCTACGGTGCCAGCCAGCCACATTTCACTACCAGTGCTTGATAAATGCGATCTCTCTCTCTCTCTCTCTCTCTCTCTCTCTCTCTCTCTCTCTCTCTCTCTCATGCATACTGTAATGAGCGTTGAATATATTGTAACGAAAAGGTCATTTATGCAAACAAATGAATATTTTATATCCTCTGCTCTGAAACAATACAACGTGATAATGTTTTTCTCTCTGGCTAACGTGACCTTTAGAGATTATAATTGTTTCAGTGGACAAAATAACGAAGGGAATACAAAAATAAGATATAATTGTCGTTAAAGGAAAAATGTCGCTGAAATGGCGGACTGAGATGGCAACTTAGCCAAAACCCTTTACTGGGAAGCGGATTTGCTGACGAGAGAAGATGGAAAAGTCTTAAAAATATGAATTCGTTCTTAGAGCAAAGGGTTTCTCATAAGAATTATTCCTAAATGGCTTCGAGACAACAAATTACAATTATACACACTAAGAAATGTCTCGTAATTCGCTTCGAGATGACTAATTATGCTTAAAAGCTCTAAGAAAAGGTTCGTAATTAGCTTTCAGATAACTAATACCACTTAAAACACCTTATAACGTCTCATAATTAGCTTCGAAACAACTAATTCGAGACATATAACTCATTACTCAACTTACTTATCTCGAGGAACTTCTCGTAGATGGCCTCGTAAGGTTCCCAGGTAATGTTTCGCTGTCTGCTTCTCTCTTTATAACTTAACAATGGCTTCATCTCATCAGGTACGTTGGGATCCCTGTAGGCGAAAACAAAAACACAAAATATTACATAATTTTTTCAGGCCTCTTGTAGGGTCGTGTTGTAGTGGTTATTGGGTGAGTCCATGATAAAGTTGTGGGGGGGGGGGGGGGGGGGGTTTACTCTGTCTGTCTGTCTAACCTAACCTAACCTAAGACTCCTTCACCATATGTAAACACAGTATAATCATTACTTCTACTCCCTCGTCTCCTCATCACTTAACCTAATTAGTCTTGACATTGATCCAAGAGAAAGTCTTCACTAAACTTTCTTTTTAATTAGACCAATGAGTGAGCTGATTTATCCGGGTAATTGAAAATGTGAGGACCTTTTTTTGGTGGGGAGGGGGGGGAGGATGGGAAGGGGGAACGGGGTGGGGGGGGTGGGGGAAGGATGGGAGGGGGAACGGGGGCGGGGGGATTATTGAATTTGCTGGGAGAGAATAGTCAGTTTAGTTTTTTTTGTAATGTAAGTAAGTTTTTTTCTTAAGTTATGTTTATTTAAGTTTTACTGGTTTAATGTTTTATATTTATGAGTTTTAGCTTAAATTGTTGTAGTAATAGATGTGGTAGTGGTGATAGTAGTAGTCATTGTAATAGTAGTAGAAATATCATGAGCATTATCAATAACAATATTATTACTATCATCATCAAAATCATCATCATCATCCTCATCATCATCATCATTAAAAACGTAAACTCAAATCATATCACATTATACAATACGTGAATTAAACTTACCCCGACTTGGCGAAATTTGTCCAGTACCGCATGATGAGCTCAGAGACTAGAGCATCAGGTCGGGTGAAGTTGTTTGTCCAGTGTCCAGGATCGTCCATGAAAGGAGCCCCAAACACAAGTGGCACCTCTGACCCAAACACACTACCTAGCCGCTGATCACCAGGAGGGAGAGATAGAGAGATATGGTGAGAAACAAGGTAGTGGTGAGATATTAGTGGTTGGTGATGGGATATAGAGAGAAGGTGAGAGATAAGGTCGTATTGAGAGACACAGTGAGAGATATACCGATGATGCGAAACACTGTGATGATGATAAATCCAGCCGTGATAAGAGTCAACACTGGTGATGAGAGAGAGACAGAGAGATGGTGAGAAATACGACATTAACCTCATTATCTGGTGAAGTAACCTGAATACAGTCAAACAGAGAACTATACTGAGAGACAACGCTGAGAAAACCAATAATGATTCTAATTAGTGAGATAAAAGGTAAGTAAGAGGGGATAATTGGACCAAATGAGGTGTTAATGATCTGCCAGGTACGCCTCTCTCTCTCTCTCTCTCTCTCTCTCTCTCTCTCTCTCTGCCATCTCACCTGTCTGTCTTTCTCGTGGTGGTTAAAGACGTACATAAATGCATCAACTTTCCCACTGATAGTCTCACCAAACCTAGCCAAGGGCGCCAGGTACCCGCCGTCACTTAGCGCCTCCACCGTCAGGTCCCGCACCTACAGGAAGATATTATCCAGGTGTTAGCGTCTCATTAACACATACCTGTCTCTCTGGGGGTGTTAGTTACTCAATTAACACGTAACACATTATGCCATATACTTACAACTTAAATAACCCCATCCACTATATGAATAGATTATTATTATTATTATTATTATTATTATTATTATTATTATTATTATTATTATTACATTTATTTTTATTGCCATTATTTTTGTTACTATTATTATTTACTTGTTGTTTATGTAAGGTTAATCACATTTATATCAAATTAGAGACAAAAGGCAATTTCAGCTCCAGTATTAATGTGTTGTGTTCAGTTTATGTGAGAATAATTTAGCAGGGGAAGGGGGGGGGGGTGAGGGAGGTGGGTAAGTGAGGGGTGGGGGGGGAGGTGAGAGGGTGAAGGGGTGAGGGAGGTGGTGGAGAGGTGAGGGAATGAGGGGAGAGATGAGGGGTGGAAAAGTGAGGGAGTGGGGGGTGGAGAGATGTAGGGAAAGGAGGGGGGGGGGGGGAGGGGGGTAGAAAAGTGCCTAACGCTTATTTTGTTACCAAGTATTTTTTTTAATATTGTTTGTTGAACTTTGGGTAAATTGACAGTGAAATATTTACACTTTTTATTTGTGTTGGGCGATGAACTGTGATACAGGAATGGTCATCATATTTGCATTTTCTACACTGTTAAATTACACTAAAGCTTTTACCATATGCCGGTTTACACACACACACACACACACACACTATACACTTACATGAGCACATACATACATACAAACACATTTCGTAACCTGAAAATTCATTCCAGTTTTCTATTTTATCTCGACAAACAAAAGCGTTCAGGAGATTTATTTTATTATTTCTGTTTTATCTAATTCTCCTATATTCTAGGTCTCTTACCAGTACGAGACCTCCCTTACCTGTAAGAGACCTCCCTTACCTGTACGAGGTCTCCCTCACCTGTACGAGGTCTCCTTCACCTGTACGAGGTCTCCTTCACCTGTACTAGACCTCCTTTACCTGTGTGTGATAGTGACCTACATAAACATTCCCACAATTATTGCTACCTGAAAGATACTCACCTGTACTGGGTGTTGCGCCGGGTTCCCCCAATCAGTGTACTCCTTCGTGATGGCCAGGTAGATCTCCTGAAGGTGGTGGTGGTAGATGTTCCTCACGTAGGTCCTCAGTAGTCGGTTCCTCTCCTGTACGTCGAGACCTTCAGTAGCCTGCTGGCGGTTCAGTTCAGGGTAGCCGTCGGCTTCTGTCACACCGAACATTACGTCAAGTTGTCTCCCCTCCAACACCTGTCGGGCAGAAGAAGAACAGGTGAATGTGTGGAGGAGGTGGGGGAGAGAGAAGAGGGAGGGAGGGAGGAAGGAATGGAAGGAAGGATGGGAGAGGAGGGAAGAAGGGAGGAGAGAGCGGAGGGATTGAGAGAAGAGGAAGGAGGGAGGGAAGGAGGGAGGGAGACTTAATTACTACTGATGACTGTCACTGATGATGAAAATCCTGAGAGCTTACAGTAACTTTAAGTACACACACTGGTCGTAAAGTCACGTACTAACCCTTTTACTTAACCCTTTAAGGATGATGATGTAATCCTCTGTGGACGATGATGTAACCCTTTGAGAACGATAATTTAACCCTTTGAGAATTATAATTTAACCCTTTAAGGACGATAATTTAACCCTTTAATAACGATGATGTAACCCACCAGGACTCAAAGGGTTAAATCGTATCTAGAACAGCTTCCTGACCCCTGACCCTGCGGCCATGATAGGAAGCGTTATGACTCTACTCTAACATTTTTAAGGGCAGTTCCACACACTCTGATGACTCCTTCCCTCACTTATACGGCAGAGATGGTGAGAAACGTTTCTTTTAGTGCGAGGCTGAGATTACAAGCCTTCAATGGTGTGTGTGTGTGTGTGTGTGTGTGTGAGCGTACATGTGTGTGTGTATGGGGTGATAAATGAGGTTCACATCTCTTCATATTACTGTAAGATAATCCCAAAGTTCCCGGCAGGTTAATTAATAATACTTACATCATCCCACATCATTATAACTCTCACTAAGAAACAGCATTATACCCTTAACACATTCTAACAATTACCATATATGAATAAACAACAAAAAAACAAGTAAAATAGAGATAAAAATAATGAGAAGTAAATAAAATAAAACTCGTAGACAATGGCGTCTCCTCATATCCATCTGGCTAACGTGACAAATGCAGCATAAAATGACTAAACCTTAATATATGTTTATTATTTTCTCTTGTTGGATAGGTCTGGAGGTGTGTCAGAATTCTCGGAGGAAATTAAAACAGTGAGGAGTTTGTAATGAGGAAGAGAAGACAGTGAGATATAAACACACCCTGAAGTCTGTTTTCTCAGGGCAGGGTTCACCTTAGTCACTCTAGTGTGTACTATTGTTTAGGTGGAAAAACGACTTCTCTTCTCCTCCCTCCCCCCCCTTTGTTTTCCTATTCTTCTTCTTCCTCCTCCTTCTCACTCTTTTTCTTCCCTCTTCTTCCCATCCCCTTCTACTTCTTCCTCTTCCCTCCTCCTCCTCTTCCTCCTCCAGTCCTTTCCACTCACTAACTCTGTATATATAATCAGTGAACATTATGAATAGGTACCTGAATTTAAATGAGGTCAGGTCAGGTCAGGTTAGGTCAGGTCAGGTTAGGTCAGGTTAGGTTAGGTTATCATTCCTCCTTCACCTTGGTTATGTCTTATATTAAATTGAAGGTACTGTAGTAAAAGGTGTGTGAGGTAGTGAAGATTTACCTGTAATTATCACCCAAAGTTAATGATGTTACGCCAGGTGTATGATTAAATAACGGAGGTGATGTGTGTGTGTGTGTGTGTGTGTGTGTGTGTGTGTGTGTGAGAGAGAGAGAGAGAGAGAGAGAGAGCAAAGCCGTTACTTTCTTCCTCCTTCATCCTCTCTTCCTTTCACACGTCATCCCCTCCAACCTCCCTAGCCTATAAATCCGTTCCCTCCACCCATTCCCCTTCACCCCTTCCCTCCACCCCTTCCCTCCACCCCCCCTTCCCTCCACCCCCCTTCCCCCCACCCCCCTTCCCTCCACCCCTTCCCCTCCCCTCTACCTCTACTCCTCTTGCACCCTCCACCACCACCTCACAGCACAATCCTTCCCCCTCCCCCCATCACCTCCCCCTCCCCCTCCCAGTACACCAGCATACAGACCCACGGTGACAATAAATATTTACGACAACCTTTGCTGCGCTGGTGTAGAAACTCTCAGCTTTTTTAATGTTTCCACTCATTATGTCAAACACTTTTGTATAACTTTTTATTATGATGACGTATTACTATAATATATATAACCCCTATTATCATAATTATTATTATTATGATAAAGGTAGAGTCACCTGTGTGTCTTCTTATTAATTATAATTTAGTTGAAGGTGACCTCGCGGCTCGCCTGTTAGTCTCTGGGAAAATCTGACGTCCACGTGTCTGACTTGAATGCTTTTTATTTTTTTTTTCCAGGAATTTTCAGAAAATATAATAACATAGTTTTTTGTTAGGGAAAATAATATTTCAATAGTATTTTACTTACTCTTGGAAATATATATTCTGGTTATTTTCTAACGTTGGAAAAAAAATACATTTTATTGCTTTTATTTCCAGATATTTTGGCATAAATTTCCATTTTGGAGAAAAATATTAATTCACTTATTTTGTGATACTTTTCCCTGTAAAGTTTCCGTGTAATATATCTTGTCTTTTTCTTATAAATTTCTGATATATTATACATATATAAACACGTATATAAACAGTACATCTATATAAACAGTGAATTTATATGAAGTATTGTGGATGACGCTTGTGACAATGGATTTCTTTAATATTCATAAACACAAGACAATGAAGTGTAGGCAATCTTCTCCTGTCGTGTTATTTCTTTTTCTCGTGTTTACATCAACATTCTTCCATTATTCCATTTTTATTGATATTTCGTAATTCCTGATCTATTTCCCTCAGAATAAAAAGAGAAATAGGCGATAATAGATAAATAGATGGATAATACTATTTAATATCTATTTTATTTTGTAGTTTTTAATTTGTATTTTTTATTAATTTTAGAAGATTTTAAAATTGTCATTACTGTTAAAATTTCGGGATAATTCGATTGGGAAGAAATGGTGTCTAATGTTCCTATAACGAATCTTGAGACGAAGATTTTAATATTTACATAAGATTAAAGGATCAAATTCCACCCTGAGGTTTAATTTCACAGTTTCTTGGGCTCAAAATGGTTCTCTAAAGTTGAACCTGTATTTTAATGAACCAGGGCAGACTAGGACCATTTTTATCTCAAGGTTCAACGATGGATCAATTCGTTAATGGTGGAGTTAGTGTTGTGTTCTCGTGTACACCAAAAGGTATCTTTATGGTGGTGATCAATGAATTTCAAAATGAACACTATGACTCCTGTTGTCTCGTAGGGTTGTCAAAATACTTCGTCCCTTATGTCATATTGTTTCGTTTAAGATACCTTTTGGAGCCAATAAATAAGATTAACTAAAAGAAAATAGCACAATCCCAGTGGTGTATTTTCTTAAAGGTTATATAACATTAAAGTATTAATTCTCTCAATTCTTAAATGATATTCATAGCGTCGTGAATATTAATTATGTAAATTAGCCCCAAGTGGTTTTATCTTCGTGTATCTGCATCAGGACGAAAAATTCCCTCGTCATTTATTTTTTTGTTTCGATAAATTGTCAATAAATAATCTAATATCTAACTACAACTAAAACCTTAGAGAATCATTTATGGAAGTTAAAATCACATAAAGTTTTGTCTCTTAACTATGAATTTTTCCATTAAATCCGTATGAGAGGTTGACTTCTTAGGAAAATTAAGTAGGTTTTTGTTTACCTGAGGAATAAATACTGGTTAATTATAGTGAGTCCTCTATTTAACGGAGTATATGGAGATAAAAGTCCGTTATATCGAGGGTTCATTTGATGTGAAACCTCCATCTAACAGACTATATGGAAAGGAAAGCCCATTATATCGAGGTTTCCAGTGTATTAGTTTCGTCATTCTTTGTTATTAATTAGTGTTGCAGGAGCCCACGTAATTACCTGTCTCCTCACCTAGACACGAGTTATGTAATGCTTGGCTCCATTATATCCATCACTTGTTTATTAACGTATTAACTCCCTCCATAACCACACAACTCAGTTCGGTTACTAGTACATGATGATAATAGATCTTCAGAGGAACTATTAGTGCTAGTATCTCCTGTTTTTGCAAGTTATATGTGGAATATTCTCAAAGTATTACTCCTGAAGCTTTCGTTATATAAGTAACCTTCAGTACTCGTCAAGTGTAGGATAAGATATGTTTTCGTTATTCGTTTACTCATATCAGCATAGATAAGGATAAAGGACCCCATTATCACCACTTTCTATGGACCTTATCACTGGGTTGTCCTTCGTGGTGACAGCAGGAGCCCGGTGGTCTTACCCTATTGAGTCGCGTCTTGAAGTCCTCGGGCACCACCACCCCGTCGACGCTGGGACCAAACAGAGAGGTAAACTTGTACTGTGGGAGGTTAGCAGTCACCAGGCGCTGCGCAGACACGTTCCGCAGACACGCCATCGTCTCTGGGTGTCTGTCGCTGAGGTTGGAGGGCAGGGAACAGTTGAGGTGCTTGGCCAGACGAGCTGTGACAGAAAGGGCGTCCTGTACCTCTGCCCAGGGACTCAGGGCCGACCCGGACATAAGCACCGCCCTCTGGAACAAACCTGAAGCAGAGAGAACAGTAGTGATGGTCAGTGTGCGTTACGATACGTACATAATGTGTGTGAGTGTGTGCGTGTGCGTGTGTGTGTGTGTATGTGTATGTGTAGTAAAATAACCAAGGTATAGGACGACACAGCCGATTATTTCAATATCATCTAAAATTCAATGATGCCATAAACTAGATGACCGCCTTGATAGTGTCTTCCCCGCCTGGCCACGAGGACCTCCACCCCTCCCTCACCAGGTCCTCCTCCACCACTCCCTTACCCAGGTCCACCTCCACCACTCCCTCACCCAGGTCCTGCTCCACCACTCCCTCTCCCAGGTCCTCCTCCACCACTCCCTCTCCCAGGTCCTGCTCTACCACTCCCTCTCCCAGGTCCTCCTCCACCACTCCCTCACCCAGGTCAATAAGGCAGCCAGCCCATCATATACACTAAGTGTCCTTCAGAGCATCAGACCAACACCCACCTTGCACCACGACGGGGGAGACGATCAGGTAGTTGATGCAGGCGGCGCCGGAGGAGTGGCCGAAGAGCGTCACCCTGCTGGGGTCGCCGCCGAAGTGGACAATGTTTTCGTTGACCCATGAGAGCGCCGCCAGTTGGTCCATCAGTCCCTGGTTCCCCACCACGCCGCTCCCGCTGCTGTTGGGGCTCGTGTTGAGGAAACCTGACGGAGAGGAACAGCAAGTGGAGATATATTAGATCAGGATAAGTCAGGTTATGTTAGGTTAGGTTAGTTAAACGAAGTTAGGTTACGTTAGTTCAGGTTAAGTTAGTTTAGGCTAGTTTAGGTCAGGGTATGAGTCGGTCACATATCACTGCGTATGAATCTGGTGAGCGGCAGCGAGGTGTGTCACGTGTCCAATCTAGATTAATGTCTGGCGATCAATGGGTTGGAGACAGCGGCTTACTGGTGACATTTGTGGTGGTGTGGCAGCTCATGCATGCTAAGTGAGGCGTCCACAGTGTATCAGATAAGGGACCAGAGTCACAGTAATATCGGAAACCTAACATAACCTAACCTAACCTAACCTAACATAACCTAACCTAACCTAACCTAACATAACATAACATAACCTAACCACGTCTGTGAGCTAAAGTCAATAGTTTCGACCACAACTGAATACATTAACACTAAATATTTACCTCGTGTACATATAAACTTTTAAAAAGGGAACTTAATGAAACGGAACTGATGACGTCGATGTTAAAATATTTCGGAAAACAATAACAGTATTAGTCTACGTCACTACCCATAATCCTCTCTTTATGTTTACGTTTTAGTGAGGAATCCGGATTTCTCGCTTCCCCGAGTCCATGGTTCAGGCTTGCGTGTTCTCTCCATGTAAAGAAGAATATATTTAGTCGATAACTTCCCTTTATGCCAGGGAAAAGATCGTATACAAAGCGACCATTTATTCAGAGTAAACAAGAGCGAGTTCAGGTGAATAAATGTTAGTCGATATATTTCTCTGCCACGTAAGGAAAGGAAATACTACAAATGTTTATTCTATCAATGCAAACTGTTGTGATTTCTTGAGGTGATGGAGAACTGAACGTGGAAAGTTTTATTCTAATCCGGATAAAAGTTAACAATATAAACCGTTTTTAATATACCTAGAAATAAAGGTTTTAGACAAAAAGTAATATATTTTTTACTGTCAACTGCAGCAACTTTTTCAAACAGTTTAAAAGATTCATCATGATAATTTAAGCGACATAAAAGACACTTGCAAATACAAATTCTTTTTTTTATTGTAATTCCTTAACACAACTGGCAACACGATGAGAATATTTCCCTTCAGCAACATGAATATAAACGGTTTGTGTTGAGTGTAGTAAAAAATTAGTCCTAACAGAGCAGAATAGTTTAATACCGCATACAAGACCATGAAATATAAAGTAAAAAATATACACGAAATATATCCAGCTAAAAAAAAAGTAATTTCACATAACATCATCCTGGCAAAACACAAATAAAAAAAAAAAAGTCATAAAAAAGTATATAAAAGTATAGACAAAATATTTAATACTGCAGAAACTATCACCGCTGCCAAAAAATATCAAAAAGTTAATAAAAAAGTATCACAAAGTCACGAAAAAGTCAAAATTAAACGTCAAAAGGTTAAAAAATCAATACTACACAAGATAACAAAAAGAAATTCCCTTTATTTGAGTTTTTTTTCTCTTTTTTGTCTCTGGCGATGAAAATAGTTCAATAAGAGACTACAGGAGGAAGATAAACAAGAAGACATACTGCGTCAAACTATCGGAAAGTAATTTGATTATTGAGTCTGAACAGAGGGGAGAAGGTGGGGGGAGGGGAGGAAAGGGCACAGGGTGAGTATGCGAGGGGAGAGGTGAGGGGAAAGGGCGAGGATACGAAGGGAGAGGGATTATGGAGGAGAGGGGAGGGCAAGAGGAATGTTGAGGAAAGGTACGAAGGAGAAGGGAGGAGAAGCGAGAGGGGAAGTGAGGGTGAATTTAGAAAAGGAATAGAAAGGTATGCAGATGAGAAAGAATGTTGAGAGAGAGAAAGAAAGAAAGAAAGACTAGGCGAGAGAGATAGAGAAAAGGAAAAGAGAGAGTGAGAGAGAGGGAGGAGAGAAACCAATAAAGAGAGAGAGAGAGAAGAGAAAGGTTTGAAAGATATATGGGAACTCGGGAGAAAAGACGAGAAGTTTGAGAGAAAGAAATAGACAGAGGGACAGACGAATGGAAGAGAATATAAACACAAAAGAGAGATAGAGAGAATGAAAAGGGGATTACTAAAAAAAAAGACTAAACCATATTCCTCAAAGATTTAACCCATAATTCTCAAAGGGTTTATATATAGTAATCAGGGAGTTAAACCACAATAGTCAAAAAGTTAAACCACAATTATCAAAAAGTTAAACCACAATTATCCAAAAGTTAAACCACAATTATCCAAAAGTTAAACCACAATTATCCAAAAGTTAAACCACAATTATCCAAAAGTTAAACCACAATTATCCAAACGTTAAACCACAATTATCCAAAAGTTAAACCACAATTATCAAAAAGTTAAACCACAATTATCCAAAAGTTAAACCACAATTATCCAAAAGTTAAACCACAATTATCCAAAAGTTAAACCACAATTATCCAAAAGTTAAACCACAATTATCCAAAAGTTAAACCACAATTATCCAAACGTTAAACCATAAACAAAAGGGTTTAAATATAGCTAAACAAAAGGGGGGGGGGAATTAAATCACTCAAATAGTTAGAATTTCTTTAAAAGTCGTAGATTAATGAAAACTTGACCTGAGATCTTCACTACTACGTCAGGGACCGGGTTAGACCATTACCTTGGTTTATGGTCTTAGTTGTGTTGTATATTGATATTCTTAAGCTCCGTTGCTTCCCCCTGGCTTCACGACACATCTTCTTTATTATGGAATTCGAGGAGTTTTGATCTGTTTACAAGATACGTCTGTTTGTTTGTTTATCTCTATGGTGTTATGTTTAGTTTAGGTAATTTCTTTGTCTTTATTCGATAAATGTCTTTGTTTATGTGATACCTGATATCTTCCTTGCTTAAATTGTTGTAAGTTTCAGCTCCAGCGATTTTGTCTCTTGAAGCGTACGTGTGGGTGTGTGTGTGTGTGTGCGGGGGGTGCGTGTGTGTGTATGTGTGCGTTATAACTCTCTTAAACAGACACAGCTCCTTACAGTGCTAAAAATCCCACGTTGCAGATAAATTACTCAAACATTTTTACATATATTTGACTTTAGCTTTGACGAGTAAAAGTATTTCGTGTGGACAGACAGATAGACACCAAATAAAACCTACACACCTGTATATTTCACTACAGAGACACGTCCTAATTGGGAGGAACACTTAATTAATATTACTTCTATATTTCACTTCAATATGTTTATTTAGTATTTTTTTCTTCTTTCGTGTCTGTCTATCTGTCTGTCTGTCTGTCTGTCTGTCTGTCAGTCATACCTGCCTCCCAGCATTCACCTGCCTCCCAACACTCACCTGCCTCCCAGCACTCACCTGCCTCCCAGCACTCACCTGCCTCCCAGCACTCACCTGCCTCCCAGCACTCACCTGCCTCTTAGCACTCACCTGCCTCCCAGCACTCACCTGCCTCCCAGCACTCACCTGCCTCCCAACACTCACCTGCCTCCCAGCACTCACCTAATGGCCCCAGGCGGTAGTTAAGGGTGACTACGGTGACCTGACCATAGGCGGCGAGGATACTGCCATCGTAGAGGTTGCCGGAGCCCCATGAGAAGTTCTCCCCGTGGATATACACCATCACAGGGTACTTCCCGCCACCTGGGGGAGGGGGGAGAGATCACCTGGGGTTAGTCTGTTGTAGATACGGGGGGGTGTGGGGTGGGTGGGTGGGGTGGTGGGTTGGGGCAGAGGTGTGATGGAGGGTAGAGGTAGGAGGGTAGGTGGGTGGGTGGGGTGGTGGGTCGGGGTAGAGGTGTGATGGAGGGTAGAGGTAGGAGGGTAGGTGGGTGGGTGGTATAGGGTGATACCTAGGAGAGGCAAGTCCTAGAATAGGTTAGGGGAAGAGAGAAAGACAGAGAGGGAAAGATGGAGTCTGGTAGGAAGAGGGAGAGGAAGACGGGAGGAAGACAGGGGAGGAAGGAGTCATGTAGGGAGAGAATAATGCAGGAAGGGAGGAAAGGGAGCAAGGGAGGATGTAGTAAGACACGGATGGAGTCTTGTATTCAAAAACAGGGAGGAAGGGAGAGAGGGGAAAAGTCGAGGAGGAAGGGAGGGAGGGAAGGAGAGAAAAGGGGAGGGAGGGAAGGAAAGGAAATAAGGAAAGAAGGAAGGAAGGAAGGGAGAGAGAGGAAGGAAATCAAGAAAGGAAGGAGAAAAACATCAAAGAAACAAAGAAAAAAAATATATACGAGAGAGAGAGAGAGAGAGAGAGAGAGAGAGAGAGAGAGAGCGCAGGTCCCTGGCTCTCACCCGACGTCTACGCTTGAGGGAAAAATCTTAAAAATGAGCAAAATTCCACAGCGGGAGATTGAGATGCCGGCGGTCAGGATTTTCACCAAAGTTCAGACGTTAATTTTTGTCTCAGTTTACAAGTTAAAATGCGAGACAGGTTGTAATAGACTTCTGTCCTACTGGGTCCTAACCTAACCTAACCTAACCTAACCAATAAGGTAGAGGTTTATTAAGGCTCCTCATGACTTAGGTACGTTATTAATTGTTAACCTAACCTAAAGTAACCAAACTTTACTGAAATTAACCTTATCTAACCCTAACCTAACCTAACCTAACCTAACTTAACCTCGGCTTTAGTGTACACATCTTGGCCTGGGTCCGGGGATCATTCTGGCCTGTGTTAGCGGTATTCTTACACTGGCAATTAACAGGGGAAAATTATCCTTAAGAGCCGCTCTGAGGGTTATTGGCAATCCTCTCTCTAGACGCTCACGGGGGGGGGGGGGGGGGGGGTATTTTTCGCATGTGTGTGTGTGTTTGTGTTTTGCAGCTAAACTAAGATATATCGATGTTATTCCAGTATTTTTAGTTAAGAGGTCCTCAAAATAAATAAACCATCACCTTCGAAGGCTTTAAACCATCGTCCTCAAATGGTTTACCTGTCGTACTTCTGGTTTATCCTTTAGGCTTCCTCAACGCTACCAAGAACAATTTAGTGTAACATATATCTTCATTCTTTTCCACAACGTTTCGTGCGTGAGGTGTGCTTATATAACGTTCCAATATATGAAGCAAAGGGCTGGTAATATTTGGTAGGTAGCCCCCCCCCTCCCCTTCCTCTCCGCAGCCCCTAGCCTTCAGCCCCCCCCCCCTTCCTCTCCGCAGCCCCTAGCCTTCAGTCCCCTCATCCGTTTAGAACACTGTCTCATTTATCATATATTTTCATCCCCTTTTCACTGCGTTTCGTGCCGACCTCGCTGCCTTCCCTCACTCTCAGTCGTTTAGGTAATCCTGCTCCGAGTATTATGATATTGTATGACCCATTATTCTTAAGTGTTCTCTTCTCCCATAAGCATAAATTGCATAGGGAACACACGCCGCCACCATCCACACGCCGCCACTATCTATCCTCACCTCACAAGTCACTCACTCACACTGTGGACTCAAGGCCTCAACGATCTGCAACCTGGAGCTGAGACTTAACCTGACCTAAGTTTACTTTATCTAACTTAACCTAATCTGATTTAACTGTAAAATAACCTAACCTAACCTAACCTAACCTAACCTAACCTAACCTAACCTAACCAACTCAATTCTAATAAAAAATTACCCTTCTCTCTGACTCACCCTTCACAATGTTGCACCAGGGTTCTCTGATGAGTCTATGAATACATTATTAGTACAAACATGATGAATTTATGAATACATTATGAATTTAAGAATATATTATAAATGAATAGAATGTATTATAAGTTTTGAACCTTATAAATACATGATATAAATTTATGAATACATATTTGAATTTATGTGTTCAGTAGTTACATTCTCAGACACATGAATTTATGAATACATTAAAAATTTATAAAAGAATCCATCGCTTGATAATCTTAGCAGTTGGAACTCCTAAATATAATACCTAGTGAATGATAATAACCATGGTGGTAGTGGAAACTCCTAAAACTCGTAATAAAACTACAAACACAAAAACAACTACAAACACAACAACAACTACAAACACAACAACAACAACAACAAAAACATTAACCTCACAGTGCCTCAAAACATGAAATATACAGCACTCCTTCCCTCCTCCCTCCTCCCTCCCCCACCCCAGCACTCCTTCCCTCCTCCCTCCCCCCACTCCAGCACTCCTTCCCTCCTCCCTCCCCCCACCCCAGCAATACTGTTGTGGCAACTTGGCTGTCTTCAACAACAATGAATGCACGACTAGTGAAAATTTACAGACTTTTAAAACCTGGAATTTTACGACTCTCTAACATGGACGAAGCCATTTGCCCCAAGACCATCCATAGTTCTCTCATTGTTATGTAAATGCTGACGCCTAATACTAAGTCTTATGTTAAAGTATAAGGTCTGGGGAAATTGTTTAGCTTGAGAGATAATGGGTTATATAAATATTTCTCAAGAGATAATGGGTTATATAAATATTTCTCAAGAGATAATGGGTTATATAAATATTTCTCAAGTGATAATGGATTATATTAGTTATGTCTTGAGTTATATTGGCTATATCATTTCTATATCTCCATTGGTTATGTCTGAATGTTTGTATAAATATATGTGGAGTAATGGTAAGGTATAAGAGCTATATCTGAGGCAATAAAGAGCTATGTTATATAGATTTATAGTGATGATGGCAATATTAACCTAACCTAACACACACACACACACACACTGCCTCTCCCAGACAACATTCCCCAAACACATATTCAAAATTCACTGGAGCTCATCTTATAACACAGACAAGTGGACCTGTTCGGGGCCAGACACAATTTTTCCCCTTCCTTCCTTCCTTTCTTCCTTTCTTCCTTCCTTCCCAAAACAATCCTCTGATGATGTTGTTTCGTGCCGATACATAATGTATTGTTTGTAAAGGCTTAACTATCCAGAATAACCAACAATTCCCTGTTTGTGAGGAACCATCATATCTACATATTGATTCGTTGACTCTTATGTAGTGTGTGTGTGGAGGCGCATCAATAGCGATCTAAGATGTTGTTTTATGATCAATAGCAATACATGAATCTACTAGCAGTCATGGTGGCTAGTCATTAAAAAACAGTAAAAAGAATAATAAGGTAAATTTTTCATGCAGGTGAATTCGTTTAATGACCGGACTTATTAGCTTCTTATAAGTGGACTTTATAGAGCTCGGGTAGTGGTGGGGAGGTGAGGGGTTCTACCAGGACTTAGGGCGGTCGGCTCTATATTAATTGAGTTAGGTTAGGTTTGGTTTTCTCACTGGCAGCCTGAGGACGGGGGGGGGGGCAGCGGGGTATCTTGTTGACATGACGTATTACACAGCATGGTTGAGGGAGTCTTTCAACATGCACCAGGCCCCTCCTTCAGACACCAGACCCCTTCTACATATATCAGGCCCCACCAACATGCACCAGGCCCCTTCTACATACACCAGGCCCCTCCTTCAGGCACCAGGCCCCTCCTTCAGGCACCAGGCCCCTCCAACATACACCAGGCCCCTCCTTCAGGCACCAGGCCTCTCCTTCAGGCACCAGGCCCCTTCTACATACACCAGGCCCCTACTTCAGGCACCAGGCCCCTCTAACATACACCAGGCCCCTCCTTCAGGCACCAGGCCCCTCCTTCAGGCACCAGGCCCCTCCTACATACACCAGGCCCCTCCTACATACACCAGGCCCCTCCAACATGCACCAGGCCCCTCCAACACTACACCAGGCCCCTCCAACATGCACCATGCCCCTCCTTCAGGCACCAGGCCCCTCCAACATGCACCAGGCCCCTGTGTAAATTCGATTTGCAATGCAGATCGAGTCGTGCCCTGCGTTCCGCCTAGGGGCTCACAACAATACCGACGATCTGCTCTCACCTAATACATCATGGTGTACAAAATACCTCAGAATAATTTCGTCAGTGTTGGTAATTAATTGTGTTAAGAAATAAAGAGGGAGAGAAAAGATAAATAGAAAGAGAGAGAATGCGAAAGAGGGGGAGAGGATAAAGAGAGAGGAAGGGACAGGAATAATTGGAGGGAGTGAATGTGATTTAAATGGAGGTAAAAAAGATAGATAGAGAGAAAGAGAGAGAGAGAGAGAGAGAGAGAGAGAGACTAAACGAACGAGTGTATGTGTGTGTATAATGGTGGGGAGGAGGGGTTAGGGGGGGGAGGGAACCGGCTGGGATGAGTGGTGCTTGAATTTGGTTTGCTTACATCCGGTGCCGGTCGTCTATCCTGCCCTGCCCCCCCCCTAACACACGCACTCTACTCCGGCCTCCCACCACTGACCAACGCACCTTTTTCATGTCTGTATTGTAGGGATTTTTGGGGGTCTTCATTTATGGATGCATTTTAAGGTCAGGTCTTCACTATAGAGAGAGAGAGAGAGGAGAGAGAGAGAGAGAGAGAGGGTAACAACAAAATGAAACAAACAAATAAGACTAAACTACAACACTCGTCATTAAGTATAAAACAAAACTCCTATAATAATAAATAAACAAAGGTATAATATTCCTCTCGTACAACATATATATCAGTGAAGTCAAAAGAGACGTTCATTAAGCTAAGTAAACCGAGTCCTCATCAACCATAAAAAAAAAAAAAAACGGAAAAAAAAACGAAAATACAAAAAAACGAAAAAAAAAAACGAAAAAAAACGAAAATACAAAAAAACGAAAAAAAAAACGAAAAAAAAAAACGAAAATACAGAAAAAAAAAGAAAAAAAAAACGAGAATTTTTTTTAATACATTGAAAGAATAAACATCAAACAATTATATTCAGAGTAAATTGTATTATAGATTAGATGTTTTATTCTTCACGGAGATAATTTATTCATTACTTTCTTTTATTTTATTTTTGTAGTTTTCATTTTTTAATTCATCATGAGAAACAAGCACTGGGAATGGCCTCATCACCTCTGTGTTTGTTTTAGCTTATGTTAGATGGAATAGTAATGAAAACTATTTGTGTCTAATTTAACTGTCTGTCTGTCTCTCTCTGTCTCTATCTCTCTTTATCTCTCTCTCTCTATTTGTCTCTCAATCTCTTTCTTTCTTTCCGTTTCTCTCCCTGTCTCTATCTGTTCCTCTCTCTATCTCTCTCTTCTCTCTATCTATCTCTGTCTCTTTCTATCTCTCTCTCAATCTCTTTCCCTCTATCTGTCTCTCTCTCTCTAAACTCTCTTATCTCAATCTCTCTCAAGATGTGGGAACAAAGGTATCTAGAGAGGCCACGAAGCCAAAACAAATGAATTGAAGACACTCTGGTAGGTTCCCCCCACCCCAAGAGCCACACGGTGTTCACGGGTAATTTACAGAGGGTGACGACTCTCCTGACGGTGGATAGATGACGAAAGAGTGGGAGTGGGAGGGGTATGGGAGGTCGTTGTTCAATACCCGGCCTGTCTGCGCCTTCTGCATTTGGGTTGGTGGGAGGTCGTGGCTCTCCAGGGGTGCCGAATTACGACTCGGTTTAATGAGAGAGAGAGAGAGAGAGAGAGAGAGAGAGAGAGAGAGAGAGAGAGACCCCCCCGCCCCCTAGCGAGAACCTTAGGCTGCTAGATGGCGCCGTGAGACACCCTGGAGAATGAACAAGGGAAGGAAGTGAGAAGCTGTTGTCTCTCACGTCAGCCGTCAACACGTTATACAAAGTGTCGTGTTGAGGGGCGGTATTTCTGCTGTGTCACCTACTTCTGGGAGATGAATATTGTTGTCCTTCCTCCCTCCTTCACCCTGCTGCTGGAGGGAGGGAGGAAGAGGGGAGACTCAAGAAAGATAATTGGGAGAGAGTCGTGGAGGGAGATAAGGAGGGGGAGGGGGTAGAAGGAGGGAAGGAAGGAAGGAGGGAGGGAGGGAGGGAGATATGCCTTGCTAGTAGGATCTCACAGGGTCATCGGCCATCTACATCATTTATCACCCCGACCTCTTAATTTTTTTCGCTGTCGTCGCTCCAGAAATAAATCTTCATTTCTTTTTTATTATCACTTGTGCCTACACTGTCCCAGGAGCGTCTGGCGATACTCATCTTCTCGCGTTCTATTTATCATTTTTTTATTCTTCAGGGAGGGAGGTAACGAGGGAGGGAGGTGACGAGGGAGAGAGGGAGAGGAAATGATTATAATATTGGGACATTAAGATCTTGGAGAATGCCTACCATAACCTACCATAACCTAACCTAACCTAACCTAATCTAACCGAACTTAACCTAACCTAACCTCTGTCCCACCCCTCCTAGTCTCCCTCCTCCAATCTCTCCCTCTTCTCCCCTCAGCCGCCCTCTCTGCCCATTATCCCACACACACACATGTCCAGCAACAGCACTAAACCTCACATGACCGCAGCGGCTCCACATTCTCGACATAGGGGAGAGAATGTCCCTTATCATTCCTTCTGTGTGATGTAGCTTAATGGCACGCGTCCCATTTACCCAAGGATACACTGTTTCCCTGTTGTTGAATGTTGACAAGGCTCTGAGTTCTGTGATATGTGTGTGTGTGTGTGTGTGTGTGTGTGTTATTCCAAGACTTAAGAATAATGTCTTTCATTAAACTTAACCTGAATTACTAAAGACTTCACATTCGTTTTATTTTCTATTACAAAACTTTTATAATTTTCTCCTCCTGTATCCAACTCATAAGACCAGAACGACGACTTTTTCTTGCACCGACTGAATGAAAATTTTCTAAAACATATTAGAAATGTTTTAATTGGAATTTATTATAACTTAACCAGATTGGAGAAACACATTGGAGGATAGTAATCATAACTACTGACGGATTGGCTAATCATTTATGCTGACAGTCTAAAGCGAATCCTTAATTGGAAAAAAAATACAATTAAAAATGCTTAATCTTTATTTACTCGCTTTGAAAAGATTTTAAGTAATTATTCGGCTGATGATTATAGGGAAACGTGTAATGATTATGCAAATTTGTTCCCTTTTCATTTCTATAATAAAAAAATATATTTGATCAAAGCTTCATTTTAATATTCTCAAATCCTCCAAATCCAGGGAGACATTTTTTTTTATATTGACTTTCTCTTCAAATAAACATAATATATCTTTTATTTATTCAGATGATCTTAATAACATCAAAAGTTAATTATTTTTGTCACATTTTCAATTTAAATCATCGACCCCTCCCCCCGCCCCTCCCCCAAAATAAACGAAATACACGTTTATTTTCGTTCCCTCACTTCAAAATGGTTAGGTAATAGTTTTCTCATTTATTTTGCATTACAGTCATTGGGTAAAACTTTATTTCACAATGACTGAGTTGAACTTTATTTCCACTTTTGAACTTTACAACGATTAGGGGGAAAAACGCTTAAACTTTATTCCTTCGTGTTAAAATAATTGGATAATCTCTCAGTATGCTAATCTTTTAAACGTATTCATGTTTTTGTGATAGATAAGTTATTTTTTTTAAGTACTTCAACTACCACCAGGGTTATTAAGCATCATTTACTAGGTCTAAGTTATAGGTGCTTCACTATGTCTTTATGTCTACTCCAGAACAAGAAAAATCAAGAAAGACGTAATATCTCCCCCGTGCACTGGCTGGTGTCGTGTCTGGGTGAGTCTCGTGATTATATACTGTTAAATACATTGTTGTCTTTCCCTGCTGGAGACTGGCCAACACGAGGTGCTCACTCTCATGGGGCAATGGTTCGTACCACAACTACCACTACACGACTCACTGCTGCCCACCACAACTACCACTACACGACTCACTGCTGCCCACCACAACTACCACTACACGACTCACTACTGCCCACCACAACTACCACTACACGACTCACTGCTGCTCACCACAACTACCACTACACGACTCACTGCTGCTCACCACAACTACCACTACACGACTCACTGCTGCCCACCACAACTACCACAGTACGACCTATAACCCACCACAGCGAGCCCTACGCTACTCCACATGGTTCATATAAGGGTTCGAAACAAACTTCTCATTGGGTTTCGAAACAAGAACATGAGGATTCGAAGCAAGGTTCACATTAGGTTTGTGGAGGAAAACTTGCCCAAAAGGAGGTCCAACACCATATTCTTTACTCCTCCTCACACATAACTTTGAAGCTAAGTGTTTATAAATTCTCTCCTCCCATTACGGAGTTAATTAATGGAGTTTGTGTCGCGTGAAACTAGTTTAACTTGGCTGACTTTAGCATAAACAGCGTCTTTTAAGGTGTGTGTAATTATGAATTCTGAGTTTAGTATTAAATTCTGCCGGGGTGCGTCAAGAGTTGAGTAAATGTTTCCCTCTTGTGTATTTGTTAATTTTGTGTTAAATTCTTTGGTATTTATGATTTATTGGTTTAATGTTAAATTCTAAGGTATTTATGAATTCTGAGTTTCATATTAAATTCTCCTGGTGTGTGACGTTATGAATTAAGTGTCTCCACAGTTGAGCGTTTATGAATTCTTAGTTAAATTCTCCGGTATTAATGAATTCTGAGTTAATATTCGTAACTTTCTCGAGGTTTTCAAAGTTGTGTAGTTGAAGGTAGTGTGATATTGTTGATAAATTTCCCCGAGTCTTTCAGGACGTGAGTGTCATTAAAAAAAAGTGAGCAGTTATGAATGTTGTGTTTATTGTTGTTAATTTGTCTCGTTTCTCTCAAAGGATGAAACACTCTCAGCACGTAAACATTTATGAAGTTTGAAATGTATGTTGATGTTTTATTCCCGCCAACATAAACGTTGTCCTTTAGAAAAATGTAAAGTTATAAATTATCTTCTTAATTTTCAATATTTTTTGGTTTTTTTCAGCACAAATAAATGTTTCAATACTTGAGCATTTATGAATGTTTAAATTTATGTTGAATCTTTACTTCCTCTAACATAAACATTGTCTTTTAAGGAGTGTGAAGTTATGAATTTTGAACATAATGTCGACACTTTTCTCAGCCTCTCTCAGACTCCCAACACTCCAGCATTTATGAATTTTAATATCATGTCTTCACTGTACTGTCTCCAACACACTCTCTCGGGGTGTATATCCTTCCCCTCCCCACTCTCCCCCTTCATCTCCCTCTCCCTTCCCTCTCCACCCGTTTCCCCAACCCCCTTCCCATTCCCCAACCCCCTTCCCACTCCCCCTGCCCCCCTCTCTCTCTCACTTTCCCCCCTGTCCTTCCCTTCCCCCTCCCCTCTCTTCCTCTCCCTCTCCCACATCTCTTGAAAAAATACAGACCCCGCCTCTACTGTGTTCACCAACTGGGGTCGTTTTTATGGCAATTTCTTCATATCCTGAGTCATTAGTCACCAGTAGTATATATAAGGACCATTTATTTATACTTTTTCCCGAGTCTATACTTTACCTGAGAAACATATCTCACTCACTACCCGTGACACACACACTCTCTCTCACTGCAGGTTTAACTCTGGGGTCTTAATGAGCATTTCTCAAGGACTAGTCTCCCCCTTCCCCCACCTATGAGAGGAAGTCTTTGATGGTTCTCGCTGCCGAGTCTTTCTTTTGATGAGGTCTTGGACACTGGTCGTCTATTTCATCAGGTTTCCTTTCTGTTCAATTCAAAGACGTCATCTCACAGTTTCCAATTACCTCCTGTCAATAGTCGCTCTCGGTCATCTTAATTATTTAGTTCTGTTTTTTGAAATGGGAGTATTCATGCAGCTGTAATTTATGTGGTTATGTTTGGTAATAGTCTCTCGTTTGATGTACACACACACACACACACACACACACACACACACACACACACACACACCTTCATGCTATCATAGAAGATAAACAAAATCTTTATAATTAATTAACCTGAGTGAGCATCATCCCTTTACCACACAGTCACTAGGACCTCGTGGCTCTCCTGACGCGGAAGTGACAACAATAACTACGGAAGGGGAA
>CAUDMG010002499.1:865000-867500 GCA_958450375.1 Homarus gammarus
AAAGTACAAAAGAGGGCATGCAAGATTATTCTCTCCCCCTCCTACTCCACATATCAAGAAGCGCTCAACACACTGACCCTTTCGACTCTCACTGACCATCACCACGACCTCATCTGCAAATTTGGTAAGAAGCTTCTACACCATCCCCGACACCGGCTCCTACTACCACCTGAGATCCCTTGTCCGAGAATTGCTGTTCGACACCACAACCGCATCCAGCCCATACGTGCACGAACTGATCGCTATAAGAACAGCCCAGTCCCAACCATTGTAAAAATTATCAACAACTTGTAATACTGTAACACTGTCACTATGTTGAAATGAACTGTAGTTTGAGCTTTTCCCCATCTAAGTTATTATATGTCTTATTTGTGTCACTTATGTTACTTGTATATTATTTGTAATTCGTAACCCATTCCCCAAATATGTAACTGTATATTTTCAGCCTTCTGGCTGCCAAGCTCCTTCAATAAACCGTTAATTGTTATTATTATTATTTATTATTACACACACATTCTTCTGGACGATAATATAACCCGTAAATAAACTTTTGTTCAGAGAAAAAAAAATCGCCATGAAAATTATACGATTAAATTATTATTAATTTTATGGGGTGATAAATTTATTAACCAAATAATACCCCAAAATACGACGTGTTTTTTTTTTTTTTTTTTTTTTTTTTTTTTTTTTTTTTTTACTGTTTAAATAAAAAAAATGAATTATGGGAGCTTTTTTTCATATAAATTTAATAATATTTTTCCCTGCAGCAACGGCACTAATCCATGTTATCACGGCCATACTTCAAAGCAATTTTAATACAGCGAGCTTAAGGTGTAGTGATGTTGGTAGTGATGTTGGTGGTGATGTTGGTGGTGATGTTGGTGGTGATATTGATTTAAATTTTATTTGATCAGTTATATTGACCATTAATTATTGTTTGCGTTTACTTAAGCAGGTCTGTAAGTCTGTTTCAGTATGATCGTTAAGGGTGAGGTAAGGCCAGGGTGAGGTAAGGCCAGGGTGAGGTAAGGCTGGTGGCAGCTCCTCAAGGCCAGGGTGAGGTAAGGCTGGTGGCAGCTCCTCAAGGCCAGGGTGAGGTAAGGCTGGTGGCAGCTCCTCAAGGCCAGGTGGTAGCGTGGCAGCCCAGCCAGGTGAGTGCGCTCCTCAGGCCAGGGTGAGGTAAGGTCGTGGCAGCTCCTCAAGGCCAGGGTGAGGTAAGGCTGGTGGCAGCTCCTCAAGGCCAGGTGAGGTAAGGCCGGTGGCAGCTCCTCAAGGCCAGGGTGAGTAAGGCCGGTGGCAGCTCCTCAAGGCCAGGGTGAGGTAAGGCGGTGGCAGCCCTCAAGGCCAGGTTGAGGTAAGGCTGGTGGCAGCTCCTCAAGGCCAGGGTGAGGTAAGGCCGGTGGCAGCTCCTCAAGGCCAGGGTGAGGTAAGGTCGGTGGCAGCTCCTCAAGGCCAGGGTGAGGTAAGGCTGGTGGCAGCTCCTCAAGGCCAGGGTGAGGTAAGGCTGGTGGCAGCTCCTCAAGGCCAGGGTGAGGTAAGGCCGGTGGCAGCTCCTCAAGGCCAGGGTGAGGTAAGGCCGGTGGCAGCTCCTCAAGGCCAGGGTGAGGTAAGGCTGGTGGCAGCTCCTCAAGGCCAGGGTGAGGTAAGGCTGGTGGCAGCTCCTCAAGGCCAGGGTGAGGTAAGGCCGGTGGCAGCTCCTCAAGGCCAGGGTGAGGTAAGGCCGGTGGCAGCTCCTCAAGGCCAGGGTGAGGTAAGGCTGGTGGCAGCTCCTCAAGGCCAGGGTGAGGTAAGGCCGGTGGCAGCTCCTCACACCACCCGTCTGCAGCTCCCCAGAAAAGGTCCGTTTGTTAGGCCACGATCTACGGCCTCGGTCTACCCTCACACAATCGACCACTATTTTTAAGAATCTCATAAGTTGCCGCTGTACTAGGCACAATGGCCTTTAACCCTTCGCTCTGGTAATAATGCCAGGTGCCTGAAGCAGATCTGTGAGAGGTTAACACGAGTCGGAGGCACAAATTGATTCGAGAACGTGGTAGTGGTGCACTTAACACGCTGCTTCTTCGCGTAACTTCCAGACGTTATGTTCCTGCGTCGGGAGGCCCCGCTTCTCCGCTTAAGGATGTGATGTTGCTGAGACTCACAGCGGTGTCGTGACTATCATCTCGGCTGGTGACTACACCAAGTCTCGGGCACCATTGATCCCACCAGCGCTCTAGACTCTAACGCGGGGAACTGTTGTCTGCTGCCGGGAATGGTTTCCCACACAAGTCGACAACCAAGATGGGATTGGATGCTGATGCTCGTGTGACTTCACCGGCGACATCATCAGCTGCCTGAGTACAGCGGCTGCGGTGTTTCTTCCATGAAGTGCTCGTGCTGCTGCTGCTGCTGCTGCTGTATCTTGAGCATTGTGGGTAACATTCTTATCAGCTAATATACCACTGATTCCTTCACACACCCAACAGTGTATAAAACACGTTCTACATTATCAGGCTTT
>CAUDMG010002499.1:872500-920000 GCA_958450375.1 Homarus gammarus
ATTTTCAACTTGAACTTGCTGTAATTCTCGTTCTGATAGGCGGGTTCACCAATCATCAGGAAGAATATTGCTTATCAGAACACGACCCCCCTCCTTTTTTTTAATCAGTCACTGTAGCCAATCATAAGAAAGTTTGAATTTTGTAATCATTATTGGGAGGATTTGGTTGGTCGTATTTGCTGTGGCGTAATTTACTGAGACTCGACAAACTGACGGACGGATTCATTTTAATTTGATGAGTTTTTTTCTTCTTTTATTGACTTCTGCCTCGAGCTTCAAGGAATTCAATCTCTCAATTATTTTATATTTAATATTGACTTTTTACCAATACGATATTTAATTATTTGGTGATGTAGCTATTTGGTATATTGCTTTTATATTGTAGTAATGTATTAAGAGTGGGTGTAGTTTTAACGAGGGGGGGGGGGGTTACACACACACACCACACACACACACACACATAGACACTGGGTAGGGAGTAATATTGTTACCTGGGTCTTTAACCTCAAGAAAATAATGAACTAAACTCAAAGTGAACAACAAGTGACGCCATTATTGACTTACTAAATATTTACCCACAACTCTCGTTCTGTTTTACCCAATGAAGGAACTCACTGTTGTATTTTACTCCCTATTAAAGGCTAACTGTTCACTCCTACTACCACAACCACTACCACCACTACTACTACCACCATCACCACTACTACCACCACTACCACCAGCATCACGAATATAATACAACTACCACCATTACCACAACCATTAATATCCCTTCCCTACCTTCTCATCTCCCCACACCACCATTACCAACTCCCTACACCCCCCCTACCCACCTCCCTACCCATCACCCCCCCTACCCACCTCCCTACCCATAACCCCTCCTACCCACCTCCCTACCCATCACCCCCCCCCCCACCCCCCCGCCCACACAGAGGTGATTTAAAATGCATGACTTCCTGTGGCCATCTTACTGTACCTGATAGCTGATCTCAAAGAGCAGTCTCACAGTGCGCGCTAACAAAGGCCACGGGAAGTAAATTACTTCTCTGACGATGGACCTGTTGTGTGTTGAACTCTCTCTCTCTCTCTCTCTCTCTCTCTCTCTCTCTCTCTCTCTCTCTCTAAGTGCGTGGGTGTGTTGTGTGGGTGTTGAGTAAGATCATTGTAGGTGTCATTGTTTGTTGAAGGGTGATGTGGTGTCTTTCGTGTTTGTTGAAGGATGATGTGTGTGTGTGTGTGTGTGTGTGTGTGTGTGTGTGTGTGTGTGTGTGCGTGTGTCTGTACATACATGTGTATTGAAGGTAAAGATATAGGTATATTTGTAAACGCACATCAATGCTCGTGGATGTGTTGTTTACATGTGTTTGTGTTTGTTTATGTGTGTTTGTGTGTTTGTGTGTTTTTCCACAGCATCAGCTTTTATGTTAGAGTAAACTATTCCGGGTTTTTTTCATTTGTTTTGGCAGCAAACTGTTTTGTTTTGGTCAATGTGTTTGTTTGTTTTTCCTTTTGGTGGAGAACTTGGTAAATATTTTAATTTTTTTTTTTATTTATTTATTTTTTTAGTTTGTCCAGTGATTTATTTTTATTATTTTTTGATTGAGTGGGAAAAATGACTCTTGGCGGGAGGTAATGATGAGAGATGGTAAGGGAGAGTTGGAGGGAAAGTTGAAGAGAAAGTTGGAGGGAAAGTTAAGGGAAATTAAAGGGAAAGTTGAAGGTAAATTTGAAGGGAAAGTTGAAGGGAAAGTTAGAAGGAAAGTTGGAGGGAAAGTTGGAGGGAAAGTTGAAGAGAAAGTTAGAAGGAAAGTTGGAGGGAAAGTTAAGGGAAATGAAAGGAAAAGTTGAAGGGAAAGTTGAAGGGAAAGTTAGAAGGAAAGTTGGAGGGAAAGTTGAAGGAAAGTTAAGGGAAATTAAAGTGAAAGTTGAAGGGAAATTTGAAGGGAAACTTGAAGAGAAAGTTGTGTAAGGAAAGTTAAAGAGAAAAAGTGAAGTGAAAGTCGAATTTAAGATGAAGCGAAAGAAAGAAAGAGAGTTTAAGGAGCCGAGGAAAGCCGGGAAAAGTCTTACGAGGATAAAACAAGAGAAAGGACTAAGTTTAAGAGAGTGGGAAGCTGATAAAAGTCAGAAAGAAAAGTGAAAGTGAAGAAGAAAGCTTTAGAAAGTCTCAATACCTAAGGAAATAAAGTCTTAGAGTATTAAGATGAGGAAATTGACTTAATGACACTAATTAAAAAAATCTAACCTAACCTAATCTAGCCTTAACCTAACCTAACCTAACCTAATCTAGCCTTAACCTATTGCAACCTAACCTAACCTAACCTTAACCTAATGCAACCTAACCTAACCTAACCTAACCTACATATCCTTACATAAACACACATTTAGGAGGTCTTAGCTGGCTTTCTCACTACACATAAATTAATAGTGTAAGTGATTTTCTGCCGAGTATATTTGTACAGACAGGAGGGACGAAACAAAAGCAACATGCTAAAAAAAAAAAAAAAAATTCATCCCGCAACTCGAATGACGTAACTACCTAAATAAGCAGTTTGGGTAGTTACCGTTCACCTCGTTCTCTAATTGGTCGGTTTAAATAGCGGGATAAGAGAGACAGGCTGGGAAGATGAACATGACTTTAGTTACCCTCAGGACACAGTACAGAGAGGTCCAGTGATTCGCTCCTCGTGTTATGTAGAAAAATATTAAAGGAAAAATAGAAAAATAACGAGTGATTTTGTTGAGCTTCTTAGTGATTAGTGATAATTTTTTTAGTGTGATTTAAATGAACGTGTTACCTCCACAATCACCTTAGACTCTCGGGTTAGTGATTGGGTTAAACTGTAAGACGTGCTACTTAACACGTAATTTAAGATGCACGATACACTAGCTCAAGGTTAGTAGAATAATTTTGTTTATAATATATAGCCAACATTAAATAATACCGTGTTTCTATTGGTCATTTAGCTTACAGAGTCCGAGCATGTGATTGGTTGAGACAAAGTTGTTGACAAGAGATCGTACAGTTTCGCCAAAATTATTGTTTATGATTTTGTGAGTAATGTTAGTCCATTAGTCTTATGTTAGGTTATAATTGTCCAGAGTATTTTGTCCGGAGGGTATTTTGTCCAATGCTATTTTCTTTGTGATGGTAATTAAAAGTAGGAAATATATAAATTAAGTACAGAGTGAAAGGAACAAGAAAGAAAGTGAAGAGAAAGTTAGGATGAGATTGATGGCGGGAGGGTAAGGTGAGAACGTTAAAGAAAGTTACCAGGAAAAGAAAGTTACCAGGGAAAGAAAGTTACCAGGGAAAGAAAGAGCCAAAGAGAAAAAAAAGCACGACGTGGGGAAAAGTTGTGTGTGGCTAAACGACTTAGAGAGAGAAAGTGTAGGAGAGTCGAAACAAAATATGTGCGTGTGAAAGTATCGAAAGAAAGTAAGAGAGTGAGTTGAAATAAAATATGCGTGAAAGTAACGAGAGAAAGTACAGGAGAAAGTTGAAAACATATGTGTGTGAAAGTAACGACAGCAAAGTATAGTAAATAATATAGATTAATAGAAAGTATAGAATTATATTAAATCCATGAATGTGAAAGTAAATAGATAGATTAATAAACAAAAGAGAAAGTAAAAGTTTGTATAGAAGTTAAAACAATTTGAAAGTATCGAGAACAATTACTTAAAAAATATTGGGATGTAGAATAATTTAGAAAGCGATAATTAGTTTGGAAAATACTAATATAAAAACGCTAAAATAAAGTATAATTTCATAAAAGGAAATCAATTATCGTTAAATATATATAATAGTGAAACATAATTTACCTACGATAATTCCTAATAATTTCCCCACACACGTGAAGTATACCAATAATTATTAAACAAACTTAACAGCCGTAGAGATATTAAGATGATCTAATAATTAAGACACATGAATTACCTTAACAAGCAGGTAACATACAGGAAAAGTAACACAGTATTTTACCTGGACGAAAAGCAGTACAGGTAAGCAATAACTAAGATCACGCGCACCTACAGTGATTTACTTGCATATATATATATATATATATATATATATATATATATATATATATATATATATATATTATATATATATATATATATATATATACATATATATAATAGTTACCGTTATACACCACAAAGTATTTTGCATCAGAATCACTACAATTTGGGCACTAAATTAAATTCATGACATTAAGCTAATTGAAAACAAGATAAATCTGTGTATATCACTGTCAAAAATCTCCACACACACACACACACACACACACACACACACACACACACACACACATCGTAAATATGAAAATATATAAATTAATATATTGTTCCCATTAATGGTATGACAGTAAAAATGTTTATGATAGACAGAAATTATTATATATAAATAATAAAAATCAGTAGAATTAATACACAATTTTTACAACAAATATATTTTACGGTGTAATCAACTCACAGAACCTTATGCAAAATGAGGGACACACACACATACACCGCAGGGCAACTTGTACACTTTTTTCGTTTTAACTTTGAGAAAAAAACCAAAAAACAAAGTAATAACGAAAAACCACATTTGCTGCTCAACGAAAAAAAAAATCTGGTAAAAAATTTCGTATTTTCTGTGGTGAAAATCAAGCAATTTACAGGACTAAAAAGAGGCTGGGTTTTATTTATTTTGAGAGAGAGAGAGAGAGAGAGAGAGAGAGCGCGCAGTGGTGTGTGGCCAGACCAGTCGACCTACTTACCCTGGTGTGGCTGCCTTAGGGACCACCAGGCCTCACCTCACTCAGCGCCCTGATCTAATAATCATAATGATTATAATGATATCGTGTGTGTACAGTAATAACTATCATGTGTGTGTACAGTAAGAACTATCACGTGTGTACAGTAAGAACTATCACGTGTGTACAGTAAGAACTATCACGTGTGTACAGTGATAAATATGAACAATATGGCTCGTGTGTGTGACAATGACAAAACCATTTCCTTCTCAAACACAGTCTATTATGTCCACACAGACACAGACACACACACACACACACACACACACACACACACACACACACGAGTCTCAGTTCCTGGAGAAGAAGAGAAAATATTCCGATCCATTTATAGTGAAGTAAACAGATGACCCACTCAGTGACGTCCACAAGCTCACCAGGTGACCCACTCAGTGACGTCGACAAGCTCGCCAGGTGACCCACTCAGTGACGTCGACAAGCTCGCCAGGTGACCCACTCAGTGACGTCGACAAGCTCGCCAGGTGACCCACTCAGTGACGTCGACAAGCTCGCCAGGTGACCCACTCAGTGACGTCGACAAGCTCGCCAGGTGACCCACTCAGTGACGTCGACAAGCTCGCCAGGTGACCCACTCAGTGACGTCGACAAGCTCGCCAGGTGACCCACTCAGTGACGTCGACAAGCTCGCCAGGTGACCCACTCAGTGACGTCGACAAGCTCGCCAGGTGACCCACTCAGTGACGTCGACAAGCTCGCCAGGTGACCCACTCAGTGACGTCGACAAGCTCGCCAGGTGACCCACTCAGTGACGTCGACAAGCTCGCCAGGTGACCCACTCAGTGACGTCGACAAGCTCGCCAGGTGACCCACTCAGTGACGTCGACAAGCTCGCCAGGTGACCCACTCAGTGACGTCGACAAGCTCGCCAGGTGACCCACTCAGTGACGTCGACAAGCTCGCCAGGTGACCCACTCAGTGACGTCGACAAGCTCGCCAGGTGACCCACTCAGTGACGTCGACAAGCTCGCCAGGTGACCCACTCAGTGACGTCGACAAGCTCGCCAGGTGACCCACTCAGTGACGTCGACAAGCTCGCCAGGTGACCCACTCAGTGACGTCGACAAGCTCGCCAGGTGACCCACTCAGTGACGTCGACAAGCTCGCCAGGTGACCCACTCAGTGACGTCGACAAGCTCGCCAGGTGACCCACTCAGTGACGTCGACAAGCTCGCCAGGTGACCCACTCAGTGACGTCGACAAGCTCGCCAGGTGACCCACTCAGTGACGTCGACAAGCTCGCCAGGTGACCCACTCAGTGACGTCGACAAGCTCGCCAGGTGACCCACTCAGTGACGTCCACAAGCTCGCCAGGTGACCCACTCAGTGACGTCGACAAGCTCGCCAGGTGACCCACTCAGTGACGTCGACAAGCTCGCCAGGTGACCCACTCAGTGACGTCCACAAGCTCGCCAGGTGACCCACTCAGTGACGTCCACAAGCTCGCCAGTGACCCCGCGAACATTTTGGTCTTGTGGGAAGGTTATAATGTATGGGAGGCCAGAGGGGAGGTAATGTAGGGGGAGGTAATGTAGGGGAGGTAATGTAGGGGAGGTAATGTAGGGGAGGTAATGTAGGGGGAGGTAATGTAGGGAGGTATGTAGGGCAGGTAATGTAGGGGGAGGTGATGTAGGGGAGGTAATGTAGGGGAGGTAATGTAGGGGGAGGTAATGTAGGGGGAGGTAATGTGGGGAGGTATGTGGGGAGGTAATGTAGGGGGAGGTGATGTAGGGGGAGGTAATGTAAGGGAGGTAATGTAGGGGGAGGTAATGTAGGGGGAGGTAATGTAGGGGGAGGTAATGTAGGGGAGAGACACTAACACCCTTGGGCCAGGTGTTGGACCTTAATTGCAGGATAGAAGGTTGATCTAATTATTGATTTTTTTTTCCAGGTACGTGAAAGTTACCAGCTTCTCGGGGGCCCACAACACATCACACTTCAGGTATGTGCAAGCCAGTGTTACACATCATTTATTATTGTTTGTTGTACTTGTGTTACGTCTGTGCTAAGTCGTTGTTACCTCTTGTGTTGAAAATCAGGATCACGTTTGTTGTCACTCGGGGAGTATTCTTGATCCAGTGATGGTTCTAGATCGTGGTTTGTGTATATCATTAACTTAACCAACTTACGGATCTTTGAATTCCTTTACTATTACAGTATCTTGCATCCTCTTAAAGCTATCATGTTGTCCACTGTTTCTTATGATTACCAGAGATCGAGGCCAGAGTGTATCATGATCTACAAGTCTTTTTTCATTTATCTTTTCGTAATATTTGTGTAACAGCCGTGGTCCTGCCTCCTCGACACCGCTGCAGGCAATGTAAACAGACGTAATCATGACCAGCGATATTTGGGGCCGTGAATTTACCACATCATAGTAACTATTAAGTCTTGTAGAGAGTCATAGTGTTTAGTGGTGGAGGGGAGGGGGAGGTACCTCTTCTACCCTGATTCCCTGTTTTCCTCATCCTCTCTCCCTATCTCCCTCTTTCATTCCATTCCTCCCTCCGTCCTTCCGTCCCTCCCTACCTCCCTCATCACCCTTCCTCCCTTCCCTCCCTATACCCAAAGAGTTTCTATCCTTTGATACCTCAGCTTAAAGGGGGGGGGGGGGGGGGGCGACAAATGCGTATTTTACACAACCTATATTTTGAGTGTAATTAATTTGAAACAATTAGTGTGTGATGGATCAAAGGCCAAGTCTGTTTCTTTCCACTAACACGTAGAGAATAACACTGAGGGGGGACTGACTTGTTCCGGGTGAGAGGAATGAATGGCTTAGCCGCGTGATATTGAAATGGGGAGTGAGAGAAGAGACAGGGAATGAGAGAGAGAGAGAGAGGAAGAAGGGGAAGTGAGGAAAGAGACAGGGAGTGAGAGAAAGAGACAGGGGGTGGTAGAGGGAGACAGGGAATAGTAGTGAGACAGAGATGGAATAGTAGACAAAGGAAGAGAGAATGAGAGAGAGAAAGAGGGAATGGTAGAGAAAGATAGAGAATGGTAGAGGAAGAAGAAAGGGTAGAGAGAGAAACAGAAGAGATGTTATTGAAATAGGGAGTTAGAGAAGAGACAGGAAAGTGTAGAGAGAGAGAGAGAGAGAGAGAGAGAGAGAGAGAGAGAGAGAGAGAGAGAGAGTATGTGACTATCTTCTTATTCTTTATTCCAACATTCACGTCAGTTGCTGTGGAAATGTAAGGGCAGAACCGGAGGGAAATGTGTTTTTTAGCGGCGCTGTTCTCCTGTGTGTGAGTCAGGAGGGAAATGTTATCAGCAGGCGGCCCAGGGACCTGATGACGGGGATGACGACGATAACTAGTGTATAACGTTACGATGTTGATGACTTACACACACACACACACACACATGTACACACATACCCCATGATAAACACTTCCCCACCTCCCCCTCCCCCTCCTCAAACCAAGAGAAAACCCTGGATTCGCCACTGAACTTAAGAAGCCTTGGAAATCAGGATCTGAGAGGGGTGGGAGGGGAGAGGGGTGGGAAGGAGAGGGGTGTGGGTGGGAGGGAGGGGTAGGGAATTGTAAGGGGAGGGGGCGATGGTACACGCTTTCCCTAGGGATTCACACCGAACATTACATTAGGTTGTATGGCCCTGAGCCTTGAGTTAGGTGAAAGCTGTAGGGTGTGTGTGTGTGTGTTGAGCTCTTCTTCTTCTCCCCTTTTCTTCTTCATATTCGTCTTCTCCTCCTTTTATTCACCGTGTCAATAGTACCTTTTATCTTTCATCTCTCCTCCTCGCTTCATCATCATCTTCTTAAATCATCAATCTCATTCTCTCTTTTTATCTCTCTTATTCCCCGCTTCGTTGTAAGATATATTTTTTTATTATTATTCTTTGTTTTGTTTCACCAGTGTTCGTCTCTTCTCTGTTTGGTCTTCGTCTTTTTCGTCTGATTCCTTTTCATCGTTCTGTTTATCTTGACTGAATTACTCCGTCTCGTGTCTAAAAATCTAACCCACAGACTCAAAGTTGTTCTTGCATAAAACTGAGACTACTACTACTATTACTACTACTATTACTACTACTACTACTACTACTACTACTACTACTACTACTACTATTACTACTATTACTACAATTACTATTACTACCCTTACCACACCACACCACACCACTACCACCACCGCGCATTGAGTTGTCAGAAAACCCAACAGCAAAAGGTTGGAAGACCCTCAGGAGAATAACTTTGCATTTTATTCTGCCGCTCATACAGGCGTTAGAGGAGTTTCCCTTCCTCTTGCATTATGAAAAAGGAAGTTCTGAAGAGTGGAAGTGAATAAGGCCGGTCAGAGCAGCGACTGAGAAGAGGAGCGAGGTCACGTTAGGTCAGGGTAGGTTAGGTTAGGTTAGGTGTGGTGTGGTGAAGCAAGATGAGTATGGGTTTAGGTTAGGTTCGATTAGATTAGGTGAGATCAATACTATCTACATGTCTATTAAAATCAATCCACTCACCCACCCACCCAGCTCCACCCACCCACCCACCCACCCAGCTCCACCCACCCACCTCCACCCACCCACCAACAACTCGGGAAAGTTTTGATTCTCTGTTTACAAACTTGAGAGAATTATTAATACTCGTATAAACAGGAGAATATAAAACACGTAAAAAATATCAACCAAGTCGCTTAAACTCCGTGACAAACTAATTCATTCTTCCACAACTAATAATATATCCTAATTCAATTCATGGGGCTGGATAAACTCTCCTCACATCACAACAAAACCTTAGGGAATTATTATAACCCATGAAAAATAAATATATATCGTAATGTGTTTTAATTCTTGATGGTTTCGGTTTTGACGAGGTATCGAATCCATAGTTTGGGATTCACTTATATCTTCTGTATCGAATCTCTTGATATTAAAGCTGGTGTGAGGTTGGTTGGGGTGAGAGGGAGAAACGGGGTGTGGATGGGGTGAGGTTGGGGTGAGGTGGTTGGGGGTGAGGGGGTGGGGGGCCGTATTGCTATTTACTGATTTCTCAAACTTGGGAACTTTTTCTTAATCTTGGCAAGTTTATCAAAAGAGTAATGACAAAACTTGTTCCTTTTTGCAGCGTTCCTAATATTTTTTTTTTTCTCTCTCTCTCTCTCTCTCTCTCTCTCTCTCTCTCTCTCTCTCTCTCTCTCTCTCTCTCTCTCTCTCTCATACAGGGAAGAAGTTATCCAAAAAAGTCCAGAATCTGTCTAAACTTAGCTCACAATTTAAGACAACAAGAACAGACGAGGTCACAGTCCAGTAGAGTGTAGACTATAATGACCTTGAGTACGAGCAGCAGCTTGAGTACGAGGAGGAGCCGGAGTACGAGAAGATAGAGCTTGAGTACGAGCAGCTTGAGTACGAGGAGGTCAAGAAGGAGGGGATGAAGGTCAGGATATTCTAGAGATTTCTCCAAGGATTACAGATCAACTGTGGATTGAGAGAGGTGGTGGTGAGTGGTGATGATGATGAGTGGTGGTGGTGAGTGGTGATGATGATGAGTGGTGGTGGTGAGTGGTGATGATGATGAGTGGTGGTGGTGAGTGGTGATGATGATGAGTGGTGGTGGTGAGTGGTGATGAGTGGTGGTGGTGAGTGGTGATGAGTGTTGATGATGAGTGGTGGTGGTGAGTGGTGATGGTGATGAGTGGTGGTGGTGAGTGGTGATGATGATGAGTGGTGGTGGTGAGTGGTGATGATGATGAGTGGTGGTGATGAGTGGTGATGATGATGAGTGGTGGTGATGAGTGGTGGTGGTGAGTGGTGGTGGTGAGTGGTGATGATGATGAGTGGTGGTGGTGAGTGGTGAAGATGATGAGTGGTGATGGTGATGAGTGATGGTGGTGAGTGGTGATGATGAGTGGTGGTGGTGAGTGGTGATGAGTGGTGGTGGTGAGTGGTGATGATGATGAGTGGTGGTGGTGAGTGGTGATGATGAGTGGTGGTGGTGAGTGGTGATGGTGATGAGTGGTGGTGGTGAGTGGTGAAGATGATGAGTGGTGATGATGATGAGTGGTGATGGTGATGAGTGATGGTGGTGAGTGGTGGTGGTGAGTGGTGATGATGATGAGTGGTGGTGATGAGTGGTGATGATGATGAGTGGTGGTGGTGAGTGGTGAAGATGATGAGTGGTGATGATGATGAGTGGTGATGGTGATGAGTGATGGTGGTGAGTGGTGGTGGTGAGTGGTGATGATGAGTGGTGGTGGTGAGTGGTGATGATGATGAGTGGTGGTGGTGAGTGGTGATGATGATGAGTGGTGGTGATGAGTGAGTGATGGTGATGAATGATGGTGGTGAGTGGTGGTGGTGAGTGGTGATGATGATGAGTGGTGGTGGTGAGTGAGTGATGGTGATGAATGATGGTGGTGAGTGGTGATGATGATGAGTGGTGGTAGTGAGTGGTGATGATGATGATGAGTGGTGGTGGTGAGTGGTGATGATGGTGGTGATGGTGATGAGTGGTGGTGGTGAGTGAGTGATGGTGATGAGTGATGGTGGTGAGTGGTGATGATGATGAGTGGTGGTGGTGAGTGGTGATGATGATGAGTGGTGGTGGTGAGTGGTGATGATGATGAGTGGTGGTGATGAGTGGTGATGATGATGAGTGGTGGTGGTAAGTGGTTTTGATGATGAGTGGTGGTGGTGAGTGGTGATGATGGTGGTGAGAGGTGATGGTGGTAGTAGTGGTATGATCACACACCTTTAATATATCAAACAAAACCTAGAGTTGACGGAGATATTGACGGGGGCGTTGACGGAGGGCGTTGACGGAGGGCGTTGATGGAGGGCGTTGACGGAGGGCGGTGAAGAAGGTGGAGTTGGAGGAGAGCCATATTACCAGCCGTTATATATCGCCCCTCCTTCCATCACAGTCAGGAGAAAGATTGCTCTACATTTGACAAATAGATCATATTTCGGCGAGTGAAAATTTTCTCTCTCTCTTTCTTTCTTTCTTTCTTTCAAGGGCTGAGCCATTTCGTGTACCATTGAGGGATTTTCTGTTGATGTTGAGTTATGTTTTAATTTCCTCTCGTGATCTATGAAGCATGTGTGTGTGTGTGTGTGTGTGCGTGCGTGCGTGTGTGTGTGTCAAAGAACTCGTAAACAAGGAAGGATTGACCCAGGTACCTATATAAGGGACCTTGGGCTCTCTGTTGTCATCGTGGACTCGCTACCTGTTGTTACTCTCACTGATTGAATATTGAACCTTCGATGTGACGCAACTCTCCAGGTAACAAGGAAGGGGAGAGGAAAGGAGGAGAGGAAAGGAAGAAGGGATGGCGGATGTGGATGAGAACAGGACAGGAAAGGAAGAAACGAAACAGGAAAGGGAAGAGTAACGAGAAAGAGGGGATGGAGGATGTGTGTGTGTGTGTGTGTGTGTGTGTGTGTGTGTGTGTGTCCATCGTATAAATAATCACATTTTTTTCAGTAGTCTCAGTAATGACGCTCTTCAGAACCTCTCCAGTCAAACAGTCAAGATTCTAAAACATTCCCAATATATTTTATCTCTCATTAATTGTAGGTAAAAGAAACTCGAATCTCGCTACGTTAGTCTCTCAGTCTCTCAGTCTTTGTCTCTCAGTCTCTCAGTGTCTCAGTCTCTCAGTTTCTTAGTTCTTCAGTCTTCCAGTCTCTCAGTCTCCCAGCCTCTCAGTCTCTTAGTTCCTCAGTCTCCCAGTTTCTCAGTCTCCCAGTCTCTCAGTCTCTTAGTTCCTCAGTCTCCCAGTCTCTCAGTCTCCCAGTCATTCAGTGTCTCAGTCTCTCGGTCTCCCAGTCTCTCAGTCTCCCGGCCTCCCAGTCTCCCAGTCTCTCAGTCTCCCAGTCTCTCAGTCTCCCGGTCTCTCAGTCTCCCAGTTTCTCAGTCTCCCAGTCTCTCAGTCTCCCAGTCTCTCAGTCTTTGTCTCTCAGTCTCCCGGTCTCTCAGTCTCCCAGTCTCTCAGTCTCTCAGTCTCTCAGTCTCCCAGTCTCTCAGTCTCCCAGTCTCTCAGTCTTTGTCTCTCAGTCTCCCGGTCTCTCAGTCTCCCAGTCTCTCAGTCTCCCAGTAAAGATTCAATGTTTTTTTGTGAGTGTTTTCTATATTTAGGTTCACTTGTTGTAATTAGATACGACTTCACATCTCCAAGGAACCATTCCCTTACCTGTGTGGACCTGAGGGTGGGGAGGGGGTTAGGGAGTAGTGGTGTATGTGTGTGTTTGTGTTTGTGTTGATAAGGAGGTTGTGTGTACGTGTATGTGTGTTGAAATTTGTTGGTTTGTGTGTGTGTATGTGTGAGCGTGTAGGTGGTCACAGCATCCACACTAATGAGAACTAATGAGACAGTAAAACAGACAAACGATAAAACCCACTACAAAAAAAAACAACAACAAAACAAATAAAAAAACAAACAAAATTTCTCTCAGCTCGGAGCTTCAGTGGACCATTATTGGCCTTGTTTTACGTTACAGACCAGCATTACCTGAGATAACTTCGGATTAACTACCTTGATGAGATTAGGCGTGCCAGGGGAGGAGGGAGGGGGGCAGGAGAGGGAGGGGGTGATAGGGGGGAAGATGGGTGGGGAATGGGAGAGGGGGAGGGAGGGGGGAACTCGAGCAGCAAGACACAGAGGGAGACGAGGCAGCTGCAACTCTCCCTCTTATCGTGTTGTAAATGAGACTTGCCAGGAAGGGTTTCACTGAGGTGGCGCGCTAGTGGTTCAGTGACACGGGTTCGAAGCCCAGCACTGTGTCTAGTGGTGACGAAGGAAGATAAGAAATTGTAAGTTTTTCTTCTTTTGAGGTGTAAATAATCCTATAATATGCTATTTTAGGGTTACGTTACGGGAGACCAGTTGATATTGTGATCGCTCTCGGTATTTATGGGAAAGATAATCATGATACGGGTTACATTAAAGTGCTCAGTAAAGACTTATAATCTTCGTATATTTAGTTTGCAATACAATAATAGTCCCATCGTCTCTACCTGTATATAGACCCCAGGTAAACAAGTGATCATTCTTAACGCCAAATTTATCAAGGTAAAGTCTACCCAAAAGTGTTACACTCCCGCCGCTAGAGTGCAGCACCTATTAGACATGATAATTCGCTGAGTATTAACCTCTTGTCTTAAACACTATTCACTCGTCCATTTACAGACATACATCTACTCATACACGATAACCAAGAGTGTCTTTTATAACCAAGAATGAGTTACAAATTTTATCTCTACTGTATGAGGTATATATCGCCCGGGGAGGGGAGGGGGGATATATTGTCTTACTTACTCTGGCTTCCCCTTCCTAAAATTCAATCACAGTTACAGTACACAGTGGCTGGCTGGCTCGTAACCTGAGGCCAGAAAACACTTCACACAAACCTTCTTCCGGGTTTAAAATTCTCCACCTGTGTCGGTCTTGTAAACAGATCACTTACGCTTCTCCCACATAAATGCTTCTCAACATCTTGCTCGTGGAAATATCTCTCTTGTCTATTTCTTTCTCAACATCTTGCTAGTGTAAATATTTCTCTCGCCTCATCATTCTCACATTTAAAGTTTTAGTTTGTCTTGCTCTTGTAAATATATCCCTCAGGCTTCCTCTCACAACGTAAATACTTTTTAAATATTGCTTTTAGAAATATTTACTCCCTTATTTCTCGTGTGATTCCTTTAGAATTTCAATCACTTTTCGTTTACTATATAAGAAAACAAAACATTGTATATGTTTCTTCTTGAACATAATACGTGACTCACTATTCACCACCACCGTCATTCACCAACACCACCATCACTCACTACCACCCACCACCACCACTACTCACCACCACCACCATCATCACTCACTACCACTACCACCCACCACCACCATCACTCACCACCACAACCATCATCACTCACTACCACTACCACCCACCACCACCATCACTCACCACCACTACCATCATCACTCACTACCACTACCACCCACCACCACCACTACTCACCACCACTAACATCACTCACTACCACTACCACCCACCACCACCACTACCATCATCACTCACTACCACTACTCACCACCACTACCATCATCACTCACTACCACTATCACCCACCACCACCACTACTCACCACCACGTGACTTAAATCTCAAGTTCCACCTCATAGTGAAGATTGTTTGGTACCGACTTACTCACATAATATTTAGTTCATCCTTGGGGTTCATGTCTCTTTAATTTCACGACATAAATACAAAACTATTCCTGATTAAATACGTAGATGCTGCCCCCCCCCCCCCCACACACACACACACATGCTTATATCATATCTTGTGAAGAAACTTATGGACTTAATTTTACATATAACTTAAATGTGTTGATATTAGTAGTGATATTCTCTCTCTCTCTCTCTCTCTCTCTCTCTCTCTCTCTCTCTCTCTCTCTCTCTCACAGTGGTTCTGGGCTTTGCTGTGTCGAAAAAAAAAACTTCATTCAGATTTCGTTTCATTTTCGCAGCGTTATTGTGTGATACCGAGAGTTTCCTGACCCAGGTTGTGTCCGCTGCTTCCAATAACAGATACTGGGGAAGTGTTGGGAGGTACACACACACACACACACACATACTTGTTCTTTTTGCTGTTGATATTGTTGTTGGTATTGTTGTTGTTCTGTTGTTGTTCTTGTTCTTGTTTTTCTTCTTCTTCTTCTTGTTCTTCTTCTTGTTCTTCTTCTCCTCCTCCTCCTTCTTGTACCTCCATTTCAGAGTTGCTGCAAAACACATGACATCAAAGATCCAAAACTTTTTCCTTTAACATAAGTTGGCGAAAAAAATAACTGAAAAAAATCGAAAAACCGAAAACCCGACAAAAATGAAAAAAAAAAAATAAAGATTATCCCAAGCCAAACTCGGGCGCCCACCTGTACATGCTTAAATTCCTGGATTATGGCTGCGCTGGCGGGGCTCTAAACACTTTGTGGCCGCACGACAAAACGCTGCTGCTGCTGCCTGAACATTAAGGGCGAGAGGGAAAACCTTTTGTACCCTTACGAATTTAAGGTATTTGGTTAGGTTAGGTTAGGAAAGCAATTTACTCGTTAAGGCTCTGTATGGACGTAGACAGAAGCAACACAGAGTCTTCCTTCACCTGTCAAAATGGATGAATGACAGCAAAAATAACGTGATTGCGTTATATGAAGGAGATGTTACCTGTCTGTCTGTCTCTATGCCTGTCCACTTGTTAATGTCAGGTGCAACAAGCAATAACACCTACAGTACACACAACTTCTACAGCGCTGTACATGAAAAACAGAGATGATTTTATTTCCGACGAATTCTGTAGTACGAACAAAAATGTTTTTTCATCGAGTACAGGAAAATTTTTCACTCGAATTTAAAAAGGAACTAAAAATAAGTTTTATTTACCAGATACACTACTACTGAAGGCTGATGAGTGGGGAAAAATTAGAAAAGTTGCTTTGTGTTTCATAGTACAATACTGTAACTATACAATTAGCATAAGTTTATTCTCTGGCTGTAATAGGTGTCTCATTTACGTCCAAATCAATACACAGCAGACCAGTACATAGACGAAATACAGTGGTTTTATTTTGTATTCCCCAGAGTTTTAGTTGAACAATACAAATACATATTCTGTAAGCATACCTTCCACTGTGTTATAATGCTCACTAGATTATATTTTTTATCCTGGGTTTAGAATTGATGAATGATTGTCTGTGTGTTGTGTAGAAGATTACTAGACTTCATTATATACATTGATCTTCATTATCTTTTCTTAACTCTTGTTATTTAAGTTAACTGTACCTGTAATTATGTTTCTATTTCTACCTGTATTTACACCTATATCTTTAAACTGTACCTGTATTTTACCTGCACCTGAACAATACTAACATGTACAATCACTCAAACACTGTGACTCCTCTTGTCTCGGTAGGGATGTCAAAATCATTCATCCGTTGTGTCGTATTTTTTCAACATAATTTTGTATAGATGTTTATTTGAGTGACTTTACACCTATAAATCTATCAGTACCTGTAGTTGTATTTAAGGATGTACTTGTGCTTGTACTTACACTTTTAGCTTTACTATTTAGAGAGAGATAGTTAGATAGAGGTGTCTGTACAAGCTGTCTCCCAAGGTAACATTGGGTTCTCGTTTTGCTCTGTGATAACGAGACAGTTTTTAAGATGCTGAAGACGTGAATGGTTAACACTTTGTCTTGTTGAGAATGTTAGGAGTAATAGGAGAAGGTGTGTGTGTGGTGTGTGTGTGTGTGGAATATACATGTGTAAACGTGAAAGTGGGTTGTATCGCAAGCAGTAAGCAACACACAGACACACAAAGGAGGTACACACACACACACATACAGACGCACACAGAGACACACACACGGGACCACTTTACTGCCGTGTTTGTCGCTGCCACAAATTCAATATAGAATTTACTAGCGGCAGACACTGGGGTTATAAACGGCTCCGAACAAGAGAGCTCCTCAACTTCATATATTTCCTGGCAGAGCGCAGGTTTGGGAAGGCTGGCAGGGTGGACGGCTGGCAGGGTGGAAGGCTGGCAGGGTGGACGGCTGGCAGGGTGGAAGGCTGACAGGGTGTGGGGTTGGCAACGTGTATTGTAGGCAGGATGGTAATAACAATAAAAACAATAACAATTATAATAACAACACTAATAATAACAATAACAATTAAAAAACAACAAAAATAATAGTAGTGACATTAATAACAATAACAATTAAAACAGCTACAACAAAAATAATAGTAACAACAATAACAATAACAATAACAACACAGTCCCGTCACTACCACTACCTTCACCACTACCACCATCACTACCACTACCTTCACCACTACCACCATCACTACCACCACTAATGCAACCACCACTTCTACTACGACTACCACTACCCTCACCACTACCACCATCACTACCAATACCTTCACCACTACCACCACTACTTCAACCACCACTTCTACTACCACTACCCTCACCACTACCACCATCACTACCACTACCCTCACCACTACCACCATCACTACCACTACCCTCACCACTACCACCATCACTACCACTACCTTTACCACCACTACTACAACCACCACTTCTACTACCACAACCACTATTATGATAGGGGCAACAAGAACCTACCTCCCACTCATTACACGTGGGCTGGAAATCCCTTTTTTAATACACTTAACCTTGACCTTATGAATAAAATGTTTATAACCAATTTCTCTCACACAGCGAAGAAAAGAGGCAAAACCTAACCTAACCTAACAAATCCAACCCCCTAATCTAACCCATCTTAACTGAACTAAACCCCAAATTCTACCCCCCCCTCTACCCCTCCCCTCTATCCCCCCTCTACCTCTCTCTACCCCTCCCCTCTACCCCCCTCCACCCCCCTCTACCCCTCTCTACCCCTCCCCTCTACCCCTCTCTACCCCTCCCCTCTACCCCCCTCTACCCCTCCCCTCTACCCCTCCCCTCTACCCCCCAACCTCCTCCCCATTTTCAGTCCCGGTTGAAGAAAGTTAACATTTGGTCCTTACATCTGAGTTTTGCTATGACCATTAAGAAGGGGTAGGAGGGGGCTGGGTGGATGAAGTGGGTAGGGTGTGGATGGTGGTGGTGGGTAAGGGGTGTGGATGGTGGTGGTGGGTAAGGGGTGTGGTATGAGGAGGATATTAACACACAATATTTGCTGTGACGGTAAAACTCAAGTTAAATAGAGGTAAGGAGTTGTCAGACCATTAAGAGATTTTCTACAATAACGGGAGAGATGTAGTGGTCTTGGTACAACGCTTTCCCCTCCACCTCACACCATTACTGCCCCTGTAACCCATCATGCAACACTAAAGCAGGTGATTATTGTAATGTGTTTGTTCGTTTCTGTCTCTCTCTCTCTCTCTCTCTCTCTCTCTCTCTCTCTCTCTCTCTCTCTCTCTCTCTCTCTCTCTCTCTCTCTCTCTCTCTCTCTCTCCTAATTTATATTGCTCTATCTCAGCCTTGTTAAGAATGTGACCTGGTAGTTATGGGTCAAAATAACGAAAAGGAAGGTGACCTCATTTAAAGCTCCGTCTCATGGGATGTTTTCAGTGGGTGGGTGGGTGTGTGTGTGGGTGGGTAGGTGGGTGTGCTCGCATACACCAACAAAACTATTTATTTTCCCGCCCAACACACACTGCCATATATCGTATCCAATAAAAGGGAAAGAATAATAGCCACATGGGAATAGAAAAACAAAATACAGACTAATACTAGACGGTGAAAGGATCCAATCCCTATTCAATCCTATTATAAAGAGGATTTAACCCTTTATAAACCCTTATTGGTCACGAGGCATTGAGTTTATAGCAAGATGTGAGGTCTCTCAGAGGAATTGGTTTTATATTGAATTTTCTGTTGTAATAAATTGTTTTTGTTGTTGTAATTTTGAGTATGGTTGTGTTTGTGTTGGAGGAGAGACTATGTTGGAGGGAGAGACTGTGCTGGAGGGAGAGACTGTGTTGGAGGGAGAGACCATGTTGGAGGGAGAGACTATGTTGGAGGGAGAGACTGTGCTGGAGGGAGAGACTATGTTGGAGGGAGAGACTATGTTGGAGGGAGAGACTGTGCTGGAGGGAGAGACTGTGTTGGAGGGAGAGACTATGTTAGGGGAGAGACTATGTTCGAGGGAGAGACTATGTTGGAGGGAGAGACCACGTTGGGGGAGAGACTATGTTGGGGGGAGACTATGTTGGAGGGAGAGACCATATTGAGGGAGAGACTATGTTGGAGGGAACCTCTTAGGTGAACTTTATCTCGTTCATGTCTCGTGTCTTTACTGGAGTCTGAACGTCAGGTGTGAGTAATGGTCCCTTCTATCTCGCTAAGGGTTAAATGGACCCCTCTATCTGGCGAAGGGTTAAATGGACCCTTCTATCTGGCGAAGGGTTAAATGGACGCCTCTATCTGGCGAAGGGCTAAATGGACCCCTTATATCTGGCTAAGGGTTAAATGGACCCCTTATATCTGGCTAAGGGTTAAATGGACGCCTCTATCTAAGGGCTAAATGGACCCCTTATATCTGGCTAAGGGTTAAATGGACCCCTCTATCTATGGGTTAAATGGACCCCTTATACCTGGCTAAGGGTTAAATGGACCCCTCTATCTAAGGGTTAAATGGGCCCCAAGATCTAATAGCCACCAACTTTAATCGACCTTATATAACCGAACCATTAGTTTTAGAGTCCATACGGCTGTGGTCGTTAAGGTTGGGAGGTCATTAGTACTAAGCTTTATTCTTAATGGTTAGGTAAGTCGAGGTCTGTTAGGATTAAACCCCATTAGGATTAGTTTTTAATCAGAATGGTATCGTTGGACTGGGGTCTACTCGTACTGGGGTCTACTCGTACAGGGGCCTACTCGTACAGGGGTCTACTCGTACTGGGGTCTACTCCTACAGGGGCCTACTCGTACATGGGCCTACTCGTACAGGGGCCTACTCGTACGGGGGTCCACCTCCACACCATCAATAAGTCAGCTGGACCCTCCTAGAACCCCCCCCCCCCCGTCTCTCTCTGCTGAAGAATTACAAGGTGAGAAATTTTCCCCTGAGTCTAGTGTCGCAGGAGTGGCGGTGCAGCAGCTTTTATGAGAGTGTTGATTGCTGGGACCTCTCGTCTTGGGATATGTAGCCTCCTCCCTCTAGCTGCTGGAGGAGGAGTAGGAGGAGGAGGAGGAGGAGGAGGAGGACAGGTGGAGGAGGATGAGGAGGAACAGTAGGAGATGGAACAGCCTGCCAACCACCCGGCTCTCCCATCCACCCGGCTTTCCCATCCACCCGACCCTCTCATCCAGCAGGCAGGCAGGCAGCTAAGGGCGGCGACCCACCTACCCTCTATCCCTGAAGACACCTCATCTGTCCTTGCCACCCGGAATATTGAACGCCCACCCGGCCACCCCACTTGCTCGCCAGGGTGACACGGGGGGTGAGGTGACCTTCTGACTGTGGGTGACTGTGGTGGTTAGGTTACTGTTCACTTGGTTGTGTTGTCTGTCTCTCTCTCTCTCTCTCTCTCTCTCTCTCTCTCTCTCTCTCTCTCTCTCTCTCTCTCTCTGTTTACTCCTGTGTCTCAATTTCATTACTTATTCTGTAATTAGTTTTCTCCACTTTTTTTTCTCCTTTGGTCGGGTTTGTGATTACGTTTCCCTTTCTCAATCTTCTTTTTTCTTTCTCTCTGTTTTTTTTTTCTATTCTTCTCTCTTTCCCTCCCTTTCTCTGTCCCCCTTCCCTCCTCCTCCTCCTCTCTTTCTGTCCCTTCCTTCTCTGTCTTCTCCACTCTCTCTCTCTCTCGTTTCCTCCTTTCTATCTCCTCTTCCCTCCCCTTCTCTGCTCTTCCCTCTATCTTTTTCTCAATCATTTATCCTACATTATCTTTTTTCTTCTCTTCCTTCATTCCTCGTCTATCTCCTTTATTTCTTCCCTCTATAACTCTCTTTATTATTCCCTCACTTCTTACATTCTCGCTTCCGCCTTTCCTTACACCTGTCCATCCTCCTTCCATCTTCCTCCCTCTCTCTTCCCCCTACGCTTTTCTTTTACACCCTTTTTTCCTCCTCCTAGTTCCTTCCTTCCCTCCCCTCTATCCATCTTTCTTCTTCCTTTCTTTACCTCCTATCCTCCCTCTTCTTTTTCACCCTCACCATCCAACCTCCCCTCTTTCCTTCTCCTTCTCCCTCTCCTTTCTTCCTATCCTTCCCAAACAACATTCCATCTATCCATTCAGAGCTACTGCATTTTTATGAGGGAGGTGGTAGGGAGTGGGGGTTGTGGGTGGGTGGGGGGAGTAGGGGTATGGTAGGGGGTTAGGAGGTGGGGTCAAGGATGGGGGGAGAGGGATGGGGAAGGGGGTGATGGTGAGGGGGAACTGGGGGTCAGCATTCAACATCGCCTCTCCCGGTTAGAGGAATGTTGCAGAGCCTCTAAAATTAACATGTCTTTCCGCCGCGCAGCTCACGTTGAATAATGACCTCCCAGGGTTGAAAGAGGCGAATCAGGAGTCAAAAGAATGAGAGAAGAGAGAGAGAGAGAGAGAGAGAGAGAGAGAGAGAGAGAGAGAGAGAGAGAGAGAGAGAGACTGCAAAATAAGATTAAAATAAATGTTTTCTTATAGTTCACAAGGAGCAGTAAAAATATAAATTGAGATTTCTGGGAACTTTTTAATATTCACAAAAAACAATGGAGAAAAAAAATAATATTTCGTTGTATTTAAAAAAGATTAACATGGTGAAGTTAAACAAATAAAAACAGAATAGCGATAATACTCTCTTTTTTTTTAACTTTTACAAAGAAACGTAAAACTGTGCAAAAACTGGTGGCTGACGTGCATAGACACCCTGAAGCTGACAGCAAGGACAATGGTTCGAGTAAGAGAGTGTCACAAGGGCGCGTTGTGTACGGGGGTGTCTCAACCGGGTGTAACTAAGGCTTTTCACGGGATGATGTCTTTACACTGAGTTAAATGAGGTGATATTAGCGGGAATGAGTTCCATCCAACACAGGCCAGAAATTTTAATACATCATGGAGTTATTTTCCTTATTTACGGAGTTTTTCTTCGTTAATTATGTACGTGAGTTATAACGAAGTGAATTGTTATTACGTTAGTGTTATAATGAAAGTGGGTAGCATGTTCATGTAGTCATAGATGTGTACCTTCATACATATACATACGAACATAATTGTCTTCATACATGCTAGACGAACACACACACACACACACACACACTGCCAGTTAACACATAATGCAGTAAACCTTTTACTCTTCATTTAACTCAAAGTACTTCATCCATTTTCACGTCAGATAATTCTACCTGAGCCTCATAACTCAGGTGGCCGGCCAGGTGAGCCTCTAATAGACTCCTGTGTTAATGAGTTCTAGCCTGACAAAACTAACCATTGGCGTTGGACCTCAGTTCTAATAGGCCACCACTGCTAATGGGCTCCGCTTCTAATGGGCTCCAATGATAATGAGGTCTATTACTGATTATAAAGTTAAATTGGGGCCTATTGGGACTATGGCCTATGGGTGACTGGGGACTATTGGGACTGGAAATAGTTAAACCTGGGTCATATGAGGGCTAGAAATTAGGTTAGTTTAGGTTAGTTTAGGTTTGGTTAGGTTTGGTTTGGTTAGGTTAGGTTAGGTTAGTTTCGGTTAGGTTAGGTTATAGTTTTAAACTTGGTCATATACAGCTGATGGTCTATGACATTAAGCATGGTGAAAGTCTGTGTGTTTATCAGACCTAATTAGTCTGTGTGTGTGTGTGTGTCTGTCTGTCTGTCTGTCTGTCTGTGTGTGTGTGTGTGTGTGTGTGTGTGTGTGTGTGTGTGTGTGTGTCTCTGTGTGTGTGTGTGTGTGTGTGTGTGTTTCAGGTAATGATTATTGCTGACATTTGCCTCTCGATAAAAATTGAATTCCATCATACAATACACAAGATGAATGTGTATTGTTTTTTTATTCATTATGTATAAAAATAATTTAACATAGAAGTGAAGATAATAATTCTATCATTAAGTTAATTACACAGGCTGGTGTTAATATTACCGGTGGAAAAAATTATAGGGTTAAAGTAATGATATTAAAGTTAATAATAATAATAATAATAATAATAATAAAAATAATTTGTCATGCTTATATATATATAAGTGTGTGTGTGTGTGTGTGTGTGTGTGTGTTTACGTTACGGAAATACATACACAGATCTTCTCTCCTTATATCCGTTCCTTCTCTTCTCCTTCTTCTCTCCATCTCTCCTTCTCTTCTTCTTCTCTCCATCTCGCCTTTCTGTAACAATTTTGTATTTCTGATTCTCTTAAATGTTTCTTCACTCCTTCTGGATATTGTGATAAAGGAAAGAGACAGAATAAGGACGGAAGGAGACAGAGATAAATGAAGGAAAGACGGAAGACGAGAGAGAGGAGACGTAAATAATTGAACAAGGAACAATAAAGATACGAGACGGAACAAAAGAAAAAGACTGAAATACGAAAGACAAGAGAAAGGAGACAGAAATTGATAAAAGATGAACGAAATGTGAGACTAAAGGGGAACAAGACAGAGAAGACTAGACAGGAGATGAAGGAAACGAGAGACAGAAACAGAGAGATGGAGAGGGACTGACAAAGGTGGAAAGAGACGGGAGATAGACGGTAAGGGGAAGACAGGGATAGAAAAGGGAGGTGAGAGACGGGAGACAAAAGGAAAGAGACAGACAGGGACAGATAAGGAAGGAGAAAGACGGGAGAAAGAGACAGGAACGAACGAGAGACGGAAGAAAGGAAGGTAGCCATTAAGAATCATAATAATGACCTCGGGGTGATGGCTGTTGGCTTCGTTACGTCATGACTCACTCAACACACACACACACACTCAACACACACACTCAACACACACACTCCACACACACACACACACACACTCAACACACTCAACACACACACACACACACATCATCATTACCAACGACCGGACTGTCATCCTGTGTGTGTGTGTGTGTTTATAGGGAGTAGAGGGAGGGAAAAGAGGGAGGACGAGAGGAAGAAATGAAGAAGAGGGTGATAAAAACGGAGGGGGGAGGGAAGGAAGGGTGCAAAATGGCAGGGAGGGAGTGAATGAGGGATGCAGGGAAGAGGGAGGGAGGGGAGGTACCTTCACCACTACTACTGCCGCTACTATCACCACCACCACCATCACCACCACCACCATCATCACCACCACCACCACCACCATCACCATCACCACCACCACCACCACCACCACCACCACCATCACCATCACCACCATCACCATCACCACCACCACCACCATCATCACCACCACCACCACCATCACCATCACCACTATATATATCTTCAACAGTGTTAGCTAGACCAGGATGACTCACACCATCTTCCCTTCAGCTAATCCAGAAATCTGAACGTTGAGGTTGGTGGGGATAATATCTTGCGCCAGGAAGGAGGTTTTCCCCCGCCAATATCTGTCATCTCCACATTTCTTCCCTAAATCTTCCCCTCAAAATTCCCTCCGCGTTCTGGACGATCCACCCATAAACAGGGCCGCCCTACTGTCGTCATCGTCCAGGGGAAAGTGAGGGAGGCATCTGGGGGAAAATTTTACAGTCGTGGAGATGGAAGGAGGGAGGGAGGGGATTTTCACGTTGTTGGCTAGGGGAAAGAGATTTACAGCCGTAGGTAGTGGGGAAGAAAGGGGAATTTTAACAGTTTCTAGTTGGGAGTGCATTTACAATCAAGAATTAAGAGAAAGGCTAGAGGGTATTGGTGGGGAAATTTACACTCACAGTTTGGGGGGAAAATTTTTGCACTTTGGTTAACAGGTGGGGGAAAAATAACGTTGCTAAGAGTCTCTTTGGGGAAGGGAGATTTATAGGGACGTGTGGGGGGAATAGAGACTTCATGTGGGTGAGTCAGCAGCTTGCACTGTTGGGGAAATAAAAGTCAGGTGGAAAGTAAGAATATTTTTCCTTTTTTTTTCTACTGGTCATGAACGTACACACACACACACACACACACAACACCCCCGCCACATACATACACCCCCCAGTCCCCACCCCCCACCCCCACCACCCCCCCCCCACAAACACACCATTTCTGATTCTCATTTTTTTATACATGTACGAAACGCGAAGTAATGAATGCAAATTATACCTCCCCAAATTCATGTGCATTAGGGACATCAACACACACACACACACACAACAAAAAACACACACATGATTTACCAGGAAGCAGAACACCGCTATAAACCAGAAATATCGGGCACTAAACGGTCTCCACTCAACAAAATTATGGATACAACAATGATTTTTTTTTAGTTATTATTATTATTTTTTTTGGGTTTGGGTCAGACTGTACAGCGATTGTTTCCGGGTGTCGAATGGTGGTGATTACGGAGAGAAAAAATAGTTAACGTATATAATCACACAAACACACGTACTGATATATATGTATACACGCACATATCTACGCACAGATATATATACGGATACGCACATATATACGGATACTATCTATATACGCACACTACCTATATACGCACACTCACATATATACGCACACTACCTACAGTATATACGCACTTATATACGCACTCTACCTATATACGCACACGCACATATATACGCGCACTACCTACAGTATATTCGCACACGCATATATATACGCACACGCACGTACAGGGAGGCGTGGAAGGCCCCCTAGTCCTGGTACACACGGATGAGTGAACTTCAAGGTCTCGGCAGCTGGTTTATCTAAAGTGAATCATATGTGTGTGTGTGTGTGGGGGGGGGGCTATATAATCCCCTCATTGGGTAGTATTCAAACACTGTCTTTGTTATTGTGAGGTAAAATGATTGTTTAAATGCTGTTAAGTGTTTAGAGTTTCTTTATGTAGTTGTGTATTAATTATAACACAAAGTTTACGCGTGGCTGTGTTAATGGTGTTTGTTTCTGTCTTCATTATTATACCTGCCTGTTGTTCATGTTATTGTTTACATGTTTGTTCAGTAACGTCAGCAAACCTTATTCAGGGATAAGTTCGTTATATCGAGGGTCTGTTAGATGTGATACCTCTATCTAACGGATTGTATAGAGTTGAAAGTTCGTTATATCAAGGGTCAGTTAGATGTGATACCTCCATCTAACGGAATATATGTAGATATAAGTCCGTTATAAAGAGGTTTCACTGTACCTACGTTTGTTTAGTATCAGTTAGTGGACAAAATTCTCCTTCAGTGATACAGGGAGTTGTATCTCACATGATATTCCTCTTGGGTGATGGACGAGTGTCATTACTAACACTTGAGGACCTGAGGTGTTGAGGCGCGGTAATAACATAACATTGTACCGTCAAAGTCATTCAGAACCTTTATGAATTATGACTCGATACATGAACAATGGCGGTGTCACAAGGCCCCTCACACCCCAGCACCATTAAAATGCGACAATAGTTACAAAACCTAACCTAACCTAAAGAATATTCCTAGCGTCCTCAAAGGGTTAAAACCTCATCCTCAAAGGGTTAAAACATCGTCTTCAAAGGGTTAACAGAGGTGTGTTGTGTTCTCATGAAACTAAAACTCAGTGAACTTAATAAACCTTGACTGCTAAAACCCCCAGAACTAAACAAACATGAAGAACAATAAAGCTAGGCGGGGAAACAAAAGAACCTGACACACACGACCCGTCAGCTAAGAACTTCACAGGTGTACCGCTACGCAAGGTTTTAATATGTTTACCAAAGAGAGGCGCTAACGAGGCACCTTGCACGTAAGCATCCTGAGTAATAGACTCTTAAAATTCGTCAACCAACACCTGAGACCCACACGAGGAAGGGGGACAAGACAGCGCCATCTATTATCATTTGGATGAGTCTTGTGTGTCCAGTCTTACTATACAACCATTGACAGCGCCATCTATTATCATTTGGATGAGTCTTGGGTGTCCAGTCTTACTATACAACCATTGTCAACGCCATCTATTGTCGTTTGAATGAGTCTTGTGTGTCCAGTCTTACTATACAACCATTGACAGCGCCATCTATTATCGTTTGAATGAGTCTTGTGTGTCCAGTCTTACTATACAACCATTGACAGCGCCATCTATTATCGTTTGAATGAGTCTTGTGTGTCCAGTCTTACTATACAACCATTGTCAACGCCATCTATTATCGCTTGAATGAGTCTTGTGTGTCCAGTCTTACTATACAACCATTGACAGCGCCATCTATTATCGTTTGAATGAGTCTTCAGTGTCCAGTCTTACTATACAACCATACCATAACGTAGCCTAAGACGAGCACCATTAAGACTGCACCACTCCACAATTTAAAATTTGTATTGGACTTTGAGGAGCCTCAGTAATGGAGCAATAGTGTCTTGGGATCTACATTAACTAAAATATAATCATAAAGTAGGTAAAATGTGGGTCTTTTTCTCACTGGAATTTCTGAGTAAGCTCCAAGTATTCGTCTGGTCATATACTTAAACCATTATCAACGAAACAAAAACACAATATATACCCAAAACTATATTATTTTCATCATTATACTTACATATTGGGGTATATATGGGTAATACATCAATGAAGTTAGTTTAATACGACTTACAAACAGTACATCATCGTGGAGTAAAAATCCATAATGCAATATTTACTGTAGGATTCCATTGCGTTTTTCTGGGTGGATCAACTCACCAATACTAAACAAACAGGAAACAACGAGTGTACGAGGAGTGTTTGACTGGTGAAATAATGTACATATGTGAGTGTGGTATTATTTGTACAACTATATTAGTCTTGGGGAAATGTTGATTAAAACTTGAGGTAGTTAATGATGGCGTAGGTATACCTGCTCGGGGACATAGTAGCTATCATCTGTACTGTCTGTATGTCTGTTTGTCGTCCGTACTATCTCTCTCCTCTGTTATCTCTGTCTCTTTCTGTCTCTCTTTGTATCTGTCTCTTAAGAGTTTTTCACCCTCATCTTAGCCTGGACATCAAATCCACCTTTAAGTTAACAAATATCTCTCCCGCAATGCAGACAGCCAGGCAAGTTGACGTGTTCTCTAGCATGTAAACTCTATGTAAATATATTCTTTTCCCTCTGTGATGCTGAAAATGGTCGGGATAGATGCAAATTTTTTTTCCCCTGGCCTCTCTTCCTCTTCTTCCCCAGTTTTTTCCCACCCACCATCAAGTACTGTACTATTTTTCCCCCACCATCAACAACTATCGTATCTTCCTCCTCCTCCTTCTCATTTTTCTTCTCCTCCTCCTTCTCATCCTTCTTCTCCTCCTCATCCTTCTTCTCCTCCTCTCCCATGACCATCAACTGCTCTCAGCCGCCTCCTTTCCTATCACCAACTATCCCCTCCTCACCCCCCTCTCTTCACCACCCCTCCTCTCCACCACCCCTCCTCTCCACCACTCCGCTCCACCACCTCTCCTCCTCACCACCTCTCCTCTCCACCTCTCCACCTCTCCTCTCCACCACCCCTCCTCACCACCCCTCCTCTCCACCACCCCTCCTCTCCACCACCTCTCCTCTTCACCACCCCTCCTCTCCACCACTCCTCTCCACCACCTCTCCTCACCACCCCTCGTCTCGCCTCACCTGACACCAGACCTCAGAAACCTTCCCACATAAGGAAGAGTGAAGTGAAGCTCTTGGGAAATGAAAGTATTCACAGTTTGTTTATAAAGCGAAAAAAAAAAGTGAGAAAAAAGTTAAGAATGAAAGCAGAAAAAACGGGAGATGAAAAAAGTGGATTCCCAAAAGCAACGTCAACAATAAAGCTGAATTATTACTTGGCCTTACACAGGCTCGGGATGACCTCCAGGGGGGACAGTGCAGTGAGACCGAATCGTAGAAACATTTACAACAAAAAATCTCGACCTTAACTGTTGATTTTGCTTTCTTCTCCACATGATGCCGGCAGCAGACCTCTTGTTCCACCTCTCCTTCTGGCTCCTTTACTTCCTTCTCCTCCTCCACTAACACCCTCTTCTTCTCCTCCTCCTCCTCCTCTTCTTGTCCTCTTATATGATGCGGAACAACAAAAAAGTCAGAATCCAGGGAATAGGATCGACAACATGTTCAAACTTTTCCAATCCAGAACGTCGATGGTCGGGGAGAGACACAAGGGATGCTTGGTACGAGGGCGATAAGAAGCTGATGGCTCCCTCTTGTTGACTAACATTTGGGGCCACCTCTCCCGGGTCCCGTTCCCGCCTCGCTAGACGTGCTTCTCTCGCCAGATATTCATACGTTTGTGATCTCACCCAAGACTCTGCTACTGCCGGAGATATTCATGCGTGTGTGATCTAATTCAGGGGCTCTGGTACATGGTAGTCTCTGTGTATAGTTGTGCTCTCGCCCCCAAGGCTTTGTTGCTCTGTGTTGCTGCTGCTGAAGATGTTCTGGCGTCTGTGAACTATTCCAGGACTCGCTACACCCGGGTACGTCTGTGTAGCGGTACAACTCTTACACTGGTGTGGGTGTTAATATGCTCGTGATCTAATATAAGGCTTTGATGGATAATGATCCTGACTCTTACCCACACACCCGAGGCTCAGCAGGCCACTGGAGTACTGTTAATTTACCAAAACAATGTGAGTGTGACGTCAACAAAGACTGTATGGGAGGGGCCTCTAGTTTGTTTATCACGTGTGTGTGTGTGTGTGTGTGTGTGTGTGTGTGTCCTTGCCTAGGACTGTAACATTATATATGCTAGTTGGTTTATAAGGCAGCCTTGTGTATGAGTCCACGTTCTTGTTTGTATAATAAATGTAATTTTGTTCATTCTTAAAGGCGCTTGGTTGGCCTAATGTATACGGCAGTAAGAAAAGGTCTCACTTCCTTTAGTTTACAATACAAAGAAATTTTGATTTGTGTGATGCTTTTAGTCGCTGTTGAAACATAAACAACAGCGACACTTCTCTCCGTCTTTAAGGCGGGTACCGCGAGTCAGCAAATACCGTGTGTGTGTGTGTCCCCGTGTTGACAGAACAAAGACAAGGTTTGTATACTGATACCTTGAGGCTACACGGCCGTATGTTAAACCGTTTACTTTTTTAGTATTTACTGTTGACATACCTGAGGCTCGACACACTACCAACCCCAGGAGTCTATTATGAAGAAGGTGTATTTGTTGTGACGGGAACAAGAAACAAAAACAAACACAAAGATATACTAAATTTACTCCAAATATCAATACGATTTGTCTGTCTGGTCTACAGTATGTGATAATCCTCGAGACTTTGCTTATAGAGCTACAGTCAAGCTATTACCCTCAGTAAGTGTTGGAGAGTAAACATACCGTAGTGTTTAGGCCCTTACACCACGGAGGCTCAGCGGGGTGAGACTCAGAGCTAAAAGCGACAACCATCCCAACCTGGTGACCGTAGATGAAGATGTCAACTGGAAACGATTAAAAAAAAAAAAAGGAAAATGGAAGATGATGGAAAAAAATGATGATTCCTTTTCCAATATTTTTTCCTCTCTTCCATGGCTCCCGATAATCGTTTCCCTCCGTATCAAACCTTCCACTTTGACAAATTTTGAAATAAACATTTATGGAATTCTGGCGATGGACGTAAATGACTTTTTCCTTTTCTTGGCTGGCGAAGATTAACCCCATAGATATTTTACGTCTAATGTTCTACGTGACCTGAGTGACGCAAGTGTTGGAGGAGGCGTGTGAGTGACGCAAGTGTTGGGGGAGGAATGTGAGAGAGGGAGAGTGAGGGAGGGATGGAGAGTTGACTGTGTCTCACGGGAGTCATACTGAGTCATTTGTACAACCCGGAAGAAAATATAAGACCCTCCCATAGGAAAAAAATCATCCTCAAAAACTTAAACCATTCTTAAATCGTAGTCCAAAGAGTACCAATACTTACCGAGGGAGTTAAACCAGAGTACCAATACTTACCGAGGGAGTTAAACCAGAGTACCAATACTTACCGAGGGAGTTAAACCAGAGTACCAATACTTACCGAGGGAGTTAAACCAGAGTACCAATACTTACCGAGGGAGTTAAACCAGAGTACCAATACTTACCGAGGGAGTTAAACCAGAGTACCAATGCTTACCGAGGGAGTTAAACCAGAGTACCAATACTTACCGAGGGAGTTAAACCAGAGTACCAATGCTTACCGAGGGAGTTAAACCAGAGTACCAATGCTTACCGAGGGAGTTAAACCAGAGTACCAATGCCTACCGAGGGAGTTAAACCAGAGTACCAATACTTACCGAGGGAGTTAAACCAGAGTACCAATGCTTACCGAGGGAGTTAAACCAGAGTACCAATACTTACCGAGGGAGTTAAACCAGAGTACCAATGCTTACCGAGGGAGTTAACGAAGGGCCTACATCTTTGACTTACAGGAATAGATAAACGCAGTACCTGAAAAAACCTCTTAGATAACAGAAGAAAAAATCAAAATACGAGAGATTTTTTCCCCTGAGAGATTAATTTCCCTAAGAGATTAATTTCCTTGGGAGATTAATTTCCCTGTGAGATTAATTTCCCTAAGAGATTAATTTCCTTGGGAGATTAATTTCCCTGAGATTTATTTCCCTGAGAGATTAATTTCCTATACAAAAGTTCCATCTGACTGAGCTCTGGAGATGACACAGGAAAAATACCATTCAAACTGACAACTAAAACCTGGTGGATGGTCATTTATCGTCGTTTATTATCTATCGGACTCTCAACGAATAGTTTTTTGTGTTCCGGAATAAATTTTTATCTCCAGAAACTTATGTCGATAAATAATGAAAAAAGTCGTAAAAGTCTCTTGGGAAAATGATGGGGAGAAATGTTTATATACTGTCGGTGTTTATATTGAGGTGTATAGCATAAGAGAGTTTAATAGACAGACAGACAGACAGATAGAGTGAGTAACACGGACAGACAGACAGATAGAGTGAGTAACACGGACAGACAGACAGATAGAGTGAGTAACACGGACAGACAGACAGATAGAGTGAGTAACACGGACAGACAGACAGACAGATAGTGAGTAACACGGACAGACAGACAGATAGAGTGAGTAACACGGACAGACAGACAGACAGATAGAGTGAGTGACACGGACAGACAGACAGATAGAGTGAGTAACACGGACAGACAGACAGATAGAGTGAGTAACACGGACAGACAGACAGACAGATAGAGTGAGTAACACGGACAGACAGACAGTGATACAGTAAATCACACAGGCAGAAAGACAAACAGACAAATAGAGGAACACATGTACCCCCTCCTGTTTAATGGATGTTGACACAATAACACAACAGTCAATACAAGCAACATACCAGCCCCCCCCCCCTCACCCCCCCCCTCCCCCTCCACCCCCCTCACCCCCTCCCCTCATCCATGGGCTTTCCGTGTTTACACTTTGTATTCATGTGTGCGTTAGTGGCATTCAGATCCTCTCTCTCTCTCTCTCTCTCTCTCTCTCTCTCTCTCTCTCTCTCTCTCTCTCTCTCTCTCTCTCTCTCTCTAACATATACACCGGCACAACACCAGGTGACGCTTTTACCTGTATTAATTAAATGTAGCGAGGAACACGTAGTAGAGTAATTACCTTCCCTTCCCTTCCCCTCACAGTCCCCCCTTACCTCCCCCTCATACTCCCCTCACCCCCTCTCTTACCTCCCCTCACCTGCCCTCACAACCCTCACCTTTCATCACAATCATTAATACCCTACATCCATCACCCCTACAGCCATCACCCCTACATCCATCACCCCTACATCCATCACCCCTACATCCATCACCCCTACATCCATCACCCCTACATCCATCACCCCTACATCCATCACCCCTACATCCATCACCCCTACATCCATCACCCCTACATCCATCACCCCTACATCCATCACCCCTACATCCATCACCCCTACATCCATCACCCCTCACACTCCCCTAAATCCATCTTGAGTCACCCAGAACACGATGGAGTGTAGGATTAATTAGCATTTCAGCAGAGGTGGTGGCAGTGGTGGCAGTGGTGATAATGGTGGCAGTGGTGATAATGGTAGCAGTGGTGGCAGTGGTGGCAGTGGTGATAATGGTAGCAGTGGTGATAATGGTGGCAGTGGTGGCAGTGGTGATAATGGTAGCAGTGGTGATAATGCTAGCAGTGGTGATAATGGTAGCAGTGGTGATAATGGTAGCAGTGGTGATAATGCTAGCAGTGGTGATAATGGTGGCAGTGGTGATAATGCTAGCAGTGGTGATAATGGTAGCAGTGGTGATAATGGTGGCAGTGGTGATAATGCTAGCAGTGGTGATAATGGTAGCAGTGGTGATAATGGTGGCAGTGGTGATAATGCTGGCAGTGGTGATAATGGTAGCAGTGGTGATAATGGTGGCAGTGGTGATAATGCTAGCAGTGGTGATAATGGTGGCAGTGGTGGTAATGGTGGCAGTGGTGGTAATGGTGGCAGTGGTGGTAATGGTGGCAGTGGTGATAATGGTGGCAGTGGTGGTAGTGGTAGCAGTGGTGGTAATGGTGGCAGTGGTGGTAATGGTCGGTTGGTGGCAGCAGGTCGATGGTGACAGTATTGGCAGTAATAAGATAAAGTCAGGTTAAATTAGGTTAGGTTAGGTTAGGTTACGTATTTGTTAAGTTAAGTGAGATTAAATTAAGTATATATTACTTTAAGTCATATCCAGTATCTGAGTTAAGGCGGAGAGTTATTAACAAGTTGCCCCCAAACACTGGAGCCATGACAGCTAAATTTAACTCACACACGACCAGGTAAAGTGGCTATATATTTCAATTTCTTAATTACATCATTTTTAGACCTTTGATGCTATTAATAACCGACTATATACGAGTTATATAAAATGAGTTATGAAAATTTCCCATCGTTTATACGAGTACATTCACACTGCATAATGTATAAAAAAAAATATTAATATCATCAGGCAGTCAGTATATAATATTTTAATGTGGTGGAAAGTGTCATGGCCTCTATTTATTCAACGTGTTCTATTTTATTATTGTTATTATTATTATTATTATTGTTATTATTATTATTATTATTATTATTATTATTTAATCTCAGTATAAATTATGTTTAATAATTCCAGGTTGAAGAGGATGTTCGTGCGTCTGGTATCATACATGTGGTTGTTATCTGTTTTTGTTTATCTGTCTGTTAGTCTGTTCCTGTCTACATTTTCTTCTCGTTTTTTATCTCTCATATTTATTTTTCCTTTCTGTCTGTTATTTTGTCTTTTACTCCATTTTTTGTTCTGGTCATTTTTATACATCTCCGTTATTTTTCCTTTCTGTCTGTCAGTCTGTCTGTTTCTCTGTCTCTTCCTTTTATTCTCCTTCCAGTTTTCCCTCTGTTTTTGCTTTCCATGTATAAGTCTCTCTCTCTCTCTCTCTCTCTCTCTCTCTCTCTCTCTCTCTCTCTCTCTCTCATCTAATCGCATTACAAAATTACCTCATGTCTCCTCCTCCTCCTCTCAAGAAGAATGGCATCCAGGACTCGACAAAGATACCCACAGAAAGACCTTTTATACACACAGACCAACACAGACAATCATGCATTACGAGAACCTTTCACTATAACTTAAAAAAAAAAAAATGCCTTGAATCGTTTTTCCTCTGACTGTCTTTCTCTTATCCAAAAAAAAAAAGCCTAGATTATTTTTCCCTGACATGAAAAACCTAAAAAAAAAAAAAATAAATAAATAAAAAAAAAAATACCTTGAATATTTTTCCCCTAAAAATTTCTCCCTGGCATAAAAAACTTCCCTGTTATATATGGCCTCTCGAATATTTTCCCTGCCAGGCCATACGATCATTCCCCTACATTCTCTTACCATGCTTTGTACCTCTTCATCCTGTCCCGTTGATAACCTTTTTGTAATTATTATTTTTCCCCCTTTATCCCTTTTCTATTCTCCCCTGTTATTCTCCTTTCATCCCTTCCTATCTATTGCCCCTTTGATCCAAGCGACGTAAAAGTTGTGGATGAGTAAAAATAATGAATAAATAGAGAAATGAGAGAGAGATACGATTTCAATCTTCCTCTCTGATGCTCTGAGTGTTATAGATGGGGGGTAATACTGCTCTAATATTGTCTTTATCATTGGTTAAATACTTATCTCATATACTTGTGTTTTTACGATCTACTTGGGTGTTGTTTCTCTTATCCATAGATGTTTACTGACTGCTAATACCTCCATGATAACATCTCTCTCTTCCTGATTCTTCTACTTTTAGCTGACATATTCTGACACTTGAGAATAATCCCACTCTATAAGACAACAGTTCCCGCTCTGACGTGTATTGATCAGTCTGACATCTTTACATCCTCTGATACTTTCCCTCTGACACACTAAACACTGGTCATCATGTTCATGTTCATTTTATTCAAGATTCTGATTATTTTTTGCTTTCTCGTAACGTGTATAGGATCCTGATATAAACTCAGACGTATAAAAAACACCTAAGTAACTCTTGTCTATTTTCTATTTGACATGACTAATAACCTCTTATGTTTCTGCTCTGCTTGACATGACAGCATGTTTACGTATTCTGTCTCGTTAAGTATGTCTGATGTCTTCTCCTGTCTGTTGTGTCACTGGTTAAACATCGCCATGTCTTGTACAAACTGACACACCTGACGTCCTAACATTACGTCAGGTGTGTGTGTGTGTGTGTGTGTGTGCGCGTGTGCGTGTGTGTGTGTGTGTGTCCTCCTCACCACCCTCGAGGTTCATCCGCTGACAGACACGCTTAGCCCTGACCTGACATGGAGTGTCTTGAGGGAGGCTAAGGGAAGAGGGGGGTGGTGTGGGGTATGATAGGGGGGGGGTTAGGGAGGGGGTGGTGTGGGGGATGATAGGGGGGTTAGGGAGGGGGGGGGGACACTTCTCAGATTTCCCTCTCCCTCCACAACTAATCTAAACTTATTTGTACGGAAGTTAATCTCGTTTAAATTTGAGAGACGCCTTCAAACAAAGTTGTCCCCGAAGCGAGACTCGAGTGAGAGATCCTCCTAAATTGGTTGTTGGTTTTACGTCAACCTCAGGCAGCGGCCATTTCCTCCTCGCCCGTCCTACTAACCTCCCAACACCCCTTTACCCTCCCCCAACCTCCAACCTTCACCACTACTCCCCTACTGCTCCCCAACACCCCTCCCCCAACCTCCAACCTTCCTTCCTTCACCACTACTCCCCTACTGCTCCCCAACACCCATTCATCCCGTCCCCTTCCTCTTCTCATCTCCCCATTACCCATCCTCACTCTCCTACCCCTCCCCAACACCTCACCCACCCCTCTGTCTTCCCTCCTATCTCCCCCTCTCCCCCCTCCTATCTCCCTCTCCCCCCTCCTATCTCCCCCTCCCCCCTCCTATCTCCCCCTCTCCCCCCTCCTATCTCCCCCTCTCCCCCCTCCTATCTCCCCCTCTCCCCCCTCCTATCTCCCCCTCTCCCCCTCCTATCTCCCCCTCCCCCCCCTTTATCTCTCTTACACCGGAATGCCTTTCCCTATGCACGAAATATAAATGGATTTCAGTTGCTTGAAATTAATCCTACAGGGACATTTCTGTCGACCTCTCTCCCTCTCCGTCTCCCTTACTCTTTCCCCCTTCAGTGTCCTCCTCTTCTCCTCTTCCTCCTATCTCCCTCCCCCTCTTCTTCCTCTCCCTCCATCCCCTCCTCTTTCTCCCTTCCCTCATCTTCTTCCTCTCCCTCCATCCCCTCCTCCCCCCCCCCCTTTCCCTCACCACACACTGGATGTTGGATCGTAGTTGACTGGGGGACAATGGAAGTCATGGTGAAAGGAAGAGGTACATGGTCACCTCTGTCTCTCTCCCTTTCCCTCTTTCTCTCTCTATCTTTCTCTGTTTGTTTCTCGCTATTTTTCTATTAATCATTGTGTCACTTTTTATCTGTGTATTTATCTGCTTCTCTTCCTTTCCTCTTCTCTATCAGTTCCTCTTTCTCTCCCTTTCTCCATCCCTCTCTTTCACTTCCTCCTTCCTCCACCCCCCCCCCCCCCCCGCAAATGGCAGAGAGATGCGTTAGGCGTAAAGTAATGGCACAGAGTATGTTTATTTTATTATGGGGGGACGTCAGACTAACACACACACACACACACACACACACACGCGCGCGCGCGCGCAGACACACACACACACACACACACACACACACACACACACTTTCTCAATATCGAGACACTTGACTGCACCAAGAAGCGGTCGACACAGACTTTAAAGACGTCGATTGCTTAGACTGGTTGACCGTCGACTCAAGACATCGACGATCATAGAGACGAGACGAGACGAGACGAGACGAGACGAGGATAAGAAAACTAGACAATCCATCCATAATCCCTCGAAACATTTTAACGGATTATATGGCGTGGGAAGTCCGTAATATCAAGGGTCCGTTAGATATGAAACTTCCTCCATATAACGGATTATATGGAGAGAGAGAGAGAGAGAAGTCCGCTATATAGAGGATACACTGTACCAAGACGTGGACTGTATACGGCCTGTCTTAAGGTGCTCAGTTGTATGTACTTGGTCGACCTGGGGGCTGAGGGCTGTACTAGGTCCCGGCTGGAGCGGTGTGGGGGCTGAGGGCTGTCCTGGGTCGTGGCTGGAGCGGTGTGGGGGCTGGGGGCTGTCTTGGGTCGTGGCTGGAGCGGTGTGGGGGCTGAGGTCTGTCCTGGGTCGTGGCTGGAGTGGTGTGGGGGCTGAGGTCTGTCCTGGGTCGTGGCTGGAGCGGTGTGGGGGCTGAGGTCTGTCCTGGGTCGTGGCTGGAGCGGTGTGGGGGCTGAGGTCTGTCCTGGGTCGTGGCTGGAGCGGTGTGGGGGCTGAGGTCTGTCCTGGGTCGTGGCTGGAGCGGTGTGGGGGCTGAGGTCTGTCCTGGGTCGTGGCTGGAGCGGTGTGGGGGCTGAGGTCTGTCCTGGGTCGTGGCTGGAGCGGTGTGGGGGCTGAGGTCTGTCCTGGGTCGTGGCTGGAGCGGTGTGGGGGCTGTCCTGGGTCCTGGGTCGTGGCTGGAGCGGTGTGGTGCCTCATCGTAATGGAGCGTGGCGGAAAAAGCTCCCCAAGGAGAGAAAGAACTGTGGCTCGTCTCCCTGGCGCTCTGGGGGTGAGGGAGAGGTAGTGAGGAGAGAGAGGGAGGAGAGCAAACAGGGAGAGAGAAAAGCAATGGAGAGACGGAGAGAAAAGTTATATAGCACAGAGGTGGAGGATGACGGTAGCAATAATAATTAATAATAATAATAATAATAACAATAACAATAACAATAACAATAATAATAATATGAATGTAAGTTAAGAAATACGAAGAAAACAGAGATGACGGCAAAAAAAAAAGAAGTTTCAAAAGAGTTTTATTACGGTAAAATTCTCTGTGGAAAATGGCCAATACTTATTAAAATATTGACGTTGTAGTCGAGTTGTGCGATATTTAATTGGAAATCCGCTCCGGGCAAGTGAAATTGACAGCGCCAATGGGAGTCGAACGCCACCATTTTTTAGAGACACACACACACACACACACCCACACACACACACACACACACACCCCACACACACACACACACACACACCCCAATATATAACCAAATCTATGTACTAATAGTCGGTAAAATTGTTTGTTTGTTCTATATTCTGAATTTATCCTCCAAATCTCACACTAAAATCCACATTGACTGACTAAAAAGTTTTGATATTTTGGGATTTTCTATTTTTCTCTACATTAATTTAAGAAACATACAGTCGTCTACAGGATATTGTTGTATATTTCGTTGTATATTTATTGTATATTTGGTTGTATAAATTGTTGTATATTTTGGTTATATATTTTGGTCAAGGAAAATGGTTAAGGTCGTCACGTCTCTTATCAGGTAAACAGTTTTTAAGGAGTACTTGTCAGCTGATAAATGGTTCTCTCTGCCTTTTATCTTTTTCCCTCAAGCACCAACACACACACTCCCTCCTCTCCCTCTCTCTCTGTTTCTGTTTGTCTGTCTGTCTGTCTGTCTGTCTGTCTCTCTCTCTCTCTCTCTCTCTCTCTCTCTCTCTCTCTCTCTCTCTCTCTCCCTCATCCCACACACACAGACACACACACAGACACATACACACGACACAGACACACACAGACACACACACACGACACAGACACACACAGACGAGCTCCAAACATCTTCATCAATCCAACACTAATATATTTAGGTCTTTTACCTCAGTCTGTCCTCTCCTCTAACATGCCTTGGCCCCTACTGTCCTGACTCAGCTGTTTCTTCTTCTCTACCTCCTCTTCTTCTTCTTCTCTTCCTCCCTCTCCTTCTTCTCTTCCTCCATTTCCTCTTCCTTAAATTCTTTCTCCTTTTCCTCCCCCTTTCATCTTCTTTCTCTTTTTTCCTTCTCCTCTTCCTCTTTCTTCTCTTCTTCTTCCCCTTCCTCTTTTTCTTCCTCCTCCTCCACCTACTCCTCCTCTTCTACTTCTTCCTCTACCTCCTCCTCCTGGGATGAACATTGGTCCAGATGGCACACTGACCTCCCCGGGATCAGCAAAAAAAGGTCGCCCGGAACTTGGTGCACAAACTTAATCAAGATGAAGGAAAAAGTGCAGGACTCCATAAGGAAAGACATTAGTTTTCCACGCCCAGCTGGCTATTTTTCCCCTTATATCTTATGTGAGGGTCTTGAAGTTAGGGTGAGGGGAGGGGGAGGGGGAAAAGGGATGGGGGAAGGGGGTGAGGGAGGGTGATGGAGCTGGGTAGGTTTGTTGACACCTCTCTCTCGGGACTTGAACCGATGTGTTGGGTTTTAGTGCAGCTGGGACGCCATTAAGATGCGGACGTGGTACTCGATCCCTCCCCCCCCCCCTCCTCACAGTCGTCACCTCCCCCCCCCCCCTCCACAGTTGACTCAGACTGTTGACTCTACTTAACTTGATTTAACATTTAACTTTATTCTATGTTAAATATAAGAATATGTAACTAATATCTAACATAACTTACACTAAATTAACCTCTGAATAACATAATATCCCTCTAATCTCACTATATTTTTCTGTCCCTTAATCCAGCTCAGTTTAACCTTAGATCAACTTTATATCAAAATTCAGGTCCGGTTTTAGGTCTATTTAGTTTCTCCCACATTTTTTCCGGGTCTCTCGCTCATTCTCTGGTCAGTGGAGCCGCTTCTCACCCCGAACACAAAGTACCGCTAGAGGGTGAGGTGTTTTAGGGGGGTCGAAGGTGCTAGGAGGGGTTGGAGGTGCTGTGGGAGGGGGTTTGGAGGTGTTGGGGGAGGGGGTTTGGAGGTGCTGTGGGAGGGGGTTTGGAGGTGTTGGGGGAGGGGGTTTGGAGGTGTTGTGGGAGGGGGTTGGAGGTGTTGTGGGAGGGGGTTGGAGGTGCTGTGGGAGGGGGTTGGAGGTGCTGGGGGAGGGGGTTTGGAGGTGTTGATGTTGTCATTCTCCGGTAACCCCCTGAGAGAACGTTATAATTAAATGATGCGTTAATGGGTGTGGCGAGGCAGTGTATGTGTGGGGGGGGCCGGTTGGAGGTGGAGGGAGGGGTTGTGGGTGGAGGGAGAGGGATGGGGTGTGGAGGAGGGTTGGAGGTGGTGTACTGTGGTGGTTGTGGTACAGGAAGTGGTGATGGAAGCTGTCATCTGAAGTCGTGTTATTGTCGTGATATGATAAATGAAGCGACCTGTCCACTGTATGTGTGTGTGTGTGTGTGTGTGTGTGTCTGTGTAACAATACTTAGTTCTGTTTAACTTCTATGGTGGCGTTGGAAGTTCAATTTGTTTTTATGTCTACGTATATATATTATATTTATCGTCTCACCTACCGTCTTCCCCTCCTCTCTCTCTCTCCCCCTCACTTAAAGAATAAATTGGATCACGTCGACGACACATAAATGAGTTAGGTCCTCAGGCCAACATAATTATGACCACACGCTAATATTCAGAGTGCCTCCTGGGGTGATGGGCTGCTCTGCTCACTCCTACTACCACCATCCATACCTACCACCACCCCTACCACCACTACCGCAACCCATACCTAAGACAACCACACCCCTACCACCATCCACCCCTATACATACACAAACAGACACAAACACACACACACACACATACAGAGAAAGACAGGCAGAGCGACAAACACATACACACACACACACACACACAATACATGGTGCAGTAGTAATCTCTCCCTCCAGCCACTATTGCCAGCCTCAGTAAGGAAAAATTTCGGGTGTGGTTATGACCCTGGGATTAGTTTCAACAATATCCTATAAAAGATAAACACGGTGAAGTACCTTCCTCCCTCCTCTCCCCACACTCCCACACCCCCACACCCCATCCTCTCTCTCACCCACACACTCCCCACACTCCCACACCACTCCCCACACTCCCACACCCCATCCTCTCTCTCACCCACACACTCACCACACTCCCACACCCCATCCTCTCTCTCACCCACACACTCCCCACACTCCCACACCACTCCCCACACTCCCACACCCCATCCTCTCTCTCACCCACACACTCCCCACACTCCCACACCACTCCCCACACTCCCACACCCCATCCTCTCTCTCACCCACACCACTCACCACACTCCCACACCCCATCCTCTCTCTCACCCACACACTCCCCACACTCCCACACCACTCACCACACTCCCACACCCCATCCTCTCTCTCACCCACACACTCACCACACTCCCACATCACTCACCACACCCCACACCCCATCCTCTCTCACCCACACACTCCCCACACTCCCACACCACTCACCACACCCCACACCCCATCCTCTCTCACCCACACACTCCCCACACTCCCCACACTCCCACACAACAAATCCCAAACCCCGTGTGTGTCATTTGTTGAGTGTTTATGTATGTGTTTTTTCTTGTGTGTGTTTGTGTATGAGTATAGAAGCCCAAGACAGGATTATAGAGCCTAAGATAGGATTATAGAGCCCAAGATAGGATTATAGAGCCCAGGATGGGATTATAGAGCCCAAGATAGGATTATAGAAACCCGAATAAGATTATAGAGCCCAAGATAGGATTATAGAGCCGAAGATAGGATTATAGAGCCCAAGATAGGATTATAGAGCCGAAGATAGGATTATAGAGCCCAAGATAGGATTATAGAGCCCCGGTATAAGATTATAGAGCCCAGGGATAAGAGGTCTGTAGCTTATTATACAGTAGGAGATAATCCCAAGCGCGGGGCAGGAGGCAGCAGCAGCCCGGACGACGCCAGGCAACTGTAAAGGACTCACGCCCTACGACAACCTCCCCCCCCCTCTTCCCTCCCCCCTCTTCCCCCCCCTCTTCCCCCCCCCGACATAAACAATAGCGGAGCGTCTTGGTGGATGTGGAGTGACTGTGTTGGTATGCTCCGAGAGGCCTCACACACACACACACTACTACAATACACACACACACACTAGACACAGTATAATGAAAGCCTGCATCATACTCTCTCTCTCTCTCTCTCTCTCTCTCCTACACAATCTAACATTATGAAAGTACAATACAATCTAATAGTCTACTGGTGTGTCCCCAAAGCACTATAGAGGTTAATAGGTGAGGCTAATGGTATAATGGATCGAAATAGATAATAGCAAAATGGAGGCTATTAACATTTACCAGACTAAAACATTGACCTTTTTTCATACAATATTATCCATCATATTAAATCCTAGTTTAGTCTATATAGGAAATGCGCGTAAAAAATGTTTCCCTACCACGACTAAGTGAAACAGAAGCTCAGCACACTCGTAATTTCCCAACATTATTCAGTAGTTAGTGGGGTGGTCTTCATCTCCCTGGTACGATGTTGGTCTAGCCAGTGTTGTTCCGCTCTTGGGAAACTCATCCACGAGTGTCCTCATTTTCCTCCTGAGAGCACAAGGACTAATACACGAGGAAGAATCCCCCAATCCTCCATTTTTGGCCTGGATTCGAACCCGTGTCTATCCGTGCATGAGGTGAATGCTCGAGTATTGAGCGATTAACATACGTACGTGTGTGTGTGTGTGTGTGTGTGTGTGTGTGTGTGTGTGTGTGTATAACCAAGTATAACGCAACAATATACGAAAACTCAATTAAACTTGGTCCAACATCTTATACTTGAGCAACATAGTAAAGTGTATTAGCCAAGAGAGCATTAGAATAGGAGGCTCAGTAGTCAGCCAGCCAGCGAGACTCACCACCAGCAGGAGGAGGAGCCTCACTCACAGGGAAGTGGGAAGTGATGAAGGAGGAGGAGGAGGAGGAGAGTAAGAAGAAGAAGGAGGAGGAGGAGGAGGAAGAGGAAGTGTGACGCTGGTGGAGATGTATGTACTAAGGAGATATTCAAGCCAGTAGATTAAGCTGCTTTAATTAAAGTATCCCAGACGAATATATGACCCCACCCCCTTCCCAAGGCTGCTGCTGTTCCCTCTCCCAGGCTGCTACTGTTCCCTCCTCCAGGCTGCTACTGTTCCCTCCTCAAGGCTGCTACTGTTCCCTCCCCCAGGCTGCTACTGTTCCCTCCCCCAGGCTGATGAGGCCTACTTGCCCCCTCCCCCACCAGGGTAAGTATGGACCATTACCCACCTTCCTTACCCTAAGGCGAGTAAAGAATATTATTCACTCCCTCACCCCAGCTGTTTTACCCCCCCCCCCTTACACATCACAACCATCAACACACACACACTCCCCACACACATCCCCCTCACTCATACACCCGAAACCCACACATCCCCCTCCGACACACACATACTCCTCCCACACACACACACACACACACACACACACACACGTTCTGGCCGCTGCATCTTCCCCTCTGCATGTTAAATACCGTCACCACAGAGTCAATTACTTACCCAGGCGAGCGAGGCTGTAGTGTGCCTTTGATATATGGGCCAGAGACCGCTTAAGAGGGGAGATATATTGTGTGTTGAGACGGTGAAGATGTATGGCGCTTGTCCTCCTGTGTATCTCTCTAATGAATTACTTATGCGTGTGTGATGTACTGTACTCCTTCAACCATCCACCCAAACAACCAACCCCCTCCCATCTATCTTCCTCTCTCTCCTTCTCTCTGTCTGTCTCTCACGCAAGCACATATACACATATACACACACACAGCACGTAAACGCAAGTATTCCCATACACATATATATATACAAACTTGTACACACACATACACACGCACCCGCACCCCTCCTCCCCTCACACACACACGGCATAAATTATACAGCAGCATTGTACTGAAAGTGTTCCAGATCTTCTATGTTTCTCTTCGTGAAATTTATCGCGGGTGGCCTTCAGAGGAGACAGTAAAACGGTAATTCTTTATATTTGTCTGAATATTCTCTTGTCATAGGAGGTGGAAGAGGGAGAGGAAATGAGGGAGAAGAGGTGAGGGAGAGGAAGTAAGGGAGAGTGGGTGAGGGAGAGGGTGGTGAAGAAGGATGAGGGTGTGTGGATGTTAGAGAAGAGGGATGACGGTGGATTTAGTGGTGAGCAAGAAGGAGGAGGTGAGTGGGGGAGGCAGAGAAGGGTAAGTGACGGAGAGGAGAGAGGAGAGTCAGGATAGGTGAGGGAGAGGAGATGAGAATAGGCGTCGCTAAATACACATTATCAAATATTCCACTTTAATAAAAACCACAAAAATTGGAGAGAAAAAGAATACATAATACGAGTTTGAAAAGACAAACAAAAAAACGATACCAAGTTAAGTAAAATCGTCAAGAAAAGAAAATCGTCGATATCCAATTATTACAAGAAGAACCAAGAGACTGTAAAAGCCGGATAGCATGAGATAAAGGGAGTGCTTGTGTGCATACGAGAGCCAGCTACCCCCGTTCTGGCCTGATGGGACGATTCTCTTGGTAATTGGACGAGGGAGGTGGTAGCACTTCCCACCCGCCTCTACCACGCACTTATCAGCCACTTGAGCACTTCTCCAACGGTAACTATGAGCATGAGCGTTCCGTAAGCATTAAATAAGAGCATAAGTTTTTCCTAAGCAGTAACCAAGAATCAGAGCATTTTTTAAAGTACTAACCGGGAGCATGAACATTTTCTCACCAGTAATGAGGAATCTGCGTTTTTCTTAAGCACTCATTACTTCCTTGAACACTTCTCTAGCACTAATCAGCCACTTGAGCACATATCGAGCACTAACCAGGATATCTGAGTAATATTCGAACACCTACCAGCCACTTGAGCTATTCTCGAGGAAGTTCCATACAGTTGAGTAATTCTCGAGGCCCTACTACATGTTTAAGTCCTTCTCGAGTACCTACCAGCCATTTGAGTACTCCTTGAGGACTTACCACCCACTTGTCACATGAGGAGGATGTGGAGAGAGAGAATATAGAGAAGGATAATGGAGAGGAGAAGGTGGAGGAGGGTAGAAGGTTGGAGGAGGGTGGTAGATGGTGGATGAAGGATGAAGGATGAATAATGATGATAAAAACAAATGGAAGACTGAAAGATACAGACAAAGTATAATTTAGGCTGAAAAATTAAGAAGTTCAAGACAGATGAATGAAAAAAAAGGAATGAAGCAATGTGATGAAGAAAGAATAAAAAACGAAAACAGTGATATATAGAATGAATGAAACAGAGAATGAAAGCTAGGATGCGTCGTATTCATTCATACTTCAGGGATGCAAGGATGGCAGGAGACAGTGAGGAATGTTGGCCAGAGAAGTTGGATGGCAATATTGCAAGGACAGAGGAGGGAGAGTTGCAAGTCGGCATTGTGGTCTGAATGCTGGAATAGGGGGAGGGGAGGAGAACAACAGCAAATGAAGTAAAATTGAGAGAATAGAATAGAATAGAGAGAGAGAAAGAGAGAGTACAAGGGAAAGCGAATAGGTGGGTGAATTAATGAGAGAGAGACAGGTAGATATCCCTCCCCCCTCCATCCATCCATCCATCCATCCATCCCCCCTCCATCCATCCATCCACCCATCCATCCACCCACCCATCCATCCATCCATCCATCCATCTTCTCTGGGCTGGAGACACACCAAAGTCTGGGGAGTAATCACGTTAGGTTCTCATCACGTTCGCCATCCACCGTAATCCCCCGCGATTGTCAATAGACGCGATCTAAATACGCTAAGTGAAAATACGAATCACGTTAACCCAAGCAAAGTTAATTTAATCTGATGTATAACTTAATTAAACTTACCCTAACCTAGATTAATTTATAAGTTAATGTTAGTTGATTAAGGTAATTTTGTCTATTATCTAATCAAAAATAACCTAGCTTAGACTAACCTAATGTAGCTTAAACTAACCTAATATATCCTAAACTAACCTAATCTAATCTCTAATTTAACCTAACATAAACTAATCTATAACCTAAACTGATATAACCTAATCTAATCTCTAATTTAATCCAACCTTACCAAACTTAACCCAACCCACAAACTTTCCACTTAATTACTGACTGGAGTTATAAATACGCATCTAATTACCCTCACTGGAGCTATATTACAAAATATTCTAAAGAAATTGGCGTCAGATTTACGTTAGGACTTTTATTTTATACCGATACCTTCATTTAACCCAAGAGAAGAGTAAGTAAATCTGATTATACATCTTACAAATGATTTTAAAACGATATTAAGTGATTTTTAAATGAGGTAAAAATAATCTCTGTGGCAAAGATTCCTACCAGGATCATAAGAGTCACATCCTGTAAGACATTTAAAGAGAGACTCGTCGATAATGTAACTTTATCAGCGGCCCATTCAACACCTCTTACACCAAACTTTTTAAACTTTGTCTCTCTCCTTCTATCGTTGCTTGATGACCAACAGAACCTCCAGGTGACATAGAGAGAGAGAGAGAGAGAGAGAAACAGACAGACAGACAGAATGAGAAACAGAGAGACAGAGAGACAGATAAAGAGATTGAGATACAGAGAGAGAAATAAAGACAGCGAGTAAGAGAGAGATAGTATTTATCAAGCGCTGGTAGTGAAACGTGGCTGGCTGGCACCGTAGAGTTTCACGCGGCTGCTCCAGGCTGGTGACCGCGCGGGGCCGAGTACTGATGTTAGCTCTACTGCGTCTGCCAGCTCTATGAATACCTGT
>CAUDMG010002499.1:925000-950000 GCA_958450375.1 Homarus gammarus
GGTAAAAATGTTTGTTACAGATTTTAGTTACAAATTTTGGTGCAGATTTTTGGTGCAGACATCGGTTTCAGATTTTGGGTGCAGATTTTAAGTACAGATTTTTGGTACAGATTTTAGGTACAGATTTTTGGTACAGATTTTAGGTACAGATTTTAGGTACACATTTTAAGTACAGATTTTAGGTACAGATTTTGGGTACAGATTTTGGGTACAGATTTTGGGTACAGATTTTTGGATACATAATTTGGTGCAGATTTTTGGTACAGATTTTGGTGTGGATTTTAGGACAGATTTTGGTGCAGGTTTGGGTACAGATTTTGAAGAAAATAAATTAATGGACAGATATCAAGGGATTAAACTCGACTACATTATAATTATTAAAATAAAAATTAATAATATTAACTGTGAAAAAATAAATCCTTCCCTTAGGCTTTCATTTAACATTTAAATAATAAATGTAAACGATAAATCAGGAAGTATTACCTAATGGAAACAACCCGTAGCATAGCATAGCACAGTATAGCATAGCATAGTATAGCATAGTATAGCATAGCATAGCATAGTATAGCATAATATAGCATAGCATAGTATAGCATAATATAGCATAGTATAGTATAGCATAGCATAGTATAGCATAATATAGCATAGCATAGTATAGCATAATATAGCATAGTATAGTATAGCATAGCATAATATAGCATAGCATAGCATAGCATAGTATAGTATAAACAATCAGGTACAACAGAGTGTAAGGTAACGATCAGGAGCAAAAAAGTTGCAATTTAGCCCATCAGGAGCAAAAAGGTAACAATTTAACCCATCAGGAGCAAAAATGTATCAATTTACCCCGTTGGAAGCAAAAAAGTAGCGATTTAATCTTTCACGAGTAAAAAAGTAACAATTTAGCCCACCAGGTAGCTCCGTAGACGCTGTTCCCTCTGGCCTCCTGGACCATTAGAGCGACATATAATAGTTACTTGGTAAGGCGGTTCAGTTAAGGTTAGTGGAGAGTGAGAGAACCGGGGAGGAGGGGACATGCCACTTGTCTGCCTTTCTGCCGTTCCTTTTCTCTGTCACATACTGTTTGCTGCCCCTCCTCTGCCACGTACCACCTGCCATTTCTCTGCCACGTACCGCCTGCCAATTCTCTGCCACGTCCCGTCTGCCACTTCTCTGCCACGTACCGCCTGCTAATTCTCTGCTACGTACCGCCTGCCAATTCTCTGCCACGTACCGTCTGCCACTTCTCTGCCACGTACCGTCTGCCAATTTTCTGCCACGTACAGCTGCCACCGCTAAATACCGTATTATCTCCCTCACTAAGTCACACCTCGCCATCTCCGACCTGCCGCTTCACCCAAGTAGAGGTGTGGGAGAGCAGACAGGTGTGGGGAGAGTGTGGGGGGTGGTGGGTATGGGGGAGAGTAGTGGGGAGGGTGGGAGGAGGGGGTGAGGTTGTGGGGGAGGGGGTGAGGGGTGGGATGGTGGGGAGGTGGTGAAGAAGCTGGAAGGGTGTGGGGATGGTGGGAGGTAGTGGGGATGGTGGACAGGTGTGTGGACGATGGCAGGTGCGTGGACGATGGCAGGTGCGTGGACGATGGCAGGTGCGTGGACGATGGCAGGTGTGGGGATGATGGCAGGTGCGTGGACGATGGCAGGTGTGGGGATGATGGCAGGTGTGGGGATGATGGCAGGTGCGTGGACGATGGCAGGTGCGTGGACGATGGCAGGTGCGGGGATGATGGCAGGTGTGGGGATGATGGCAGGTGTGTGGACGATGGCAGGTGTGGGGATGATGGCAGGTGTGTGGACGATGGCAGGTGTGGGGATGATGGCAGGTGTGGGGATGATGGCAGGTGTGGGGACGATGGCAGTTGTGTGGACGATGGCAGGTATGGGGCTGATGGCAGAGCAGGTAAGAGGGGAAGGGTGAGTAAATGAACAGTAAAGTTGGGGAGGAAAGGAAGCTGGGGAGGATGGGATAGATGGGGACGATAGTGTAGGTTGGAAGGATAGGGTAGGTGGGGGGGATGGTGCGGAGGATATGCTAGATAGGAAGATTGGTGTAGGTGGGGAGGATAGGGTAGGTGGGGAGGATAGTTTAGTTGGGGAGGATAGCAATATAATCATGTCCATCACTGTATTTATTTTCTCTTTGATAATTCCTTGAGAACGGTGACCTAATCTTTTGAGTACGATGGCTTAACACCTTGAGTACGATGACTTGAGTACGATATTACCCTTTTGAGTACAATAACTTAAGCATTTGAGTACGATGTCATTCCTAGAGTACCATGACATAGACCTCATGGACTGAAACAGACAGACAGACAGACAGACGGCGGGCCCATAGAATAACTACAAAAAGGCAATCACTTAATCTAGGCATCGAACCCCTGAACATATCGACCCCTGCCAGCCAGCATGCCACTTAACACGACACCTGTCACACAAAGTTGTCCTCAATGAAAAAAAATACGCCACTCATTTCTCTCACACTCGCACACAATATTCGCAGTGATGTAAGGACTAAGGGTTAAATAATGTACCTTTTAAATAACACAAGACAACCCTTTCTCTTTAATATTATCTATGAGCCAATTATATTTTCAATTAAGCTGGTAATTAATGTATAAAAAATAATTATACATAACCCTCTAATGCACACACACTATTGTATAATCCTTCAATAAGTTTCCAGTGCGGTATAAAGGTTGTATGAATGTATTAGTGTATGACAAGCATACAACCACTCACTTACCTTATTATTCAAAGCAGCTTCGTCTGTCAGTGAGGCTCTTGAGCTTGTATCAATCTTACACAAACTGTACTTGGTTATATTATCAGATATATACTTAAATATATCGATATATTCCCCTCTGGATTATCACTTCACATTATAACTATAGTGATTCACAAACTCTATAACAACTAGAGTATAATGGAGCATAATATTCCGGGATGAGGGAAGCAACGCCTCAATACCTTCCTGCAGGCGACGCACAGATAGTTACCGACGGAGGTTTATACTGAGAGGGCATTTTTTTAGACCACCATTTGTTTGTACACATTCGCTGGAAAGTCGTGGAGCCCAAGATACACCTCCGCCCCTCACGATGGCTAGGCCCGCACTGAGGATCTCCGCGACCGCCCGCCCAGCATCCAACACCCCCGCCCTGCCTCCCTCAACACCCTCCCTTCCTCCAGCTCTCTCGTTCTCTGCCTCGCTTCATCTCTCTCTCTCTTTCTCTCTATTCTTCTCTATCTCTTTTTCTCTTGCTCTTTTTCTTGTTCACTCTTTGTTGCTGTATATTTCATCTTTTGTGTTTTCCAGTCATCATTTTTATTCCATCTTAGAAGCTTTATCGTTTGCATTTTGTGCTTTTTGCTCTCTCTCTCTCTCTCTCTCTCTCTCTCTCTCTCTCTCTCTCTCTCTCTCTCTCCTTTTTTAACCCGTTTCCACTCTTTTTATCCTTCACACTTTTATTTGTTTACAATAATAAATTTTTTACACTTTTTTTTCTTCTTTTTTTAACCATATTTACTCTTCACCCCTTTTTACTCTTTCACCCTTCCATTACTTTTTATATCTCTATTTTCTGGACCCTTTATAATTATTCCAACTATTATTATCATCATTTTCTCCTCTCCTCTTCGCTCACCACAACAACTAGATGAGGTAATGAGCGGAGTGTTATTTACCCCTCATGTTCTAGGTATTATGATTTTAACTCAGGGTCACGTAATAATTATTTAGGTTAATGGGAAGAATAATAAACATCACTTTGTCTATGTTGTTATTCTGAGTCGCGTATATTGTGAGTTATGAGTATATTGTGAGGCGTATATTGTGAGTTATGTCGATATTGTGAGCTATATTATTATTATTATTATTATTATTATTATTATTATTAACCCATACATAAATAAGTTTTAAGTATACGGAATTAGTGACAATTTAACAGACATCGTAACAGATCTCACAAATCCAGGAAGATTTCGTTATTCCGTGTAATAAATTTTTTCCCCAACGAGTGTCAAGAAAATATATTGTGTTGTTTCATTGATGTCCCGAGTGAGGGTGCCACAGGTCCCCTCAGATCATCCTGGCTGGTTTATTCATTATTAGAATTGACGTCCTGTCGTTCACCAGCCACCCCACAGTCACTCTTTGTTTATATATGTAGTGCAGACAGACAGACAGCCTGACAGACAGACAGAATATTATAATCATCATGTGGAGGTTAATATTATATGGAACACTTAAACACTTACAGATGACAATACCTTCCCTCCTGGTCGATACAGAAGTAGTCAGAACTGATTGAAAAATATTTGTATACACTCAGAATAGAATGAATATTGTGTATTGAAAGCATTCCAAATTCCCCCTTTTTTTCCCAGGTTTTTTAGCAAATAATTATTAATGGTACAGTAACACAGTAGAAGTGTAAATGTGCTTTGTGTACAAAAGCGTTTTGTTGGTGGTTGTTGCAGGTCAATGGTTGTTCATTCAGTAGCTGCAATCTCGGTCAGTCCAGCCTGGTGACGTTATATCTACAAGTTGATTAAAATTTATGGCAGAAATGACGAAAATCTGCGTTGTTTTGTTTGTGTGACTGATATGTTGGTGTACAGTATGTGTGTTGTGTTGGTGTACAGTATGTGTGTTGTGTTGGTGTACAGTATGTGTGTTGGTGTACAGTATGTGTGTTGTGTTGGTGTACAGTATGTGTGTTGGTGTACAGTATGTGTGTTGTGTTGGTGTACAGTATGTGTGTTGTGTTGGTGTACATGTGTTGTGTTGGTGTACAGTATGTGTGTTGTGTTGGTGTACAGTATGTGTGTTGTGTTGGTGTACAGTATGTGTGTTGGTGTACAGTATGTGTGTTGGTGTACAGTATGTGTGTTGTGTTGGTGTACAGTATGTGTGTTGGTGTACAGTATGTGTGTTGTGTTGGTGTACAGTATGTGTGTTGGTGTACAGTATGTGTGTTGTGTTGGTGTACAGTATGTGTGTTGTGTTGGTGTACAGTATGTGTGTTGTGTTGGTGTACAGTATGTCCATTTGTATTCTGGTGTATTTGGGTTATATTATGTGGTGTATAGAGTAGTCTTGTGTTATCTGGTGTTGTTTTGTAAGAGCCTAACCTACACCCAACATAACCTACATCCAACATAGCCTACACATCATCTAGCCTACACCCAACCTACCCCACACAAACCTACCATAACCTAACCTAACCTCACTAAACCTAACCTAACCTAACCTAACCAAACCAAACTTTAACTTAACAAAAAATTGAGAGCTTGAATACTCTTGTCCGTGTCCGTGTCTGTGTCCGTGTCCGTGTCCGTGTCTGGTCTTATTTATGTGAAGAATAAACTAAAATTCATCTTTAATATTATGAACTGCGGCTTTATTTCCTCTCCTCTGAAGTCTTAGGGAAAACAAATTCCTTTCTTTTTCGTGGTATTAAATTTAATTATATTCAAGTCAGGTTCTCCATCATTTGAATACTATAACTCCGACACGCGAGTGTGTGTGTGTGTGTGTGTGTGTGTGTGTGTGTGTGTGTGTCCCAGCTCCACACAGCCAGTACAGGTTTTCTGGGAGAGTTGTGGGGGAATTAGAATGTATATGAACTCGTTTCTATGAGCATATGTGGCTCTCTATGTAGATATATGTACACGTAACAGTATATCCTACACCTTACATGTGTATTCCAGCTCCACCACACCGCCAGGCCGCAGGTGTGGTGGCAGAGTTGTGTGTGTGGGCAGCGGGGAAGGACCTACCACTTGGTACACGAAGGCTAAATCCTGTAGGAGATTATGCCACTACAATTCTCCTTAGCGCCCCACCTCGTCATGCTCCGCCGCTGGTAACCATCCTCATGCTTGCTCTCTGCTCTCGTGAACATTAATTTGCGACCTAGTTCACCCACCTGAGCACCGCGATTGAGTACCGCTGTCGGTGGTCGAGGGGAAGTGGGGTGTGGTGGAGGGGTGTGGTGGAGTGGAGGTGGGGTGTGGTGGAGGGGAGGTGGGGTGTGGTGGAGGGGTGTGGTGGAGGTGGGGTGTGGTGGAGGTGGGGTGTGGTGGAGGGGTGTGGTGGAGGGGAGGTGGGGTGGAGGTGGGGTGTGGTGGAGGGGTGTGGTGGAGGGGAGGGTGGGGTGTGGTGGAGGGGAGGTGGGGTGTGGTGGAGGGGTGTGGTGGAGGGGAGGTGGGGTGTGGTGGAGGGGTGTGGTGTGTGGTGGAGGGGTGTGGTGGAGGGGAGGTGGGGTGTGGTGGAGGGGGATGTGTGGTGGAGAGGTGTGGTGGAGGGGAGGTGGAAGGATGGAGGGGAAGTGGGGTGTGGTGGAGGTGGGGTGTGGTGGAGGGGTGTGGTTGGAGGGGTGTGGTGGAGATGGTCGAGAGTAGGTGGGGTGGAGGTTATGAAGGAGGAGGAGCCATTATGAGGGAGAATAGGAAAGAGCTGAGTGAGGGAAAGAAGGTAGGGGAAAAAAGGGCTTATGGGAGAGTTTTTGCCTCCTGGGAGAAGCTTGTGGGAGACGTTTGTAGGAGAAGAAAGACTTAGTAGGAGACGATCGAAGGAGGGAGGGAGGGAGGGAGGGAGAGGAAGGGAGGGGATCAGGACCACAAGGGAGTATATCTTCCCCGGGGGTTAAGGGAGAGGAAGAAGCCTTTTCGGAGCCAATCACGTGTCAGTTGAGCCTCAGGGAGTAAACACCACGACTGACGAGAGAGAGAGAGAGAGAGAGAGAGAGAGAGAGAGAATTATTAATCAAAGCACTGAAACAAGATTGGTGAATGCTGACAGAAAATGAGAGCTGTACACGGACAGAGAGAGAGAGATAGAGAAAGAGAAAGAGAGAGAGAGAAAGAAAATTCAGAAATAAAATAAAGTTAAGACACTTTTAAAAGCCTTGAAGGGTGTAACAAGCCCTGCGCTCCACCACTACCACGGTGACACAATTCTTGAGATAAATTTAACGTTTGAAAGCTTGGATGTCATCTGAAATATTCTCAGGTAATAATTTAAAAGATCATTTCATGGCGTTCAGAGGTTAGGTGTGTGTGTGTGTGTGTGTACGCACTCACACACACACACACTCGTATATGTAAAGTGTGTCTCAAAAGCCTGTGTGTCGTTCTTTGCATCAAACACGAGGTATAAGATGTTGTCATATCTTGCCACTCAGTACTCTCTCTCTCTCTCTCTCTCTCTCTCTCTCTCTCTCTCTCTCTCTCTCTCTCTCTCTCTCTCTCTCTCTCTCTCTCTCGTTTATTATCCAGATTTTATTCTAAGGTTCTTTCGTCTTAGGTTAGGTTAGGTTAGGTTAGGTTAGGTTAGGTTACAACTCCCACAAAAACAAAATCTCCAAATACCTCTCTCATCCGTCTCTCTTCCTCCCATAATCCATATATTTTTTTACCCATAATCCTTCGTTTCTTCTATTCTCTCTATGTGTTTTTCCCCGGGTCGTTCCAGCTGGTCGTACAATAAGTAAAGAAAACGTCATCTCTCTAGGACGGCTCACCTAGATCTCTCAAGACAGGTCGTTCATTCTCTTCCCTTCAACATCAAAGGTTCTCTCTCGTCTCCTCCTCCACCTCCTTGTTATTATTATTATTCTCATTCTCTTCATGTTACATATTCTCATTCTCGTCCTTCTATCTTTCTCCTTTATCATTGTCATTCTATTTTTCGTTCTTCTTCGTCTTCCTCATTATCATTTTCGCTCTTACTACTTCTTCTTATTCTCATTCTCTTCCACCTCATTCTGCTTCTCACTCTCTCTCTTCTCCTCCTCTTCCTCTCTCTCCTTCTCCTTCCTTGGATTTACTGAAATCTTTATCTGGGTGACGTGTGTTCTCCTTATCCTCTCTCCTTCCCTCTCTCCTCACTCTCCTTCCCCCTCCCCTCACTCTCCTTCCCCCTCACCTCACCTTCTTTTGCACTCCCCCTTCTCATTTCCCTTCCCCTTCCCCTCACCTCATAGCCTATCCACCACCCCTCACCACACTGTCCCCTCACTAGACTGTCTTCTCACCTCTTCCTACCCTCACAACATTGTCACCACATCCTGTCATCTCCTCACCTCACTCTCCCCTCACCTCACTCTCTCCTCACCTCACTCTCCCCTCTTACCACTGTCTTCTTTCCTCAATAGTATTCATTCTATCTCTCTCTCTCTCTCTCTCTTTACATTTCCTGTTTCCTTCTTTCCTTCTCCCTTCACTTCTCTCCCCTTTATTTTTCCCCTTTAACACCCCTCGTTAATTCTCTCTTCCTCTTCTCCCCTTCCTTATCCCTTTTACATTCTCATCTCTTCTTACCGCCTTTACTTGTTATACCTAATTCTCTTTCTCTCTCTCTTTCTCTCTCTCTCTCTCTCTATTTCTCTCTTCTCCCCCTCTTTCTCCTCTCTCTCCCTTTTCTCACTGTCTTTCTCTCCCCCCCCCCTTCTCCCTCTCTTTCTCCATTTCTACTCCCATTCCTCTTCTCCCTTCCTATCCACAATTCTTCATGTTCCTTTTTTCCTTATCATCCCTTTCTCTTCTGTGTACTTTCTTTCCCGTGACTTTCCTGCCTTAATTCCGTGTGGTAGGTAGGGGCTTCTCTGTCTGGCTCCATCACAGACAGACAGACAGACAGACTCTCCTGTATGGCACTAACAGTATAGACATGACACACATATTTAAGTGTTGACATTATACGTAAAGGTTTTTCGGACATTTTTGCTGTGTGTGTGTGTGTGTGTGTGTGTGTGTGTGTGTGTGTGTGTGTGTGTACAGCCGTTCCATTTGTGATAGTTGTGTAGAATCACCCGAGAGCTTTTCCCAAGTTTTGTGTTATTGTGTAATATTCTCCCCCTCACCAGCCTGCCACTGTCTGCACGTCTGTCTGTGATCGTCGTCCGAGTGCCACTTATACCTTCATGGTGCCAGCTGCTCGTATTGCTTATTTCTCTTTTCTCTTTCTCTCTCATTTTATTTATCTTTCATTTCTTCTTTGTTTCTCTCTCTCTCTCTCTCTCTCTCTCTCTCTCTCTCTCTCTCTCTCTCTCTCTCTCTCTCTCTCTTTATTTATCTCTTATTCTCTGTTTTTCTATTTGTTTATCTCTTTCTTTTTTTCTCTCTCTCTCACCCTCCTCTTCACTCTATCTCACCAACTACACACACACACACACACACACACGTAGACTTAAAAATTCTCCCTTCAATTTTTTTTCCTCCTCCTTCCCAAACTTTCCTCCCTGCCTCAGGTGCCTCTCTCTGACGCCTTACAGTGCCACTTTAACCCTTCCTCATAATGTGGCACTTCTAACGGTGTCAAAATCTGGGGTATTTCCGACGGTGTGTCTACTAGTCCAAGATTGTCAAAGTTTACCTAAGATTTTTAGATTTTTCTCTACCACAACTACTTTAACATATCATAGAAGAGTTGGTGAAGGTCAGGGAGGGAGGGAGAGAGGGAGAGAGGGAGAGGCTGTGTTGACGGGTGTACCAGGTGAAAAAACTCTGCTAACATCTCCACCGGTATATGAAGCGGTGTGTCGTCTGCCTGGTATATGACGTCACAACATACACACCTTACTCGAGAAACTAATATTTTTACAAGAACGTCGAGTAGTCATCTGCTGTCACGCTTCCCTAATGAGATATGTTTGTATGTTTCTATATAGACTAAAATAAGGCAATGAGTGAGGCGGCAAGGCATAAATATATATATATATACATATTTATATAATTATGTATATTTGTATTTACGTCTGATTTGCGATGTGAGTGTATGTATGTATGCTTCGTTTGCGAGGTGGATGTATATATTTAAGTCTGGTTTGCGAGGCGAGCATGTTGACCACACACACACACACAATACCTCTTCTTGAATACATATGTACACAGAGACAGGGTTATTGTGCGGCGTTGAGAAAGGTGTTCCCCAGAGAGGCTTATCGCTACACCACGGCCGTAAATCTGTGTTTTTTGAGGCTTTTGGAGGCTGAGACTAAGTGTTGAAACGACTTAGGCCTACACGCTAAGACACTCTTATTATAAACGAGTCACTTTATTACTCTCGTCAGGATTTATTTGTTTTATGTTGTGTTTGTTTTAATTGTGTTGGTAATATTAACATCATCACTATCATCTCCATCACTACCATCACCATCACTATCCCCCCCACTCCCCATTAACACCACCACTCCCATCTCCCACCACTCACTATCCCACCCTCAGACTCAATGTGCCCCCCCACCCCTCTCCGCCACCATAAACACGGACAAAATCTCAGACTCCTACATTATCAAACCTTTTACTCGAAACTCACCTCCCTGCTCACACACCTTCGGGCATTAGGTTCTCGCCCCTGTGTTCACTAAGACACATATATCTCCACGTTTGTGCTCCTATCGCCTTTGAGTTGCAACATTCGCAGAAATATTTAGAGCTTTATTTTTTTATTGTTTGCCCTTTGCTCTGTCGCGTCTCTCCAATAATTCCGTCTCGCGTCTCTCCTATAATTCCGTCTCGCGTCTCTCCTATAATTCCGTCTCGCGTCTCTCCTATAATTCCGTCTCTTTGTGTCTACTTGAGGCTGTGTACCCGACTATTTTCTCCGCATTATTTTTGTTACTTCTCAATCGTTGGGAAGAAACTCGTGGTGAAAACTACTTTGTTATTGCTTGTCCCTTTGCCTCCTTTCCTCCCGCCCACACCCCACGCTGCCCTCCTTCTCTCTCTCCTGACCTCAATCCCCTGCTCTCTCTCTTTCCTGCCCACACTCAATTCTCCCGCCCACACACCCTCGCCCCCACCGCCCGCCGGAGTTCGTTTCACAACCACTATTTATAAAACGTTGTTGCTCCAGTGACCCAAAGTGATCGTAGTAGTGGTTTGTGTGTGTGTGTGTGTGTGTGTGTGTCACTCAGCACCACACTTGCCGGGCCATTTAGCCACACTCTCCAACACACACACACACACACACACGGACCTCTCAACCCACAGCAATAATACTCCACTTGCCCATTGTCTTCAGCTGACTTGACAACCATGTTCTGAAACCGTGGAGGTGAATCTCTTGCAAGAAGCTTTTACCTGCATATGACTTGTAAGGTGCTACTCCCCCCCCCCCCCTCTCACACAATCCTCCACAATAACACTTCACTTATATCATCCAGCCATTTACCTTTTATGTATGAGCAGCTCTTCTGACTTGATGCCTTCGTCTTCTTCCTCTTTCTCCTCCCCCTCTTCCTTCTCTTCTTATTCCTCCTCTTCTTCTTTTCATTCTCCTCAAAATGACTTTAAGATTTACAACGTAGAGATACCTGGAGAATATTCACATTTGTATATTAATTATTAGAAAGTTACAATTATTTATTATCATTTAGACAATAAAATAATTATCATACAAAAACGTACAATAATTCATCATTCAAGGAGTACATTGACACTCATGAATAAACATAAAATAAACCGAATTAAACTAAAATAAACCGAAACAAATAAAAAAAGAAATCGAAAAAATAAAAATAAACCTAAATAAATAACTAACATATGTCATGTACACAATCAGCCTAATTATATTTTCCATTTCAAAGCCAATTGGCCAATGAGAAAACTTAATTTAATGTTGACACGGTAATGACAACACCAATTAGCTCCCATCGTTATAATTAATGGTGGTATCAACCCGCTCACCAGGTTTAATTAGTGAAGAATTTCTCACTCGTCCTTAGTACAGTTAGATAAGTGGAGGGAGGGCGGTGAGAGGGAGGGATGGAGGGAGGGTTGGATAGAGGGAGGGATGAAGGGAAGGAGGGAAGAAGAGAGGGGTTGTACGGAGGGCATGAGAGAGGGAGGGAGAGAAGAAATAATAGAGGGAGGAGAGAAGGAAGGAGAAAAAGGGGTAAAAGAAGGAAGAATAGGGAGAGAAAGAAGGAAGAAAAGAAAGAAGGAAGGAGTGATAGAAGGACACAGCCAAGTTCAGTGACACGAACGAGGCTCCGCCATCAAACGTCTGCAGCGAGAACTCAAGATGATTGCAACATCTTAAGAACTCTTCCTTGATTACATTTGCCTGTGTTCGTAAGATCATTATCGATAGCGCCTTGATATCTTCTGGAGAGTGATTCAGTGTTATCGAAGGACTGTTGGATGATATCATTGTCATTAAGATCACTCTGGGGAATTTTAGTTATCGTTATCTTTATCACTTCTACAGTATCGTTATCAGTTGGAAAATATTGAAGGAAATTATAAGAAAATAACGAAGTAAAATACAGGAAAGTAGCGAAGGAAATCAAGAAAAATAGCGAAGTAAAATACGGGAAAATAGCGAAGGAAAGTACCACCAAATAACAGAAGTCGTGGCCCAACAGTACACAGTGGCTGACGCAAAACTCTCCCCAATTAACTAGGGATTTTGCTGACCTGTTCTCAACTTCAGCCTTTGGGTCTAACAAGGATCTCTCCTCCTTCTCCTCCTCCTCCCAGATAACGAAGACCTAAGGATTTTATCACAGGAAAACACTCCTTAACAAGGATCGTAGGACCCTGGGTGGCAAAGGAAGGTGTAATGATGGAAGTGTTAGTTGATGAGGAAGGTGAGATGGAGGAGGTGAAACAGATCTATGGGTTAGGATAGGATAGGAGAGGAGAGGATAGGATAGGAGAGGAGAGGAGATGAGAGGAGAGGACAGGATAAGATAAGATAGAATGGGATAGGATAGGATAAGATAGGATAGTATAGGATAGGAGAGGAGAGGATAGGATAGGATAAGATAGGATAGGATGGGATAGGATAGGATAAGATAGGATAGGAAAGGATAGGATAGGATAAGATAGGATAGGATAGGATAGGATGGTCAAGTTCGGTTAATGTTAGGTTAATGTTTGGTTAGAGGAGGTATATTTCACAGGCTGAGTTAAGTAGTAGTGGTGGTGTTGGTGGTAGTAATAGTAGTAGGAGTAGTCATGGGGATAGTACTGGTAGTATTTGTAGTAGTAATAGCGTCCTGGGCTCCATCCTGCCAGCCTCCTCGTCCACCACCAGGAAGGATGGTGGTGGACGAGGCTGCTCCAGGGAATAAGGAACTCCGGCTTGTAATTAGCGACCCTCCAACTCTCTCTCTCTCCCTCCGGCTCTGGTAAACTAGAGTCAGTTTTTATACGACTAATTGTTTTATTTTGGCACGAGAGATAACCTTTACCCTTTGTCTGATAGATTATTAATCCCCCACACCACCTGCATCACCTCTCTTGCTACTCCTGCTATTACCACACACTATTTTGTAACAGCTTTCTCCAACTATATGTAATACTGTGGGAAGTTTGTATTTTGTAATCTCTGAAACGAATCCTGTAATATATTTGGATCTATATTTTGTTTTTGTTTAATGGTAAAGAAAACTTCAAAATGGATGTTATGTTATTTTTGTTATTGTTGTTGTTTTCGGTTTGGTTGTGTTATGCATTGTATCTTGAGTGATATGTTTATTATCCTCTCTCCTTTCCCTCTTCCTCTTTCCATCCTTCTATCTTCCACTGGCCACCCTTTCTCCCTCCCTCCTTCCCTCCTCTCTTCTACTTCCCTACCTCCCTCCTCTCTTCCACTTCCCTCCCTCCCTCCTTCTTCCACTACCGTCCCTCCCTCCCTCCCTCTTCCACTACCTTCCCTCCCTCCCTCTCTCCCTCTTCCCCTCCCTCCCTCCCTCTCTCCCTCTTCCACTACCCTCCCTCTATCCCTCCCTCTTCCACTACCTTCCCTCCTTCCCTCCCTCCCTCCCTCTTCCACTACCTTCCCTCCCTCCCTCTCTCCCTCTTCCCCTCCCTCCCTCCCTCTCTCCCTCTATCCTCCCTCTTCCACTACCTCCCTCCTCCCTCTCTCCCTCTTCCCTCCTCCCTCCCTCTCCCTCTCTCTCCTCCCTACCCTCCCTCTTCCACTACCTTCCCTCCGTCCCTCTCTCCCTCTTCCCCTCCATCCCTCCCTCTTCCACTACCGTCCCTCCCTCCCTCCCTCTTCCACTACCTTCCCTCCGTCCCTCTCTCCCTCTTCCCCTCCATCCCTCCCTCTTCCACTACCCTCCCTCTATCCCTCCCTCTTCCACTACCTTCCCTCCCTCCCTCTCTCCCTCTTCCCCTCCCTCCCTCCCTCTTCTACTGTCTCCTTCCTCTCCCAGCTCCCCCCTGTAAGCGTCCCCTTCCATCTCTGCGACTTGCCCCTTTATTCCCCCTCTCAGGCCGCTCGCTACATCTCTTTTGAAGTCTTCTTACCCTATTTCTCGTGTGTGCTTCATCTCCTCCTCCGTCCTCTTCTTCTTCTCCCTCTTAAGCCCCATTTTTATTCCCTGTGAAGCGGCTCTCTTCCACTTTCCGGACTCCTTCCCTCTCCTTCTTCATCTTCCTTGTCTCTCTTCCTCCTCCTCCTCCTCCTCCTTCTGTTGCTCCTTCTCCTTCTCTCATTCTTATTCTTTTATTCCTCTTCCTGTCCCTCTCTTCACCTCCTACGATCTCTTCCTGAAAACTCTCTCTCTCTCTCTCTCTCTCTCTCTCTCTCTCTCTCTCTCTCTCTCTCTCTCTCTCTCTCTCTCTCTCTCTCTCTCTCTCTCTTCTCGTATTTTTTCAACGTTTTCTTTCTCCCCTTTTACCATTCTCTCTCTGTGCCTTCATCTATAACCAGTAATGCGTTTTCTGTGTTTCAATGAATCTTTCTGTTGTATTTTTCCGTTTTTCTTTAAGCTTCCACTACGGCATCGTTTTCCACGTTCCGTTTTCTGTTCCTGTTTATCTGATAATCTGTTCGTCTGTTTGTTTATCAGTTTATTCCTCTGTGTGTGTGTTTTTGGGTTGGAAGTTCAGACAGACAGACAGAGAATAATTTTTTTTTAGCGCCATTTTTTTTTATTAATTTCCCGGGTTTTTACGTATTTTGTTTATAGATTTTTGAATATTTATTATTATTATTATTTTTTATCGACGCAGGAGTTGTCGGCTTCGAACATCAAGCGACCATTGGTAGGGAAGGGAGGAGGGGGTTCCCTGAATTTATATCACCCATCAATATACGTGTTAAATAGTGCTCAATTTATCAGAGGTTGGTGAATATACACGTATATACTGACATACCCAACGTATAAATACATATATGCATGCACAACAAATTTGACTGAAAAGTAATATATCTCTTTAAATCATATATGTAAAGGGAGGTAGTTGGAGTTTTTGCTTTGTAGAATATTGGGGGAAAAAAGGCAAAAATATGCTCTTGTTGTTGTGGGTGGACTATGTGTGGGTGTGTGAATTGTAGGTACATTTAGTATAACCTTAGAGAGAGAGAGCGAGAGAGAGAGAGAGAGAGAGAGAGAGAGAGAGAGAGAGAGAGAGAGCACAAATATATAGGCAGACAGACACACAAATATCCATACAAACAGTAAGACACACAGACATACAGACAGACAAACAGACATACTCACAAGCAGACAGACAGACACAGAGACAGAGAGCAAGCACCAAGATGAATATATTTACTTTACGTTTATTACACGAGTCATGACCACATTAACATTATTATCAAAACAGGAAATAAAATAGTGGTAGTTGCAGGGTTCCTCGACTCACGCACAGTAACATCACTAAGTCGTAACTATGAGGCTGTGTGGCTAAGATTCCTCATTAGATTATTGGTAATTGTCGTTATCATTCAAAAGTGTTGGGTAATGGAAGTAGAAATGTAAAAAAATATATAAAAAAGGTAAATACAAATGTAAGAAAAGTAAATTAAAATGTGAAAAAAGTAAAAAAAAAATAATAAAAAAAATTAAAATGTAAATAAGTAAATTAAAACGTAAAAAAAAAGGACAAAAATCTAATTAAAATAAAATACCAAACTTTTATATAAGAAACAGAAGCACTATAAGAACGAGGAGCCAATAGCGGTGTAGACAGAGACGAGCAAGAATCCCGGCGTTACTCTCGCTGGTTGAGGCAAACCTTCCGTCGCCGTTGGCTTGATTGCTGAGTTATACCACCAATTCTCTTCTCTTCCCCGCGGAGTGCACCCGGGAGCCAGAGTCTTCCACCATTCTCTAAGATCCTGAGACTCGACCCCCCTCCTCTCCCCCTCCCCCTACCACCATCACTAGCACCACCAGTACCACCACAACCTCACGCAGTTCAATTTCCACGGTTTCTGGTATCTGGATAGTGTGCTCTCCTCTCCTCTCCTCGCCTAGCCTCCTCCTTCCTTGCCCCAATTCACCGCACTGCCCTGGCGAGGTTAATCGACCATGGCGTTGTGACTGGCTCAATGACCGTAGCTGTTGATGGTCAATAAACTTGAGGCTCAATTCAGGCCTTTCCTCGACACTCTACGCTGAGCAGTAGTCTGGTAGGATTACGAGAAGCCCAGTATGTGTTTTGTACTGGCTGCCGGTGAGGGCTAGAGGATACGTGCAAGTTTCTCTCTAAGAATTCAAGGTTTTTCTTCAATTTAGGACGTTTTTGGGTTGTGCGAGTCGCCATTATGCCTCCCTGACGCTCCTCAACTGGCTGACAAGTGATGCTTAACACAGCGAAGTTTTGGTCAACCTTGTTTACGAGTTGATCTTGTGTAGGTCATGGGATCTTGAACGTTTGTGAGATCTGAGGGCTGAGAGGGTGAGCGATAATGTTTTGGGAGTTTGTGTTGACCGCGTGTGTGTGTGTGTGTGTGTGTGTGTGTGTGTGCACCTCTCTCCCTGTCTGTCTGTCTGTCTGTCTGTGAGGGTGACGTCAATAGTGAGAATATTGTCCCTAAGATTACTGATATACCAACTTTAAAACCCTTACCTGTACGCCTGATACTCACTCAAGTAACTCCAGATTCTTAGACATCCACATCAAAACTATTGCTCCTGCATATGACTGGAACAAAACTCTACACAAACAAACATAAACAAACACTTACCAAGGATAACTTATGGAGTATTAGTAACAACTTATCCCCGGTGTGGGTCCTCAAGTGGTGACCAAGAGACACTACAGAATCGTCAGACTTTAGAACAAATATATATGTCACGTAGACTATCATAAATCCAGAGGTTAAGTTTACCAGCCAGAAGTTTTCCCACATCTCTAGCTAAGGTGATCATTTACTGTGTGGAACTTTGTGAAATAGGGACGTTGAGTTATATAAATGAATTGAAGGATCATCTCATAGGTTCAAAGGTCACACGAGAGAAGAAATTAATGGTGATCTGTTCTTGAGGTTTATACAGTGTTGATCTAGCCTCTGACCTCGTGACCTCATCCCTTATTCCTATCCTTTCCTTATACATATATCCTTCCACTCTCACCTCCCTCACCTACCTATCACTGAAACCCACCGACCCACCCATTGACCCACGCACGTATCCTTCCTCCTCCCCACCCACACAAACACACAACCTAGAGCCCCATCCTTTACCCTCCTAATTTATGGGGGCGAGGAGCTGGACACCTGCCATCTCTCACATGATATTTGGTGTGTGCGGATCATGGTGGTGGAGCGGCCATGTTTCACTCTGAGTTATACCTTCCCTCTTGGGCGTCCCGAGGTATTACTTGATACGTTTCCTTACCTACAACTCCATGACCTTACAACAGTGTGGGTTATTGTTGTGGTTGTTGTTGGTGGTGGTGGTGGTATTTGTGTTGTTGTTGTTGTTGTTGTTGTTGTTCATTGTTGTTGTTATATTTTTTGTTATTATTATTATTATTATCATTATCATTATTATTGCTGCTGTTGTTGTTGTTATTATCATTATTATTATCACTATTATGTAATTTATGACTTTTGCCTAACCTCACCATACCATAAGTAAGATTGTTTCCGATTCCGACTCCGGGTTCACTAAGGAGAGTATGAGTCACTTAGCCCGTCTGAACCCACGCCTAACTCAGCTTCCTCGACCTACCGAACCCTTTTTCTCTGACTCTATCGACTATTTCTTGATTCTGATTTCCGGTTATTTCTTCTCCGTTAACCCCACCCCAGAGTGTCATAACCCCCCTCTCTGAGCCAGCCAGCGGGGCCTCAACCAACGAGAAATTGAAGAAAATAAATGTTTCTTCAGCCACCTTGAAGCTCCCCTGGGGTGTCCGAGAGTGAAGGAGGGGACGATATACACATACTACACACACTGCACATATACACTACACACACTATACACTACACACACACACACATACTACACACACTGCACATACACACTACACACACACACTACACACACACACACACTACACACTACACACACACACACGTATCAAGACCATTTCACCATCTTGTTTATGTTCCTGGGAGAGTTAAGGACTCAGCCGGTGAGTATCCTACAAATTACCTCCTCGGGTCCTCCATTCCTCTTCTCCTTCTACGTCAAATTGCAGACGATAAATTTGTAACAGTTTTATCCAGCAATGAGACTAAAACAATTTACAAAGGTGTTTTTTTTACTTTACTTTACTTTATTTATTTATTTATTTATTTGTTTGTTTGTTTGTTTCATCACGAGGGTTGAAAGTGTAAGCATATGTTAATTTGTTTGCTCTTTATAAATAGTTAAGACCCAGATGGATTTTTTTTTCTTCAATGGTCGAGCTGTGGATGACAAAAATAAATACTTCTTTTTAAATACCTGAGGTTGGGATATATTTTTAGCGTTCCAGGTCAAAGGGGAATTAAGAAGACGAACTTACCCATGCTAAAGCTTCGCCATTAATTAAGACTAAGAGACGTTAAGGGAAGAGAGTGAATTTATCTTACGATTATTCAGTGAGGAATATCAACACAGGTGGGATGAGTTGACCTGCTTGGCCTACCACCCCAATCAGATTGTGTTTACCCTAGAGGCCTGTATAACGTGTGTGTGTGTGTGTGTGTGTGTGTGTGTGTGTGTGTGTGTTATGTAGAAGGCTTATAATGAGTGATAAGACGTAGGGGATTTCTATAAGGTCAGTGGCCGTTTTGTAGTGTAGATTGTTAGTTTTTAAGAGTTCTGTAGAGTGTTTTTTTTTTGTAGGAGTCTTACTGTGTTTAAGATTAGTGCCAGTCTTGTAGCGTATAGTGCCATTTTGTAGAACTGTAGTGTGTTTCTTTGTAGGAATCTCATGCGTGATAAAATTTGGAGACTATCTTAGTGCCAGTTTGGTCATGTTGTTTATCATTATATAGAAGACTCATACATAGTGCCACTGTAGAAGATAAGACTGATACAGTGCCACTTTGTATAACATTGATGATACATAAGGTGAAGACGTTGAGTACATGTCATACAATAGAGTGCTATACTACCATAAGGACGACTTTCAACAGGTATATAAGGACTTACACGGCTTAATAGGCATATGACCTTGTGGCACTAGTGACTGAGATAAACAATGAAAAGGAGACAATGGATTAAAAGATTAAACCGTCGAGTTAAAACTATGATTAAACCCTCGAGTTAAAACTATGATTAAACCCTCGAGTTAAAACTATGATTAGAGATTTGTTAGGTAAGATTATGTGTGGGTTTTAATTTCCTTGGATGTTAAGAGAGTCAGGTATTTTATTTCGTCTGTCTGTCTGTCTGTCTGTCTGTTTGTGTCTGTCTGTCTGTCTGTGTCCGTTTGTCTGTCACACACAACAATAAGCTTAAAAAATTCACGACCCCTTATAACACTGAGTAATGGTTAATAAATGTGTGGTATATGAAGCACCTTAAACTATGACCTAATGAGCAGTTAATAACCCTGGTGGTAGTTGAAGGATTTGGGTTTAATTGTAATTGGTCCCAGTTGTAATGGGCTCAAGTTCTAATAGGTTCTGAATTATGCTAGTTAGGTAAGGATAGGTTAGGTTAGGTTAGATTAGGTTAGGTTAGATTAGGTTAGGTTAGGGCCTATGAGGACTGGGGCCCGTTTCATCTAAAAGCTTAACCAACTTGCAATAATTATCACCAAAATTCATGTTTTTAACCAATTATTAATTTTTCAAAGTTAAATACAGTTATCTTGTCATTATAACTGAGAGATAAGGAAGGATAAACAAAGAGACAGACGAGAACAGGTAACAAGCGCTTATTAGTGGGAAAACAAGCACAGATTAACTAATTAGCTCAAAGTCTACTTAACCCAAGTCCATGTTAATTTGAAACTTTCTTGGATAATGATGCTCTCAGTAAAGATGAGGCCATGCTAATCCCCGAGTTCGAATCCGGAGCCGGAGCCGAATTTGCATGTTAATATAGTGGATTTAGTTAGGTCAAGTTTGATGATGTTAGGAGTAGGTTTGGTTATGAGGAAAGAAGGTTGGGTAAATATATCTTCTCTTTCCCTATTTTTTTCAAGGTTGGGGATAGAAAGGAGGAGGTGAAGGAGGAGGAGGAGGAGGAAGGAGAAGAAGAAAGGGGGGAGGAGGACAAGGAGCAAGGAGAAGATGAAGGAGGAAAAAAGAAGGGGAGGAATAGGAGGAGGATGAACAGAAGGAGAAACAGAAACAGAAGAAGCAAGAGGAATTTTCTTGGAAACCTCCCACGGGAAATTGTCCTCTCTGGAATTCATAATATACGCTTGGTTGCATCTGGGGGGAGAGGGGAAAAGCATATCCAGACAGTGAGCAATCCTATCAACAATATCCCGTACCCTTCTCAGGATATATGAGTACTTCCCTAAATGTATAACAGGATGGCTAAGGAGTCCTGCATTAACCTCATTATTGTGTGGATTTTAAGGCATACAATACCCTTTAATGAGACTGGCAGACGTGAGGAGTAAAACAAAAAAGACCAACTTGGAGATGGAGCAGAGAGGGATATTATAAGTCTTTGAGGGGAAGTCTTTTTTGGAAGGGGGTCTTTACTATTTCACGAGATATCTGTTGAAAGTCTTAGAGTGGTCTAGTTCTTGGGAGACGTTTCGTGTTATTATATTCAAGACCTTATGATCTTCAGCAGAAGGAAACAGAACAGTAATGGGAATTCTTACGGGTTTTTGATGCGTAAGATGTTGGTTAGAATTATACAGTAAAAATATGCGGGGTTTTTTCGACAGTGATGGTTTGGGCGATTCCCTTGGTTGTAAATAAGTGAGTGTATGAACTGGTTATTGGTTAAGTTAGGTTAGGTTAGGTTAGGTTAGGTTAGGTTAGGTTTGGTTTGGTTTGGTTTGGTTAGGTTACTGTAGATTAGGTTAAGTTAGGTTAGGTTAGTTTACTTTATGTTATTGTTCTGGTTCTGCATCTAGGTAACACACACCCCAAAAAGTATATTCACGAAGGGGTACGATAATTTTCACAATGAGCATTACTACTCCCGTTCTCTCGGTCGGGTTATCAAAATATTTCATCCGTTGTGTCATATTACTTCACAAAAAACCATATAGATACTTTTTTATATCACCTGTAACTCATCTCCTAAGGATCTTGAGGCATTGTGAAGCTATTCTCAGTTCTTATGGAAGATGATATAGACTTTATAACTGTTTATGCACTCTTTCCTTTTTCCCATTATTTCCCGAAAATGTGTTAGAATAGAAGAGTTTCGACTTGACGAGATGGACGAAGTATAACAGGCATCAGGTAATTGGGGGAAAATTTTTATGACATGGAGTAATTGGAAAGCGTGTTTTAATGCAATCATCTGAATAGACATTTCTATTTAATTACATTACGTCATAGGCAGAGGTATTTCATTGTTTAAGAGAACAAAAAGGTGCGTTTGAGTTAAGTATTGTTTGTATTTTAGTTTTATGAACGCACACACTCACACACACACACACACACACACACACACACACACACACGAGGCCAAGCTCTACACTCATATAGGTATAATAAAGAAAAACCTGTGATCCGTGTATGCAAATGAGCTCTGAAGGAAAACACGTATTGAATGAAAGATTTACTCACGATCAATTTAATCCCATGAGTACGATAACTTAAACTGCTGAATACGATGACTTATACCTTTTGAATTCGATAAGTTAATCCCCTGAGTACGACGACTTAAACCCTTTGAGTACGATGCCTTAACCCCTTGATCATTATAACTCAAGGGCTTTAAGTCATCGTATTCAAGGGGTTAAGTCATCGTACTCAAGGGGTCAAGTCATCGTACTCAAGGGATCAATGTACCCTTATTTATACCAACTGGCCATAATAACAATAGGTTATAATAGACAAAAGAAGAGTTACTACAGTACTAGGCACAACTCTGTCCACCAGACCATTAAACTGTGAGTCTCTGTCTGGCACATTCGTTAACACTGCTTTGAGGAATCGTTAGTCAGGGCTTAAACCTTTTCAAGACCCAGAGGTAGTGAAGTACTGGGTGATGGGGGAGAAGGGTGATGGGGGAGATGGGTGATGGGGGAGATGGGTGATGGGGGAGGTGGGTGACGGTGGAGGTAGTAGTGAGGGAGGTGGTGGTGATGGGGTGGTGGTGTTGGGTGATGGGGTGGTGGTGTTAGGTGATGGGGGAGGTGGGTGATGGGTAGGGGTGGTGTTGGGTGATGCGGAAGGAGGTGGAGGCTTCGTTAGTTCTGAGGCAGTAATGGGCAAGGCTCTAAATCATCTGTTCTATTTTAAATAACTGTTGATGAATGAGAAATGTGTCTTCCTGGTATTATATGGATGGATGGAGGGTTTGACGGATGAATGAACGGATGAATGAATGATATATGGATGGATTCATGAATATAACTATCAACAAAAGCTCTTGATCAATTATAGAAAAAACAAAAGTTATTACCCTTTTTTCCCCCAGACTCACATATGACAGGTTGAAAATACATTGGTCCCTAAGGCAGGAACCAATTAGCGATGGTGCAAAAATGTTTTTGGCTTTCGGACTTGTGTTTTGTTTTCTTTTAAAACTTGTGAAGGAAGTGACTTTATGTTGCACGTCCCCCCCTCCCGGGATGGTGGACATTGTCGACGCCTCTGCTTTCACTTGTCACTCGCATGTTTCTCTCTTTCTCTCTCTCTGTCTCTCTCTGTCTTTCTCTCTGTCTCTCTATCTGTCTCTCTGTCTGTCTCTCTCTCACGTATACTCTCATAACATCTCATAACATAAATCATGCACACACACACACACACACACTCACTCACTCACTCACTCTCTCTCTCTTTGATTAAGTCATTTAATCATTCAGTCATAGAACCAGTCATTTAGTCAGTCATGCAACCAGTTAATCAGTCAGTCATAACAGGTATTCATAGAGCTGGCAGACGCAGTAGAACTATCATCAGTACTCGGCCCCGCGCGGTCACCAGCCTGGAGCAGCCGCGTGAAACTCTACGGTGCCAGCCAGCCACGTTTCACTACCAACGCTTGATAAATACGATCTCTCTCTCTCTCTCTCTCTCTCTCTCTCTCGCCTTCGTCCGCCCTGTTATTAGTGTCTTTTGAAAAAGTTCTCAATAAGTTGCAGGTCTAATTCTTTACTGGGTGTTATAACAGCTCTTGTCTTACACTTTTTGTTGTCCAGTAATTACCAACGTTACTTTCTTACAGTTGAAGGATTACTAAAACATAATCTTCAATTACTTTTTTCTTTTCTTAAATAAATTCCTACAATAAATCTTACATAACACGATATCTGGGTTATGTTGTTATACTTGAACTATGTTAATATTTTTCTTTCGTTATAGTTAGTGATAATAAGTAATTTTTATTTACAGTGATATATGAGAACTTAAAATATTGTGTCTTATTATAGTACAGTAAATGATAACAAGATTATCCTGTGTACTAAATTATCACATCCTAGTACATGAGGATGTCTTTTAATCCTGTCATAATAATTTCGATAATTTGTCGTTTTTTCTCATTAATAATTCGATCATTACTATAATACAGTTAAATATACTATAATTTCTTGATCTAAAAGTCGAAAAACAATAATGATATAAATAATTCATAATTATTTACTATATACTCAAAATTATTTACTGTAAATCTTATATAATTAGTCTAATGAAAACCAATAATTTTCTCGATAACTCATATAATCCCTATAACGTCTTATCTATCACCGAAAATCAATAGCAACCTCAATAATCTCTCTATAATCGGTGAACAAGTAGGAGATAATCACCTTACCTCACCTTTCAAGACTCGGCAGGGCTATAATTCCGCGTAATGATATGGAGCGGAGGCTGGGGGCGTGGGATCCTGTCATCTGCGGTGAGGTAGAAGTGTAGGTGATGCTGGTCCTGGGTGTGAGAGGGAGGGGGTGGCGGGGCCTTGGAGTCTCTCACTGTGGATGGCTCTATTAGGTGTGGTCGTATTACTTAACATATTTGAGTATTGAAGGATTAGATTATCGTGGTCAAAGGGTTAAATCATAGTTGTTATGGGGTTAAGTCATTATATTCAAAGGGTTTAATAATTATAGTCAAAAGGATAAATCTTTATAATCAAAGGGTTAAATCATTGAAGTCAAAGGGTTAAATAATCATCTTCAGAGAGTGAGAAAGAGAGGGAGAAGGAGAGATGGAGAGAGAGAGAGAGAATGAGTGAGAGAGACGACGAAAGAGGGGATGAAAAGATTTGCAAAAATATAATCAGTAACTTCCTCACTGCTGCTCCAAGATACCATTGTTTGCCTCTCCCGCCACACGTTACCCCGGCGGCAAATTCATTCATAACAACTTGGGGCCAACACCTTATGGCTTTCTTCAGGATTCTGTTACTGTGTTGGATAAGATTAATTTCCATTATTTCTCATACCTTTACGGAGATGTTATTACCTGACGTTATTCTAAGTCACCGCCTCTGGTACTCAGTCTCGGGGTAGTGTTGGCTCTCGTGTGCTGTACATTCCTTCATAACATTCTTGGGCAACAATTTGAAGCTTCCCACTTAATTCTACTAAATAAGTTGATTTTGTAGGTGCTGACGGTGCTACAGATTCCCTCCCTTCCCCCTTCCCCTCGTCCTTCCCCTCCCTAACCCTCCTCCCCCTTCCTTCTCCCTCCTCTCCCTCGTCC
>CAUDMG010002499.1:955000-1090000 GCA_958450375.1 Homarus gammarus
ACTAATCACGAGGAAGAAGTTCTGAGAAATTTGGGTGAAGATTCATTAAGGCCGTAATGTGGGGTGAAGAGTACCCTCCCCCTGCCACCACTACCCTCCCCCTGCCACCACTACCCTCCCCCTGCCACCACTACCCTCCCCCTGTCACCACTACCCTCCCCCTGTCACCACTACCCTCCCCCTGCCACCACTACCCTCCCCCTGCCACCACTACCCTCCCCCTGCCACCACTACCCTCCCCCTGTCACCACTACCCTCCCCCTGCCACCACTACCCTCCTCCACCACCACTACCTCCCCCCACCACCACTACCCTCCCCCTGCCACCACTACCCTCCCCCACCACCACTACCTCCCCCCACCACCACTACCCTCCCCCACCACCACTACCCTCCCCCACCACCACTACCCTCCCCCACCACCACCTACCCCCCCCCCCCCACCACCATTATGTACAAATTTGTAGTTGTACAAGACAATTCTCACTCTGCTTTGGTTGAAAAATTCGGATTGTCAACACTTGTAGTACACAATGGTCCCCTGCCTTAATCACCTCGTTAACTGTTCACCTGCTCACGAGACCTTACCTGACACCTAAAGACCCGACACTGGCCACGGTCACCGCCTGGTCACCGCACTTAACACCACTACAAACCAACGGTCAAGATATACAGTGTCTCATCCATTCCTACAGTGGGATATCAATGGTGTGACTTATGTGGTTAGGTTAGGTTAGGTTAGATTAATTTAGTTTTTTTGTTTTTTACGTTAGATTTCTGCCCAAGGGGATAGTCAGTTCCTACAGCGCGTCTTTAAGAAATTTAACCACTTAAGAATTCCAGTGATTCGTCCATGATAAGGCGGCTGTTAACCAGTCATGCAGGAGGACAAACTCTTCCACGAATCCTGGTAAGGAAACGACTTCCAGGTAGACAGAGACGGCCACAGCTGGTGCTGTAAACACTCGATATTCACACGAGTTCTTGCTGCCCTTAGTCGCCTGCATTTGTTTTCATTTTGGCATCAGATACTTCCTGTGGCACACCGCTGTCTATGAAGAGGTTTCAAGTATTTATGGGGAAGGTTTGGACCAGAGGAGGATCATGTACGGCTGGAGATGACGAAAGTCCATCATCCTCTTCTGTGTGGTCATCTGTATAACTTCATCATGTATTTGTCCGGTGTGTGAGTTTGTTTAGTCTCCTTCGTCTCATTACAGTCAGGTTAAAGGCAAGTGTGTGTGTGTCTCGTGTTATATCTAGGGTTGTGGTCCTTCTGCGTCGCCTACAGGAGAGTGTGAGAAGAGGCTGGTAGACGTCGCTGAATTGCTCGCCGTGTGGTGCTCTGGGGAGACGTGATCGACATGTAAATAGCTTAGTTATTCGCCACACTCGACACGTGAACCAGTGGATGTTATATGGTTGTTGGTCTAATAGGCTCCGGTCCTTAATAGTCGTCATTCCTGTCAGGTCCAAACCTAAACTAGCCTAACTTAATCATCGTGATTGAGGTCCATTAAGACTGCGGACCATTTGAGTTCCATACCAATAAGTAGGACTGGAGCCCCATTTGACCAGAGAGCTGTGTGACGATGAGAGAACACGAGACAGCTTGAGGTGGTGGAGATCATGATAATATGTGTGACCCGCTTTAGTGGTGGTAGTGGTGGCTGGGTGGTGGCAGTGGTAATGAACAAGTGGTGGTAATGCCTAGGTGGTGGCAGTGTGTTGTCAGGTTGTGGTGGCTTCGGTTTATTCTGGCCCTCAGGGAAACACACACGAGGAACTCTTAATGGACTGACACCAGCTATGGCCTGCCTACCCTCTGGTGACCCCGACACTGTAAAGGTGAGGGAGAGTTATTAGGCTTTTTTCAGGTGCTTCAACTACCACCAGGGTTATTAAGCACCGTTCACTTGGTCTTAATTTACACAACAAACAACTTTTTTAAATGTTTTGTGTATTTATGTTTTAAGTATGGAAGACTTTGTCCTGAGTAAGAAACCGGAAACCTCGACTCTAAATATTAAACCGGAAACCCCGAATATTGAACCGGAATCCCTGAATATTAAACCGGAATACCCGACTCTAAATATTAAACCTTAAACCTCCAACTTAGGTATAATCATTGAAGCCTTTTCCTGATAAGAATAAAGAGACTAAAAAACATGGAAAACTCAATTCCAGAAAGGAAACCTGGAGGATGTCTTTACCCTGATGAAGAAACTAGAAGCCTTTTTCCCTTGAAGCCTCTCTAACCTGAAGAAGAAAATGGAAGCCTAGTCCTCACTTAAAGAGAGGATTGGCCCGCCGGGAGTAAGGCTAAGAAGGGCGTGAGAGTGCCATCGACCTCACCTGTGTTTGTTGACCTTTGACCTATTAATTAAGAAGCGATCTTAAGGTCACACATAATACACGTAATGAAGGTTAATGAGAATGAAAAGTAAGAAGATTTTGTTTATATTTTTGTTTATTTATTGCTGGTATTAGTTATTGTTTGGTTAATTAACTCAGCTAATTAACCTGATATGTTTGGTAAATCAACTCACTAGATAATTAGATAAACATATTGGTGTGCTGGAGGCTGTTAAACTAATACAAACAAATACTCACGCATACACACACACACACACACACACACCCATCCACCCACACACACAAAAACATACTTCACCCACCCAACACACACACACACACACACACACACACACACATACATACATACACACCCACCCACCCACCCACACCCCCCCCCCCCCACACACACACACGGCACCTATAGCAACTTTCCGCGAGCCAGCAGACTGTTACAGGTAACCAGGTGGCTCACCATCTGAATAAGTGATTAAACAATTTGTGCCGACACCATCCTGCGCGTCTCTCACCTTAATTACCTCAGCAACTTCTCTCAAAACACCGGGATAATCAAGTCGCGACCGTGTCCAAACTTGTCTGGACACGTGCAGGAGGAGAGTCTTGGTAGGGGGGGGGGGGGAGTTAGGGGGCGTATCGGTACTGGAAGGGGGTGAGGGGGAGAGGAGGAGGAGGGGGGGATGAGGAGGGGGGTAAAGGATCATATTATTACTATTTCTCAGCATAGATATGTCTCAGTGATAATACCATATCTCTCAGTGAACATTTTATCAGTCTCTCTCAATGGACACTCACACATACACACATTCCCATTCCTGTCACAACAATTTTCTCACAGTTCCGATCACATTTCTCTCTCACACACCTCTCTCACTCACTCTCACTCACACAGACTCCCCCGACACGCAGCACCGTTACTGAACAATACTCTTCACACTGAGGCAGTCTTGTTGACGTGCGTGTATATATACAGTAACCTCCACCCAGGGCTACCAACCTTTCTGTGTGTCATCCTGCAAATATACACATGCATTCGCTGTCTCTCAGGTGTTATTGACGCTTCGTGTGGGTTGGTACGACTGTTTCTCAACCAGGGTTACCAACGTGTCCTCGATAAATGTACATATATTACAATGGGATGTTTTTGTTGATATGGTCAGTGGTTGTTGGTATTCCTGGTTATATTTGTTCTCAATATTCCTATTTAAATCTTCAATGGAACTGATTTTTTCTTATTCTCTAATACGATCCACATTTTAGACTCGTATCATAGAAAATGGACGGGGATACGTAAGTCCTTTCGTCAATCCGTCCGTCCATCTGTCCGTCCGTCCGTCAATCCGTCCATTCATACTAAATGTTGTTTCCATTTTATAAGGAAATTTGGTAGGACACTTTCTATCTATATTCATACTGTATTTATTTTATGAATATGTATGCTCTATGTATATGTACTGGGTATATGTATATGGATTATGTAAAAGCATTTTAAACGTATATGTATTATTTATAACTATTTTATATCTGTATCTATTATGTATTGGTGAGTGAGGGAGAGAGAGAGAGGGGAAGGGAGACAGAGGGAAGGAGAGGGGGGGAGAGAGGGGAAGGGAGACAGAGGGAAGGAGAGGGGGGAGAGGGGAAGGGAGACAGAGGGAAGGAGAGGGGAAGGGAGACAGAGGGAAGGAGAGGGGGGAGAGAGAGAGAGGGGAAGGGAGACAGAGGGAAGGAGAGGGAGAGAGAGAGAGAGGCCAGGGGTGAGATAAAAGCCCTCCAGTGCCGCCAGCCATCAGACTCGACGACAACCATTTATATTAAAGCGAATAACTTCTCCCTGTGTGTCGGCAAACAGGAATATGTGTAAAGTAACTGGAATGACTGTACGATTCCCATTCCAGTCCAGCTCGGGTTCCAGTTATAGAGTTATGGTTCAGGTGAGGGCGTACTAATTGCTCCACCAGGTATAGTTGAGGTGTATCAAGGTGAGGGCGTACTATTTGCTTCATCAGGTAGATTCTGCTGAAGGTACTTCAGGTGAGGGTGTGTTAATTGTTCCATCAGGTACAGCCAAGGTGCATCATTTAAGAGTTTTATGAGGTACTCCCAGGTACTCCCAGGTGAATACTTGAACTAATTATGTAAAGTTATCTAGAAATACAAGATAATTCGAACTTTCACTAATTCTCAAGAGGTTTATGTCCTGTCGGTGTTAAACCAACCGTGTATTCGTACAGATAAATGCAGGTAATATGTTTTTTATAACATTATATTAAATTTCCGATAAATGTAAATTATTCTCAAACATCAACAAACTCTTCCAGGATATAAGGCTCCAGATAGCGTTATATTAGGCCCAATCCAGCCATTTCCAGGTGAATTCCAGACCATTATGTAAAATTTTCCCCCCTGTATGTCAAGTCCATTTTTGCGACGTCGTGAGTCAGCTGCTGTCATATTCATGTCTATTCTACCCCGATGATCACCAAACCAAGTGATTCTAAACGCATTTCCAGCCATTTCAAATCAGTTCCAGAGACTCCAAAAGATTTCCTCAGGTGAATCCAGGAAATGGAAGGGAAGGGGAAGAGACTCGTCTGGAAGTTACTGTCCTGGGTAACTCTGTTCTAGACGCACAATTCGACGGACATTGTATTGACGATGAAACTATATATATATATCCGGGTCCTGAAAATAGGGGCGGTGTTAGTGGCGACGGTGAGAAGTTAATAATGTGGTCTTGGTGAGGTAATGGGAGGGTTAGTGGTGATGGTGGTGATCATGTGAGCTGGTGACTCCCGTGTCCTGTCTGTCTGTATGTCTGTCTCTCTCACACACACACATGTACACACACACACACACACACATGTACACACATATATACGAGTACTATGTGATATTAGAAACTGTTAAGTACAATCATACAGGAACTAACAACAATAATGACAACAATAATAATAATTGGATAAACAAACAAGGGAGAGAGAGAGAGAGAGAGAGAGAGAGAGAGAGAGAGAGAGAGAGAGAGAGAGAGTCGAATATAGAATACCTTATATAGGTAAAATATATCGCCTCTATATATCCCTGGTAATATAGGAGCCAATCGGACGTTTTACACTGAATGTACTGTAGTCGAGGCTATAACTTTCACTCTGAATTAATTCTCCTAAAATACAAAGGGAAAAGTTTTAAAAGTTTTGGATATTTTCTAAAAAAACAAATTAATGAAAGTTTTTTGTGAGTAATTTTGTCTGTGTTTATTTGTTGATTTTTTGATGTTGTTTATCTCTTTGTTTTGTTTAGTTTATGATGTTGTAGAGTGATGTATTTGTTCACCTACACCCACCTACACCCACCCACACCCACCTACACCCCCACACACCCACCCACCTACACCCCCACACACCCACCTACATCCACCCACCCACACACACCCACCTACACCCACCCACCTACACCCACCCACCTACACCCACACACACCCACCCACCTACACCCCCACACACCCACCTACACCCACCCACCTACACCCACACACCTACACCCACCTACACCCATCCACCTACACCCACACACACCTACACCCCCACACCCACCTACACCCCTACAACTACCCCACACCCCCCCTCGCAAACCCACCCACCCACACGCCCATAATAGCGGTATAGATGTCGTTAGTGGCCATAGTAATGGTTCAAAGGGCATTAATGGTAATGGTAAAGTTACAACGCCTGCAAGTAGTGGTAATAATGGTGCACGGGGGCGTTATTGGTGCTGGCATAGTGGTGGTGGTGATGGTGATAGTGGTGGTAATAGTGGTAGTGCTGGCATGGTCGTGGTGGTGATACGTTGTGCTGCTGGTAGCTTGAATGATGGTAGTGGTGGTGGTGCTAGCATGGTGGTGGTAATGGTGTCATGGTGGTGGTAATGGTGTCATGGTGGTGGTAATGGTGTCATGGTGGTATAGAATAATAATAATATTTCACTGCGGCGCTGTAGACGGTAGACAAATGGGGGGAAGTATTATCTGTAATGGCGTGGTTGTGGCGCATTTTTTGTGAGGGAAACTTAGAGGGTGTGCCATTGGTTAAAGAGAGAGAGAGAGAGAGAGAGAGAGAGAGAGAGAGAGAGAGAGAGAGTACTATAAAAATACAAGATACAAATAAAATACAGAATACAGAGGGTAGGATACAGTGGGGTGGCGTGATTCTAGTGCCGTTTATAAAGATGAGTGAAGCTTATGTGGGGGAAATAGCTGCATATAAGTCATTTTATCTCCTCCACGACCAACTATCTGTCTCACTCTGCTGTCTCACTCTAGTTGGCTTAAGGAGGCTGTGTTTCTCACCTCTTTCCTTCGTTCTGGGTGGGTGGGGGGTGTTCTCTTATCTCTCATTCTCTCTTTCTTTCTCTTGCTCTCTCTCTTTGTCTCTTATTTTCTTTGTGTATTTTATTCTTCTTTCGTTGTTGCCTTTCCTAGTATCTCTCTCTCTCTCTCTCTCTCTCTCTCTCTCTCTCTCTCTCTCTCTCTCTCTCTCTCTCTCTCTCTTTATCCTTCTTGATGCGTCTGTCAGCTCTATGTTTTTCAATCTTGAGTGACTGACTGACCAAACAAGCGAGTGACTGACTGACTGACTAACTGAAAGAACTCTTGTTGTCAGCCAGCCCTCACAGAAGCAGCTTAAGACCAATTCTCATCCAATAGACTTCATTTCTTTCACTTCATTCGTTTCCCCTTCCTTCTTCCCCTCACCAATAAATCTTGTCTGGTTTTCCCCTCTCTATAAGTGGCTTCCATCTCCTCCCCTCACCTAAGTGGCACTGTCCCCTCACCTAAGTGGCACTGTCCCCTCAACTAAGTGGCACTGTCCTCTCAACTAAGTGGCACTCTCCCCTCAACTAAGTGGCACTCTCCCCTCAACTAAGTGGCACTGTCCCCTCAACTAAGTGGCACTCTCCCCTCAACTAAGTGGCACCTCCCCTCAACTAAGTGGCACTCTCCCCTCAACTAAGTGGCACTGTCCCCTCAACTAAGTGGCACTCTCCCCTCAACTAAGTGGCACTCTCCCCTCACCCCCCTAAACACTTACCTGACTTACTCACCTATCCATACGTTTACCTAATTAAGATTCCTAAGTGACTCATCCACTCACACACTCACACACTCTCTCACTCACACACTCACACACTCTCTCACTCACACACTCACTCTCTCTCACTCACACACTCACACACTCTCTCACTCACACACTCACTCTCTCTCACTCACACACTCACTCTCGCCCACTCTCTCTCACTCACACACTCACTCTCTCTCACTCACACACACACTCTCGCCCACTCTCTCACTCACACACACACTCTCGCCCACTCTCTCTCACTCACACACTCACTCTCTCACACTCTCTCACACACTCTCTCACTCACACACTCACTCTCTCACACTCACTCTCTCACCACCAGCTCACGTCTAGTACTCGCTCTCGTATCGTGTCATTAAGTGAGTCATTTATTTAAGTGACTCATTCTCCTAAGTTTCCTCCTCCACCCACACACTCCTCCACCCACACACTCCTCCACCCACACACTCCTCTACCCACACACTCCTCTACCCACACACTCCTCTACCCACACACTCCTCCACCTACTACCACCCAACCCCCTCCCTCCACCCATACTCTTTAATCCCCTCCACCCATACCCCTCAGGTCCCCTCCTCCCCCAACACCCTCAGGTCCACTCCTCCACTCTCACGCGTCAGTCCCCCTCCGCCCACTTCCATGACTCCCCTCCATCTACTCCCCTCTCACGCCCTCATCTGAGTGGGTTTTCGCCTGAAGTAAACGACTCACTCTGCCTCGCTCTCAACACATATACGACCCTCTTCCCCTCACCTACCTCCCCTCACCTACCCATCTCATCACGGCAGCAACCTTTCTCCCCTCACTTTCCTGGCTTATCCTTCCCTCACTTTCTTGCTCCATGTTCCCCTCACCTCCTCCCCTCGCCTCCTCCCCTCACCTCCTCCCCATCTCCTTCACTCTCCTCCCCGTGTCACTACATCAACAAGTCTCCTTCCCTCACCTTTCTGTCTCTTCCCCTCACCTCCAATCTCCTCCCCCTCCCCTACCCGTCATCTCCCCATCTCCTCCACGTCTCCTGCCCCTCACCTCCCATCACCTCCCTGCCCCCTCACCTCCCCCCTCACCTCCCTCACCTCCCTGTCCCCTCACTCCATCACCTCCCCCACCTCCCTGCCCCCTCACCTCCCCCCTCACCTCCCGTCACCTCCCTGCCCCCTCACCTCCCCCCTCACCTCCCTCACCTCCCTGTCCCCTCACTCCATCACCTCCCCCACCTCCCTGCCCCCTCACCTCCCCCCTCACCTCCCTGCCCCCCCCCACCTTGTCTCAACATAAAGGCCTTGTCACTCACCTAAGAGACGCGTTCATCTTCAAAGTCGTCTGGCGTGGAGGCTCCCCTGTCCTGCCACCTAAGTATATTGTGCTGCTTCACCTAATAACTGTAAAGTGATCAGGTTTCCTCGCTCGCCACCACCACCCCTGAGCTCTCACCTTTAACCTGTAATCACCAGAGTCTTTTTCACAGAAACCTGACCCCGGAACTTGTCCTGACCTGGACTGGCCTTATCTAACCTAGCCTAACACATCCTAAGCTGTCCAAACCTATCCTAACTTAATACTATCCTGGTTTAGCCTTATCTAACATCTAACCTAACCTATCTTGGCCCTATCTAAAATTATCAAACTTATTGTGACTTAACTTGAACTAAAACCAAACTAATATATCATTAACCTAACCCAACCTAACCTAACCTAACCCAACCTAACCTAACCCAACCTAAACACACACACGGTCTTAATATGTAGATGCGGGTCCGTGTGTGGGTCCAGCTAGGTGCGGGTCGTGTACAGGGGATTAGTTTTGATCGTAAATACCAACTGCGTCTCTCTCCCTTCACCACCTCATTTACTCCGGAGAAGAGATTTCCATCGTTTGAGCGCCTCTCCCCCCCCCCTCCTCTTCCTACCTCCCTACCTCCTCCCTCCCCTCTCCCTACCTTCCCTCGAGCGACAGAGGCGGCCGACCTTCCTTCCTGCCTCTCCCTCCTCCCTCTCCCTTCTATTCCCCTCCTCCTCCTCTCCTGTGCCTCCTCTTCTCTCTCTCTCCCTCTCTCAAGTCCCTCTTCTTAGTTCTCTTCACTCTCTTCCCTTTTACCCTTATCATTCCTCCTCTCTCTGTCTGTCTGTCCGTGGCTGTCATCCCCTCACCACTCACCACAGAGGAGCAGACACATGATGTCATCCCCTCACCACTCACCACAGAGGAGTAAACACATGATGTCATCCCCTCACCACTCACCACAGAGGAGTAGACACATGATGTCATCCCCACACCACTCACCACAGAGGAGTAAACACATGATGTCATCCCCACACCACTCACCACAGAGGAGTAGACACATGATGTCATCCCCACACCACTCACCACAGAGGAGTAAACACATGATGTCATCCCCACACCACTCACCACAGAGGAGTAGACACATGATGTCATCCCCTCACCACTCACCACAGAGGGGTAAACACATGATGTCATCCCCTCACCACTCACCACAGAGGAGTAGACACATGATGTCATCCCCACACCACTCACCACAGAGGAGTAAACACATGATGTCATCCCCTCACCACTCACCACAGAGGAGTAAACACATGATGTCATCCCCTCACCACTCACCACAGAGGAGTAAACACATGATGTCATCCCCTCACCACTCACCACAGAGGAGTAAACACATGATGTCATCCCCACACCACTCACCACAGAGGAGTAAACACATGATGTCATCCCCTCACCACTCACCACAGAGGAGTAAACACATGATGTCATCCCCTCACCACTCACCACAGAGGGGTAAACACATGATGTCATCCCCTCACCACTCACCACAGAGGAGTAAACACATGATGTCATCCCCACACCACTCACCACAGAGGAGTAAACACATGATGTCATCCCCTCACCACTCACCACAGAGGAGTAAACACATGATGTCATCCCCACACCACTCACCACAGAGGAGTAAACACATGATGTCATCCCCTCACCACTCACCACAGAGGAGTAAACACATGATGTCATCCGCACACCACTCACCACAGAGGGGTAAACACATGATGTCATCCCCTCACCACTCACCACAGAGGAGTAAACACATGATGTCATCCCCACACCACTCACCACAGAGGGGTAAACACATGATGTCATCCCCACACCACTCACCACAGAGGGGTAAACACATGATGTCATCCCCCCACCACTCACCACAGAGGAGTAAACACATGATGTCATCCCCTCACCACTCACCACAGAGGAGTAAAGACATGATGTCATCCCCACACCACTCACCACAGAGGAGTAAACACATGATGTCATCCCCTCACCACTCACCACAGAGGAGTAAACACATGAGAAGTCAGATGTTACACTGAGAACCTCCCCTTTATTCTCTGTCACTTTCTCTCCCCTTCTCTCCATTCTATTTTACTTCTCCTCCCACTCTATTTTCTCTCCTTCCTTCCCTTTCCTTCCATTGTCTCTCTTTCTAACTCCCTTCTATCTCGCCTCTATTCCCTCTCTCTCTTTTTCCTCCTACCGCCTGTTTCTCTTTCTTCCTCCCTCCTCTCCCCCATGACTCCCCTTCTCTCCTCTGCCTTCCTCTTCTCTCCCCTCTACCTGCTCCTTCTCCTCTCCTCCCCTACCCTTTAGCCTGCTACCCCTCCCCCCACCCCCCCCCCCGTGATGGTGGGGGCGGCATCCATTTTCATCAGGTGGGGGGGGGGGGGGGAGGGGTGGGGGGCTCGAGAGACCATCGATCTTAATGTCCCGGACGATGATGACAACGAGGAATTAAAGGGTCAGGGGGAGATTAAAGCAAAGGGGGGAGAGGAGGGGAGGTGCGCGCAGGGGAGGGGAGGGAAGAGGGGGATAGGACGGAGGGGATGGAGGAAAGGGGGGGGAGGGAGGGATGCAGAGGGAGGGATGGAGGGGAGGGGAAGAAGAGGAGACGCAATGATAGATGTTTCAGAGAGGTGTACAGAACAGGTGTATAACGAGAGGTGTACAGAACAGGTGTATAATGACAGGTGTACAGAACAGGTGTATAACGACAGGTGTACAGAATAGGTGTATAACGAGAGGTGCACAGAACAGGTGTATAACGAGAGGTGTACAGAACAGGTGTATAACGAGAGGTGTACAGAACAGGTGTATAATGACAGGTGTACAGAACAGGTGTATAACGACAGGTGTACAGAATAGGTGTATAACGACAGGTGTACAGAACAGGTGTATAACGAGAGGTGCACAGAACAGGTGTATAACGAGAGGTGTACAGAACAGGTGTATAACGAGAGGTGAACAGAACAGGTGTATAATGACAGGTGTACAGAACAGGTGTATAACGACAGGTGTACAGAATAGGTGTATAACGACAGGTGTACAGAACAGGTGTATAACGAGAGGTGCACAGAACGGGTGTATAACGAGAGGTGTACAGAACAGGTGTATAACGAGAGGTGTACAGAACAGGTGTATAATGACAGGTGTACAGAACAGGTGTATAACGACAGGTGTACAGAATAGGTGTATAACGACAGGTGTACAGAACAGGTGTATAACGAGAGGTGTACAGAACAGGTGTATACAGGAGTTGCAGGGAGGCGAGCATGGAAGAGAATTGGAATAAATGGGAAAGGTGGATTAATTTTGGCATATTGTGGGATGGTTGAAAGAGAGTCCATTTAAAGAGGCGAGGCAGGAGGTGCTGTATTGGGACGTGAGAGAGGGGAAAGATAGTGTATTATACAGGGCGTGAGAGAGAAGGAAGGGGAGAGAGAATGGGGGAAATGGGGGAGAGAAAGAGGATGGGAGTGAGGGTGAGAGAGAAACAGAGAATGTATGAGGGATAAATGAAGGAAAGGAGGGAGGTATGGATGAAGGGAGGGAGGGAAGGGAGTAGATAAAGAGACAGCAATGATGAGAGTGATTTTTGGTGATGGTTCAGGAAAGAGAGATGGGATAGATAGGGTGGAGGGAGATAAGGGAAGGGTAAGGAGATGGTAGGGGCTTTATGGAAGAGGGGAAATTCTGTTCCATCAGACAACGGGAAGGGGTAGCGATCCAACAGACATAAGGGAGAGGTAAATGATGGGACAGATATGATGTGTGTGTGTGTGTGTGTGTGTGTGTGTGTGTGTGTGTGTGGGTGTGTGTGTGTGTGTGTGTGTGTGGGTGTGGGTGTGTGTGTGTGTGTGTGTGTGTGGGTGTGTGTGGGTGTGTGTGTGTGTGTGTGTGTGTGTGTGTGTGTGTGGGTGTGTGTGTGTGTGTGTGTGTGTGTGGGTGTGTGCGTGTTTCTCTCAGTCTTCGACGTAGACTCAGGGGTGTTGAACTGTAGCGTTGGCTGATAAGGGTGGGTCGGGGTGAGGTTGGGGTTGGTCAGGGTGGGTGGGGGTAGGTCAGAGTGGGTCGGGGTAGGTCAGGGAGATTGATATTTTCGGCAGATGATACGGCAGGGGAGGGGGGAGGGGGTGGCGGCTGTTTGTTCGCTCTGTGAGTTTTAAAACGGGAGGGAATATCCGATTTCCGTCCGGTTTTTAGAGCCTGTGAGAGGCGACGTGACGGTAGTGTATTCCTGGGTCAGGTTGATAACACAGGAGCTCCCTTGATTGTGTTGTTTTTTTAATTTTTGTAGGGGTGGGGAGGAGAGAAGGGGGAGAGGAGAGAGAAGAAGGGGGAAAAGAAAGGGAAAGGGAGAGAAAAGAGGGAGAGAGAGAGAAGATGGGGAGGACAGATAAAGGGGAGGGGAGAGAAGAGGGAAAAGGAGAAAAGAGGTGGAAGAGGAAACAATGGGGTGATTCAGGATGTATAAAACTTTTCTAAAAATAAATTTATTGTACAGGGAACCGAACCTTGGGTGGAGTAGTCTTTCTCTGAGTACACTTCCCTAACAAGAGGTTCTGTGTAATTTTTTTTAGTGTGTTTTGTGTATGTTTTTGTATGTGTTTGTGTGTGTTTTTGTATGTGTTTGTGTGTGTTTTTGTATGTGTTTGTGTGTGTTTTTGTGTGTTTTTGTATGTGTTTGTGTGTGTTTTTGTATGTGTTTGTGTGTGTTTTTGTGTGTTTGTGTGTGTTTGTGTGTGTTTTTGTGTGTTTGTGTGTGTTTTTGTGTGTTTGTATGTGTTTGTGTGTGTTTTTGTATGTGTTTGTGTGTGTTTGTGTGTGTTTGTGTGTGTTTTTGTGTGTTTGTGTGTGTTTGTGTGTGTTTGTGTGTGTTTTTGTATTATTATTTGATTGGGTAAAACGAATCCTACTCAAAACAAAAAAAATCTCTTGTTCACTGAATCAAACTTTTTATTTAAAGATATTTGAGTTAAAGTTCATTTTTACAATGTTGCGAAGTTTATTGAAGAGGACACACACACACACACACACACACACACACACACACACACACACACACACCACTGAACCCAACACGACCCGTAAATCTCAATATCATCAGAGAGCAAGACGCCTTCTCCCCCTCTCTATCTCCCTCCACCCCTCTCCACCCCTCTTCTCCCCCCCTTCACCCCTCTCCTCCCCCCACCAGCAGCTGACTCTCTCAAGGTGACACAGAGGCTCTTGATTGTTGTGAGATGAAATATTACCCATCTCTCTTCTTCCTTCTTGTCTCCAATACTTCTCTTTGTCTTCCTTTCTTCCTCTTCTCCGTCTCCTCCTTTTGCTTTACTTCCTTCCCCATTTATTCCCTTCTTCCTTCCTTCCTCCTCCTCTATCTTCTCCTCCTCGCCCTCCATTTCTCTCCTTCATTCCTTATTCCTTCCTTCCTCATTCTTTTTTCAGTAAACTTCTCCCTTCCATTCATCCCTCCTCCTCCTCCCCTTCCTTTCTTTTTCTCTTTTCTTCAAAACTTTCCCTCCTCTTCCGCCTCTCCCTGCAGCCTCATTAAATCTTCTTACCCTCCCCTCCCCCTTCTCTAACACCTCCTTCTTTTCTCCCTCCCTCTTCTCCCTCCCTCTTCTCCCTACCTCTTCTCCCTACCTCTTCTCCCTACTCTTCTCCCTCCCTCTTCTCCCTCCCTCTTCTCCCTACCTCTTCTCCCTCCCTCTTCTCCCTCCCTCTTCTCCCTCCCTCTTCTCCCTACGACAGATCCACCGACCATTTGTGCGTAATTATGAAGCCCCAGCGCAGGGTTGAGTTACTCTCTATCTGTTACAATATTCAGGCCAGAGAGAGAGGCTCCTAAAACTTGGTCATTTAACTTTGGCAGCCATTAGTGTCTAACGAGGGGAGGGACCAAGACGGGGCCTACTTGGGGTGCCATTGGTGGGGCCTTCTGGTGCCAACTACAGGGCCTGGTGACGGAAGAGGGGAAGAATAGGGGAAGGAGGGTAGGGGAAAAAGAGAGGAAGGAGGGTAGGGAAAGAAGAGAGGAAGGAGGTGGTAGCTGATCATGTGGGTTCTTCTAGTGTCGATATCAAGGGTTAGTGGCGGGGGAGGAAGAATAGGAGGAGGGGGAAAAGGGGGAAGAAGAGGGTGTAGGAGTTAGGGTAAGGAAGAGAAGAGGGGAAGAGAAGGAAGGGGAAGAAGAGGAAGAGGAGTCAAGGAAGAGGGGGGTGTAGTGGGTGATGATGTAGGCTTATCACTCCCTGGGGCATTATGGAAGGTCAACCACAGGGGTGATGTGACCAGAGATAACCCGTGTTTTTCTCCTCCTTTCCCTCCTTCCTTCCTTCCTCATTCTATCTCTCCCTCTGTCCTTTCCTTCTCTACCATCAGCCTCTACCTTCACCCTACCTCTCCCGTCACCCCCTCCCTCCCTCCCCTCACCCCTCCCTCCCCTCACCCCCGTTTTAGTGACTATAACGTTAAGGGTAGGCTGCTGTGACTGCGCCATAAAGACCTTCACTCACTGCTAAAACCCATTCGACGAGCTACATTATAGGATTGATGGCGTCACTTTTTTTTCAGATATCACGAAACAGAGAAAATTAAAGAGGCCGACATTTGGGAGAGAGCACAACATGTCTCCGCCATTAACCTCCTCATGACTCGTTTCGCGCCATTATGGACCCCTCCCCCCCCCCCCCCGAAAAAAAAAAAACGAAATTGTGTATTTTTTTTAATGGTGATTTTTTACCTCCTTATTATGGTGTTATGATGTGGAAACTGATACTCTAAGTTAAATTTTCAATCTCATCCCAACCTAACTTAACGTAACGTAACCTAACCTAATCTAACCTATTTGGAATATTATTTATATGTTTAGGTATATAATTGTGTATGTATATGGGTGTACGAGTTTGTGTGTGTGTGAGAGAGAGAGAGAGAGAGAGAGAGTCAATACATTAATCTAGTGATATTTGTTTGTTTTTGAAAATGGTTGACGCAAAAGTTATGTGAATAGCGGCTACCGCCACCACTACCACCACCACTACCACCACAATTATCACCACATCCCACACCATACCACCACCACTATCACCATCAGCTCATCACTACCACCACACCATCATCACATCCCACCATACCATCACCACCATACTCACCACCGCTGCCATCACTCTCCAAGAATGAATTTTAGTTTTACCTCTCTCCTTATGTCTGTCTGTCTGTCTGCCTGTCTGTTTTGTCTGTCTGCCTGCCTGTCTGTTTTGTCTGTCTGTCTGTTTTGTCTGTCTGTCTCTCCTGTTATTTCACTCCCGTTGCTACTTAAGATATGTCAAAGACTTCTCACCGAAAGTTCCACTATCCAGCTAAAATTTCCAAGCCTTATCTTAAAGTCTAGCTATCCACAAGTTCCACACCTCACTTAAGTCCCCCTTTACCACTTGAGCATCACCTGAGCACCACTTAAGTTCCCCTTCACCACCTGAGCATCACCTGAGCACCACTTAAGTTCCCCTTCACCACCTGAGCATCACCTGAGCACCACTTAAGTTCCCCTTCACCACCTGAGCATCACCTGAGCACCACTTAAGTTCCCCTTCACCACCTGAGCATCACCTGAGCACCACTTAAGTTCCCCTTCACCACCTGAGCATCACCTGAGCACCACTTAAGTTCCCCTTCACCACCTGAGCATCACCTGAGCACCACTTAAGTTCCCCTTCACCACCTGAGCATCACCTGAACACCACTTAAGTTCCCCTTCACCACCTGAGCACCACTTAAGTCCCCCTTCACCACCTGAGCACCACTTAAGTCCCCCTTCACCACCTGAGCACCACTTAAGTTCCCCTTCACCACCTGAGCACCACTTAAGTCCCCCTTCACCACCTGAGCATCAGTTAAGTTCGCAGTACCAACATAAATAACCAAACATGGCCAACTAAAGTGTCTAAGAGGCTAAGGAATTTTTTCTCTCCCCCCCAAAACCTTTAGAAAGTTTCCCGTCTCCCAGCCTCGCCTCCCATCCAACACGAAGACTCATCCCAGGTAAGTACCAGAGCGTCTCTACCACCTCAGTGCTTATACTACCTCCACACCTCTCCTTCTTTCTCTTCTCCTTCTTCCTCTCCTTCGTCCTCTTCCTCCTCCTTCTACACATTACCGCGAGATGCAAAAAGAAATATGTCCTCTCTCTCTCTCTCTCTCTCTCTCTCTCTCTCTCTCTCTCTCTCTTCGTACCCAACACACTTCAGGTACACAACAGCAGGAGCAGCGCGATTTCCACACACTCGACTCTTCCTTTATAGGTTTGGAAGGGGATTTATTTTTACACTTCCATAACGTGTTGTGACCGCCCTTACGTACAGCTGGTGATGTCCTCCTTTTCCTCCCCGACCTACCCTTCTTTTCCTCTCCTGTTTCTCTATCCATCTACTCTTCCTCTTCCCTTCATTCCCTACTTATCCTCCTCCTCCTAATCTTCCCTATCCTCATCTTACTCCAACTCCTCCCCATGCTCTTCCTCTTCTCCTCTTCCCCCCCTCTTCCTACCCTTCCTCGCCTTCTCTTACTCTATCCCATCTCCCCTCCTCTTCTTCCTCTCCTCCTCCTCCTCCTCCTACCCAGCTTCTTACAGCCAGTGTGTAATTCGAAAACAATAGCCACCACTTTTGTATCGCCAGACGCTGACTCCAAAGTAAATTTGTTTGAAAAAGTTTTATCTCAAGCACCTCCATGACAGCCCACTCCATGACAGCCCACTCCATGACAGCCCACTCCATGACAGCCCTCTCCATGACAGCCCACTCCATGACAGCCCACTCCATGACAGTCCTCTCCATGACAGCCCACTCCATGACAGTCCTCTCCATGACAGCCCACTCCATGACAGCCATATTACTTCCTTTTATCATGACTACTATTATAAACACTCAGACAACAACGAAGAGAAATATTAACACAGACAGTCATTCCTTACGCTAAACATGTAAACATCTACAAGTCCATGCAACACTACAACCATCTCAGTACTGTTTGTGTTGCCATTTATTTTACTCATTAGTCTGAAACACAAAAACAAGCCTTATCATCACTCCATCTTTGTAATACCTGAGGAAGGACTGATTAATCCCCTAAGCTACAGCAATAACAGCGTCAAGGAGAGCAGCAAAGGGGAGAGAAAATTATAATTAATTTACTGTGTTGTCCTCTGAGGGGTGTTGGGGGTCTACCTTCTGCTTCTCGCTCTTTAGTAAATGAGAATTAGATGTTGATGATGACTCTTATGTCGATTAATCTTATTTACGTTAATTATTACAGGATTCCTGGTTAGGTTTGGATTTTTTTTTTTAATTTACAAGATAAAATCCACTTAACCTCTCTCTCTCTCTCTCTCTCTCTCTCTCTCTCTCTCTCTCTCTCTCTCTCTCTCTCTCATGTTTACTGGAGAACTGCTGCTGTCTGTTTTGTCTGTCTGTCTGTCTGTCTGTTTGTCTTCTTTTTTGAGTTGAATGAATGTTTTCTTTTTGTTGTTCAGTTACCGATATTGAAGATCAGTGACGGGGGAAATTTTTGTGTGTTTGTGAATAGAAAGGTTCAGTGCTGGCTTGGTTTGGGGAATTCCTGAGATTGATTATGTGTGAATGTCCGTATGAACCCTAGCTGCCTGATACACACACACACGCACACATACACACACACACACCTCGTCTCTCACTCAATGTCTCTCTTAACACATTTTCTTTCAACCATTCACAGACTTCTACTTTCTTCTCCAACAGTCTCCTCTAACACACGAGTTTTTTTCTTTTAAATACGTCCAAAAGTGTAAGAATGTAAAAGAAAAACAAAGGGTGATGCGTACTGAAGTGTGTGTGTGTGTGTGTGTGTGTGTGTGTGTGTGTGTGTACGTACGTTAATGGAACAAACACGTGTACAGGGTGACTCTATGTCCACTACAACACCTGGTCCAATGTTTCCTCCACAACCTCGGCCAATTAGCCTAGCCAGGTATATTGGTCTAGCCATCCGGGCGAGCCAGATACATTTCCTGATATTAATTCTCACGGTAACCAATTTTCCCACCAAGAAACAGAATTTGTGATGTTTGCTTGTGCGCGAGCTCGTGTGTGTGTGTGTGTGTGTGTGTGTGTGTGTGTGTGTTTGCATTATATTTTTACGAGGTGCGAAACAAAATATATTGGAATATCGGAAAATATCGCATTTCAGGAATATTTTGCGTCACCTTGAGGAGTTTCCTAAATATTTCCAATACTCTTGTTTGTTGTTCATGTTCCTGTAATATATCAACCTTTTGTTTATGTCAATATCTTATGTGTTTACAGTGAGGTTGTTTGTTTACCTCACCATCCCTCACCATCCCTCACCATGGGCGGTAGCAGGTGGGGGCAGCAGGGGAGGGTGGATGGTAGCAGGTGGGGCCAGCAGGGGTAAGGTGGGTGGTAGCAGGTGGGAGCAGCAGGGGAGGGTGGGTGGTAGCAGGTGGGGGCAGCAGGTGGGTGTTGGTATTCCCTGGACGACACTAACTTTGTCCAACAACTGTACTGTTACTGCTTAATTTTCTCCCACTCTAACACGGCCGTCGGGGGATTATGCTTAGTTACTGCCCCATAAATATTTAGCGACGCTTGGGACCCATGTATGTATGTATTTATGTATGTTTGTATGTATGTATATATGTATGTAATGTAATGTATGTATGTATGTATGTATGCATGTATGTATGTATGTATGAATGCATGTATGTATGTATGTGATGTATGTATGTATGTATGTATGTACCATCCATTATCGTCTCTTTTAAACTTTTAATACACCTCACGTTACCTTTTAGCTATTACGAGACCCTTATAATTTTACTCGAGAATATTTATGTTAATTTATTCCGAGAAATTAGACTAGGTTCAGACACTTCCAGGGACGAGTTTTATTAATTATTTCTATTAATCGTGAAAATAAGTTCCTGTGGTATTAACTGAGGTACTAACGACCCTTTGGCTCTGTGTGTGTTAGTCGTTAGATGTTCGGGTATCAGACATGTATTGAAGGTGTCTGTGTTTAGTGTAAAGGAGAATGTGTGTGGAGGGGGGGGGGGGGTCGTTTCTGTGTGTGTGTGTGTGTATGTGTGGATATAACATCATATCTCTCAACTGTCTACTACCACTGCTACACACACACACACACACACACACACATCATCACTACACTTTGAGAGAAAAACAACACAATTTTTCACCCACCTTTTGAAGACTAGTTGAATTTTTGTTCAGTTTTAACCTCGTGACACAAAAGAAAGTAATACCCTCGAATACATTCTGAGCTTGGCATCAGTTTTTCCTTAACCGACTGTGAAAAAAAAAAAAAAAAAAGCATCGCTGTTATTGCATTCTGGCGGAGATGATGCACGAGTTCTCAACCCTTATGTTTTATGTGTGTCGGATTTTTATTGCACTCTGCCGTGTTGTGTCGTTGGCAAATATGCGTCGGCAGCTTTGTGTCTCAGTATATTAATATTGGCGGTTTATTCTTAAGTCAGTTTTACTTTGAGTTTATTAAAATCTAACATAAACTGAATTTTATCGAAGCTAATTTAATCTAATGTAACCTAATCTAACCCAACTGTACTTCACTGAGAATATCGTCAGAGAGTCTTTACTGTCTCCCCTCACTCCCCTGACCTCCAGCGTGAAGACTGGAGCCAGTGTAAGAACTCTCTCGTAAATAAAATATTCATCCCTACAGCGAAACCTCCATCTAACGGACTATATGAAGATGAAAGTTCGTTATATCTAAAATCCGTTAGATGTGAAACCACCCATCTAACGAACTACCTAGATAGAGAAATCCGTTATATATAGAGAGAAGGCCGCTATATAAAGGTTTTACACTGTATACCCGAAAGCTGTTAAAATCCTGATAACTGTTCTTACTCTAGACATAAAAAACTAAATATTTCATATATATCATTTTGTCTCAGCCAGGTATAAAGGGGAGTATATTTTTGCTTAAATATATTGGGTTTAATTAATAGTGAATGCGTAGAGATCGTCGGTACTAAAGCCGGCTCAGGTGTTTTATTCGTGAAGGTAAAAGAAAAAGTGTAATCTCTCTCTCTCTCTCTCTCTCTCTCTCTCTCTCTCTCTCTCTGAAGTGCCCTGAACCTAACCCAACCCAACCTAACCTAACCCCAGCCTCCGTGACCCAGCATTACACATGACCCCCCCCTCTCTAAAACCACACCCAGTTTACATTTACCTTCATATATTGTAAGGCCGAGTTTACACAGTCTTGATCATTTTACAGACTGATGTTTAATCTTCGTCTAAAATCAACAGTTTGTGCTGAATTCATTACCTTAGCAGTACTTTGTTGCTATATTGTTCTTGAGTAAATCTTGAGGTATCTTATAGGAACATAGACTTCCTTTAATGCACTGTTACACCACCACACACAGACCTCCACCATATCTTGGCTAGATCTTCTTATGTTCTCTTATCGTCCCCTGTGTCATAACTACTGAACAAATACATATTAAACTCTCATAAACTCACACTACAGAGAATGAGCTGTGACGGGTTTTTAAATTATACATTAATGTTTGTAAATATGTGTTGGCTATGCTGTAACTCCTCCTCGCCTCTCTGCTCTCTGTCACGTATAAGTTAAATTGGTAGAGCACTTTACGAGTGTTGTTCAAAACGTGTAATATATCAAGTGGATGACGAACTTTTCACAATCGTTTAAAAAGAGTGTGTGTGTGTGTGTGTGTGTGTATGTGTGTGTGTGTGTGTGTGTGCCTTATCTACCAAGCACAAGTACACTCTGGCACCCGGCATCGTTTAGCCTGGCACTTGCTGGGCTGGGGGGAAGGGAGAATCTTTACGAGCGGTGGAGCTATGAAGTACTGCCTAGGATGTACTGTTTCGTTACGGGTTACATTGAGGCCTTACTGTTACGGGTTACACTGATGCTTTCCTGTTACGGGTTACACTGAGGCCTTACTGTTACGGGTTACACTGAGGCCTCTACCACACATAGCATTAAAAGAGTTAAACCTTTATTATCGTAAATTTAAAACCACTTCAGAGTTTAATGTGTCTTGAGGTTCTACGATATTAGGCATGTTTTAACGTTACTGTAAGCATAAAATGTGAAATGGTTTAATAAATGTCATAAGCTCAGAGGAGTAAAGGGTTTAACTACGTCGTAAGGTTAAACCATCAAAAGATTTAGTTTAATCTTGAATTTAAAACAACAATGGGTTTTAATTTGTTTTCGTCACTCTACAGTAACATGAAATGATTTAATATGTCTCATTAGTTCAAAGTTTCAAGAGGTTTAACTTTATTTTAAGGTCATGCCAACACAAGGTCTATCTCTCAAGTGAATAAAATACTGGAAACAAAATTATTGTTGTGTTTTTATGGTAGAAACATTTGACTGTTCTTAGCACTGAAAATTGTTGGTAAATATTGTAGATGAGTCAGGTCAACCAAAATAACTATATTAACCGAGTCAGGTCAACCAAAATAACTATATTAACCGAGTAGGGTCAACCAGGATATATGAACCGAGTCTGGTCAACCATGGTGTATAAAGTGAGTCAGTTAAGTCAGGTCCAGGCCGCACTTAGTTTCGCCTTTCAGTAAAACATCGAGGCAGTAGTGTTGTTGATGAGGACAGGTGGAGGCGAGAGAGCAGCCCTAACACTTCCTGAAGGCGGCGCCGTAGGAGCTGTGGGGGCAGGAAGAACACTGTTAAATGAGGCACACACATGCTGAGTGATGGGACGTACATGGCCCCCATCAGTGTGTGTGTGTGTGTGTGTGTGTGTATGTGTGTGTGTGAAGGCAAGTTACATGACCAGAGTTAGTGAAACGTGGGTGGTAAAGACCGTAGACTTTCTCAACAATATTCTTCACCTATGCATAGAAGATTGATGGTAGTGTGTGTGTGTGTGTGTGTGTGTGTGTGTGTGTGTGTGTATGTGTTTATCTATTTATCTATTCAGGTCCTATTCCCTCTTTATCTCATTTTCTTTCACTCCTTCCCTTTCGGTAATACGTCGTTGTGAAGGGAAGAAGATAAAGAAGAGATAAGAGGCAGACTTGGAGGAGAAGAGAGAAATGGGGATTAGAAGTTGAATTAAGAGGGTAATCATGCAGGGAATGTGGAGAGAGAGAGAGAAGAAGAGGGGAGGAGGAGGAGGAGGAAGAGTAGGAAGAGAAGGAAGAAGAAAGAGAGCTGCAGGAAACTACTCTAACGTGTACAAAAAAAAATACAAATAAAAAGTAAACCTCAAATCAAAGCTCACCTCCAGCAGGCCATGTAACAGATGGTTGGCCAAGAACACCATTCCTTCCCCAACGACGCCTCTGCTGCCTCTTAAAGATGTTTGTTTACGTCCGTCACCGACGTGTTCTGTAAGCCAGAAAAAAATGCGTGGGATTATATATGCAGACAGCGGCGGCGGGAGACAGGAGGTAGCGTCAGAGAGCAGGAATGGCGGCGGTGAGTCTGTGGTCTGGAGTGAAGGGAAAGAAAGAGAAGTCTGTGTACAAACTGCTGGAGAAAGTCTGTGTACAAGTAGAAAGTCTGTATCTGAGTATGTTGGCTAAAAGGTGTTTTGTACCGACGTATTACATGAACCCGATATAAACACTATGCCTCGTTCTTTTCTGTGTTTTAAAAGACTTTTTTTACGTTTATATATAAAATATTTGGTAAGTCATTTTTAACATCTATGAACCTTAAACTGAGTAGGTGATTTTTACTTTTCCTTTGTAATGTTAAAACGACAAGTTAATCAGAATGTAACGATACTAAAACAAATGGTTATTGTAGAATGGTATTTTATATTGGTTTATCTATACAATTAACCAACATAAACCAACTGTAGACTAAAAAATAAACCAGAGAATGTTCGTGTATTGTCACATGAATGAAATTAGCTGCGGGTTTATATTTAGATGCGGATATTTCACGAGTGGTGTAAAGAGATTTAAGTTGGATGAAATTTAGGGAGGGAGACGATGTTGGGCAGAGTTTTAGAAGCGTAAATAGTTCGATGTAATATTTTAGGATTGAAATAATGTTGTCGGGTGAAGTGGATTTGAGGGAAATATTGAGGAGAGGGGTGATAGGGTGATGCGTTGTTGGAGATGGGAGAGAGAAGAGGAGGAGAGGGAGAAGGAGGAAGAGGAGTAGGAAGACCAGGCAGCAGAAGCAGGAGGAGGAGGGGGAAGAATACACACTGTAACACAAGTCGTACGTCAACGCTATATTTTGTTAAGGTTTTTGTGAGTTATGAAGTGCGCGGTGCCTTCTGGGTGTGACGTGACGTGACTGCTTGCTAACTTGTGAACCAACAAAACAAGGGCTCTCTCTCTCTCTCTCTCTCTCTCTCTCTCTCTCTCTCTCTCTCTCTCTCTCTCTCTCTCTCTCTCTCAGCCACAGGGGAGAGATATTGGTCTTGGGGATGAAACACGCCACACTGCCCTCACTAAATTGGTGTGGAGGAACAGGGGTGAGTGTATATAGACTGGCTGACTGGACGATCCTCACCACCAACCTCAGCATAACACTACACTACACCATAGCACCTATTTCACCACACCACACCAACACCACACAACACCAACACCAATACCACACCACACCACACCACACCACATTCCTCCCCTAAGGCAGACATGTGTAAATTAATGTAAGCGAGAGTCGGGTGTGAGTGTGGTGGCCAAGGAATATTCTAAACCAACTCTACTTCAGTCTTGAATAGTCTCTGGGAGTATTTGCTGAACGTAGAAATGGAGATGCGGTGTTGGGATTGTCTGCTGAAAATTGGCAATGCATTACAAACGCACACTTTAACTCCACAAAGGCATTAACAAACGCTGGAGGGAGACGCTTGGAGGGAATGTAGCAGCCAGGCCCCACTGCAGACCCTGAGAGAAGCTACTGGCTGGCTGGATGGTTAGTTAGTTAGCTGGATGGTTGGTTAGTTGGTTGGTTGGTTGGCTGGCTGGATAGATAGATGGGTAGCTGGCTGGTTAGTTGGTTGGATAGATTGGTTAGCTGGTTGAGAACACCCAATACTAACTAGCACTTTACACAAATAGCAATGAGAATAACTATCAGTACGGCTCATGAGTGCACTAATAACTAGCATTATGGCATACACAAACAGTACATCCGACACACACAACAACCACCTTATAGTGATAACAACTTAATTGGATCATAGGAATCTAATTTAAAATCCGGATAATAGAAGAATCGAAATAAGAAAAATCCGGATAATAAAAGAATGGAAATAGAAATAATCCGGATAATAAGTATGAAACAATAATTAATGTTTTAAAAGTAAGAAAAAAAATCCGAACTTTACGGTGAGGTGAGTTTATGGAGACAGATTTACGAGCAAGAGGGATATATGGCACAAGTTGAGGCATAAAGTGGTGGCCGAGATGAAAGAAAGGTATTAAGAGCATAAGATAATTAACTCAGGTGAAGGAGACTTAGAGAGATGATGATAATTAAGAAGATGTAAGTGAATAGAGAAGAGGGAGCAGAAGAGGGTATAATATAGGTATAGATCTAACCTAACCTAACCTCACCTAACCTAACCGTACCTCACCTTACCTCACCTAACCTCACCTAACCTTACCTAACCTAACCTAACCTAACCTCACCTTACCTAACCTAACCGTACCTCACCTTACCTCACCTAACCTCACCTAACCTTACCTAACCGAACCTAACCTCACCTTACCTAACCTAACCGTACCTAACCTAACCTAACCTCACCTTACCTTACCTAACCGTACCTAACCTAACCTAACCTCACCTTACCTAACCTAACCGTACCTAACCTAACCTCACCTTACCTTACCTAACCGTACCTAACCTAACCTAACCTAACCTCACCTTACCTTACCTAACCTAACCTAACCTAACCTAACCGTACCTAACCTAACCTAACCTAACCTTACCTTACCTAACCTAACCTAACCTAACCTTACCTAACCTAACCGTACCTAACCTAACCTAACCTAACCTTACCTTACCTAACCGTACCTAACCTAACCTAACCTAACCGTACTTAACCGTACCTAACCTTACCTAATCTGACCTAATCCATACTAATTTAGGTTAGGTTAGGTTAAGTTAGGTTAGGTTCGATTCGATTAGATTAGGTTAAGATAGGTTAGGTTAGGATATTACTGTTGTCGATAAAGTTAAATGAACTTAGAAACAATTAACAACTTAATGTTCTCTCATATTTCTCATTTCACAACAAAATTTCTGACTTAAAAAAACGAAATTTAAATCAAAAAAATGTTTGAACTTCTGTGTCACGTAAGGAAGTGTAAAAAGTTTTAATGGGAGGAAATTGATTTTTTTAAACTAGTCTGAGGAACTTATTGGAAACTGATGCTAATTATCAAGTGAAGGTATGAAGTGTTTTTTTACATATCCCCAAAACTTTGATAATTACCTTGAGTTAAATGACGTACAAGTTATGGTGAAGTGCGTCTTATTAATGTTTCGTTTCTGGGTTAAGAGAGAGAGGGAGAGAGAGAGAGAGAGAGAGAGAGAGAGAGAGAGAGAGCTAGAGCTATCCCGGTTCCCCTGAGTTTTCAATTATCCATCACCTTAAACTTTTCTTTCTTCTTTCTTATATTTTTCCTTCATTCACCGACACTCCCTCTACCTGCAGATCCATTAGTCAGGAAACGCATTTCACCAGTTTCGAATTTATGCTTTTGGAATTCACATTCGTGTCTCACATTTTGCAATGCAATTGGTAGCATTTTCTGGGAGGATATTATGCGTCCATAACTTTTTTTTAGAAAATTATGTTGTTCTTCCTGTCTGTCTCTGTCTCTCTTTCTTTCTCTGTCTGTCTGCCTGTCTCTCTCTCCCCCCACACATATAGTACATATATATCACAACACATCTCTCACACACTGACCAAAATATTAAAGCATTCAACCATTGTTTACCTCTGAGTCTCCTACACCCTGGCCTGGCCCCCTCACACGCCACTCTTCCACACAGCCTCAGGTCACCACTATAACACTGTCGACAAGGTTCCAATGTTGATGTGTCACTAGTATATCTCCAACATGACTCCAATGCTAATACAATGTTTGTTTTTTAACCACTACACCAACACTATAGCATTTCTTCACCAACACTAATGCTCATCTCCAACACACTAACTAATCCCCAACACTTGAGCTTCTCTACAATCATATACCACTTTCCAAGGCATAGTTTGATACAATGAGGTCACACACACACACACACACACAGCAGGAATTCCTCAGCAATAGTTTAGAAGTGTTGAGAACTGCTGGGAGGGTGTGTGTGTGTGTGTGTGTGTGTGTGTGTGTAGATTTACTCACATCTGCTCCCACTAGTGTTGAAGGTGAAGTGAAGTGTAAGACCTAAGTTGAAGTGTTTATACGTAGTTGTTGGAGGAGTGTTGGTGAGGTGAAGGGGGTGTTGAGAGGGAGGGAGGGAAGTAAGGAGAGATGGAGGGAGAGAGGGAGAGAGGAAGTGGGCGAGAGAGAAAGAGGGAGGGAGGGGGGGAGAGGGAGGGGTGACGTTGAAAGCAGTGTGTAAGTTTTGAACAAGTGTCAAAGTCGAGCTGAGGAAAAGTTTGGAAAGTATTGACCGTATTGGTGAAGCTCAGAACAGTTACAGTTAAACCACAGTCAGAGTTTAACACTGTGGAGATGACACTCAACAGTCACACGTATTATTTCACAGTCAAGATTCAGATTGGCAAAGATGGCGTGATTTCCTTATAGTTTTTATTTATCCCATATATGTATAGGGTACGGTAGGGTAGGGTAGGGTAGGGTAGGGTAGGGTAGGGTAGGGTAGGGTACGGTAGGGTAGGGTACGGTAGGGTAGGGTAGGGTACGGTAGGGTACGGTAGGGTAGGGTAGGGTAGGGACACACTATAATTGTCTTCACTACAACATAGACCCGAGGGTATTAAAGTAAGTATCGTGGTCTGGCCTTGATAGAGTCGCTATAGAACTGCAATAAAGGGAAATAAGACTCTTCATCTTCTACTCTAAGACGTCATGAAGAACCTCAACAATATCTCTTCACCTTAAGGCTGATTAGCGCCACAAAGTTTCGCGAAACATCTCATTACGACGCTTCAAACAGCTCAATATCCCTCACGTCCTCCTCCCGACCGTGAAACTTGTGGCTGAGTCTTCCCGGTAGTCTGTCCTTTCCAACGCAGACAGATCTCCCTGTCAAAATAACTTGTTTGTTCCTTTTACCGTTAACTACTCTACAATTACGGAATTGTTTGCGGACGATACAGCAAAGTTGTTCCCAGCAGCTGGAGAGTCCTCGTGATTGGTTGAGATTCTGCTCACGTCTTTCCCAGTGGAAAGTTTCCCTCAGCGTCCAGACTAGCAACAGTTAAATGTATCTGACCCATGAGTGGAATTGTCATGAGAGACTGAGAGACTGAGAGAAGGTGGAGTAGGAGGAGAAGGAGTAGGGAGGGGGAGCAGAAGGAGTGGGGGGGAGCAGAAGGAGGAGAAGGAGTGGGGGGGAGCAGTAGGAGTAGAAGGAGTAGGGGGGGTAGCAGAAGGAGTGGGGGGGGGGGGGAGCAGAAGGAGGAAGACCCGAGTGCTGTGAGTCTCTCCGTTTGTCGTCTCTTCATTAAAACTTTTTTGTCTTGCTTAAAACTCGCTGAAGGTTTTATTACAAATTATATCTGCGGAGAGAGACATTATCCCCATGTCTTGGATGGTTCTCACAGCGCCAGGGAGAGAGGAGGTGAGGGTCTGGTCTCTGCTGGCTGAAGATGGTGTTGGCAGTCAAGTATATAATATTGTGTACGTGGAGGACAGATGTAGTGTGTGTGTGTGTGTGTCACCATACATAATGAGCTTCAACCCAAGAAAACTATAATAGAACAAGAATAATTCCCTATTTATAACTCTCTGTCTTTCAATCTATCTCAGTCTATCTCTATCTCTCTATCTATCTCTCTACTTAACTATCTATCTATGTATATTCCCACACACACACACACACTAAAACAACACCTTCACATCACAAACCGGATATATATTGGAAACAGAAAGAACAGAGAATAGAATCCGACTCCATACATAAGCTAACTGCGGGGGTAGGAGGGGGGCGTAGCAATGTCCGGGCCACACATTACCACCACATAAACTACTCTCACAATATTGCCGTCGCCCCCACCAATAGCACTGCTGCGTCCTCTTGCTGAAATATTACTGCGCAAATTACAGTCACTTCGCTACACTGGGTGCCTCGTGTGTGGGTGGTTGAGTGGGTGGATGGGTGTGTGGGGGTTGGTGTGGGTGTGTGTATTGGTTATGGTCAAGGTTCATTAACATCAAGCTATTCAACTGATAATTAACTTCACATATCAGTAAAGAAACATTAACTTATACAGGGATTGACTGGCCACGTCCGGCTGAGTTAAATATTCCAATCCAATTATATGATTCGATAATTTTTTTTGTTTCCACCAAAGTCTCTGAAACATAGAGACACTTGTATATAGATCGACACTGGATATTCTCTTGCTGAAATACTGCCATGGGAGAATTACAGTGGCCAGTGTGTGGGGGGATACGAACCCTGGGGCCTTGTGTCTCCCAGTGATAGTTTACACACCACACAGTCAACGTTGGTGTGTCAGATGCAGTGCCACTCAACGCAGTACTCTGGGTGTTTACTCTTTCTGTGGCTCTGGTCTTTTCTCTATCACTCAACCTTCTGTCTATCTGGTAGTGTGTTTGTTGGCGTAGTGTGTCGGCAGCCTGGTGGGGTTAGCGGTGGTGGTTGTCAGGAAATACAAGTTAAAGAGCCGGTGCAGCGATACAGGATGGCTGCCTGCTGTTGCGTCTGTACCCAAGCCCACTGGTGTGTCGGGAGGCTGTACACACACACACACACACACACACGCGTGCACAATCTCGGGAACAGATCGTACTGGATTGGGTCTCTTGCTATTGACTCGCCGAGGTCCTGTATTGGGGTTCAGCCACCACCTCCCACCTCCCTCACCTTAGGTCCTCATCTAATGCTGGAAAACCTTCACTACTCTCACCTCTTCACACTACCTACTTATCTCATAATAAACTTCACAAACAACTAAGATCACAGTCAGCCTCCCTGTAGCTCCATGATCCAAGAGTTAAAAATCACTTCTTACAGGGACGCTGACCTTCCTCCCCCTCAGTTCTCCTCCTCCGACTTAACCTGACCGACAACAACAATATACACAACCTCCCCGCTGCTTGAAGACACCATCGATCACCCAGGCCAAACTTTACCTCCTTTATCCTCCCTAAGTTGAATATTTTTAAGGGGTTGTGTGAGAGGTTCCTCGTTGGCCTCATATTAGTCTTGATAGCCTGTCCCCCCTCCCTCACCCCCTACCTGTTTACCTCCCTCACTCCCTCTCTACCTGTCTCCCTCCCTTACCCTCTCTCTACCGGTCTCCCTCCCTCCCTCCCTACCTCTCTGTCTCCCTTACCAGCCCTCAGATTGTGTGCCTGCAGCCACACCCACTCGTGTTTTCTTTCATCCTGTTACCCTCACCATAAAAGGCCAGAAAGCTCACCAACGTCACCATCAAAAACTTCACCACCACCACCAGTATCCCCACCACCACTACCCCCTCCCACCACCACTACCCCCACAATCCCTACTCTCACCACCACCACCACCACCACCACAGGTAGTCTGGCTCTGAGGTGTTACTCATATTAGCATATAAATCGTTGTGTTCTCGCTATAATAATTTCATACATGTATAGGGGAGAGCTGTGTTATACTGGGGCTGCTGGTGATTACATTTACATGGACGGATTAATAGCTGCTCTACTAAGAGAGTCCAATTATTTACCAGGTCGTGTGATGTTGTTCTCTCAATGGTTGGCAAATTAAAAAGGAGATTTGATATATTATTTGCCTGTGTTAAGAGTTTGAAATATTACTATGGGTTTTTGGAAGGAAGGAAGAAAGGGAGGAAGGAAGGAAGGAAAGAAGGAAGGAAGGGAAGTTATGGTTTTTTTTACGTACTTCATCTGCCAGGGTTATGAAGCACAGTTTACTCGGGTGTAGTTTTACGTGCTTCATCTTCCCTGTCGACAAGATCTTTCCTGTCGACAAGATGTTCCCTGTCGACAAGATCTTCACTGTCGACAAGATGTTGTATCCTGGAATGAAAAAAGTTAAAATAAAAAACTTTCTCGGGTTTAGGCGAGAGAGACTGACGTTACCGGTAGTTGGGAGGGGAAACAGATTGAAGATTTAGGCTTCATATTGAACATAATCCCCAACCCAGCACAGAGGCTTCCATGGAGGTCTCCTACTAGGGATCCTAACCTCCTCCTCCTCCTCCTCCTCCTCCTTCTCCTGTGTCAAAATATTCAGATGGAATTTATATGTATTGATAATCTGTTTACTAACCTAACCTAACCTAACCTAACATAACCTAACCTAACCAAACCCAAATATTAGATACACACGTCACTAGAAAACCCAAACTCGACACACTCACCAAACACGACTCGAACAAAACACAATACAATCAAATAAAAACATAAAAAAAAACAGAGACAGAGGAATCAAGAATATTGGATTAAAAAAAAATATAATAAAAATTCCACAATCCAATCAACTAAGGTCTGAAGGTCCCGCGGGTGTCCATGAAATAATAAATCGTAGATACAAAATTGGCTTGAACCACTACAGCGTCCCTGGTGGCGAGGCGCCCAACTAGGGATATTCGTCTAGATTTGGGTGACGACACACTGATCCGTGACTAATGATTAGAGGTTATGCCGATCCTCTCCCAGAACTAAGTGGGGTGTTTGAGGGCCATCTGGGGTGTTTGAGGGCCATCTGGGGTGTTTGAGGGCCATCTGGGGTGCTTGAGGACCATCTGGGGTGCTTGAGGGCCATCTGGGGTGTTTGAGGGCCATCTGGGGTGCTTGAGGGCCATCTGGGGTGTTTGAGGGCCATCTGGGGTGTTTGAGGGCCATCTGGGTTCTATGGGCGACACAAAAAGACAACCTGTTCCCTCAAAATATTACCATTGGTCATTTTTCTTTCTTATATCACTCATGTTCTCACTCTCTCACAGACAGATAAATTTATACCTCTATTACAGGTTTATTGTATACATAAACCACCTTTATTATTACCTGCATACTGAATTAATTAAGAGTAAAGTCATCTCACCTGATTTACCAGTAACAATATGGCCCCGATATTGTCACTGGTAAAGAAAGCTTATAATTTTGTCATTCCTGTAAGTTTATTATAATATACGAAACTTATTTTTTAATTTAGACTATATAAGGTATATAAAAGTTTGTACCATTTTATAACGTTTATATAAGAATAGTTTATACCAGTTGTAAATAATTGTTATAGTTTATATTATCTATAACACTTTTTACCTGTTCATACTACTTCATAACAATCACAGCAGGTTATAACAGTCCATAACCTTTCATAACAGCACGTACACATAGTCTGGTACAGTCCATAACCTTTCATAACAGCACGTACACATAGTCTGGTACAGTTCATAACCTTTCATAACAGCACGTACACATAGTCTGGTACAGTTCATAACCTTTCATAACAGCACGTACACATAGTCTGGTACAGTCCATAACCTTTCATAACAGCACGTACACATAGTCTGGTACAGTTCATAACCTTTCATAACAGCACGTACACATAGTCTGGTACAGTTCATAACCTTTCATAACAGCACGTACACATAGTCTGGTACAGTTCATAACCTTTCATAACAGCACGTACACATAGTCTGGTACAGTTCATAACCTTTCATAACAGCACGTACACATAGTCTGGTACAGTTCATAACCTTTCATAACAGCACGTACACATAGTCTGGTACAGTCCATAACCTTTCATAACAGCACGTACACATAGTCTGGTACAGTCCATAACCTTTCATAACAGCACGTACACATAGTCTGGTACAGTCCATAACCTTTCATAACAGCACGTACACATAGTCTGGTACAGTCCATAACCTTTCATAACAGCACGTACACATAGTCTGGTACAGTTCATAACACCGTGTCATAGTTGAACCTAAAAAAATGTTTGAGGTAGTTTAGAACAGTTTAGAGTGAGTGTATATCCGGTCGTTTACTCCAACAGGTGAGGTGTTCGAGTTAATGATTAAGACGTGTCAAAGTTTACCTCTCAGGTGTGTGTGTGTGTGTGTGTGTGTGTGTGTCGTCCACTTCAAAACAACAAATAATATTCGTAAAAGAAAAAGAGGGAGACAAAATATCGCAAGAGGAGAAACAATTTTAATTTTGGTTGGTTGTGTAACGAGAAAAATAACGAGAATATATTGAGCAGAAAATTGAAAAATAAAATCGAAAAAAAAAAATGAAATAAAAGAATTTTCTCCTTTTTTATGTGGACGTTTCATGGACCCAAAAAAAAGTAAATTGAAAACAAAAGTGTGTATCGAAAAAAAATGGTGAATATATGTATAGAAAGACGAAAGAATGATAGAGAAAATAAAAGAGAGTAATCATAAATAATTTGTCTGTCTGTCTATTTGTCTGTTTTTCTATCAGTTGTCTGTCTGTCTGTCTGTCTGTCTGTCTGTCTGTCTGTATTCATGCTAATTTTTACTGTCCATTTCACATCCCTGGAAGCTGGGTTGGTGTCTCAGGTTGGACCCAAAGACACAAACTTTCAACATTTAGCGAAAACTTATGATAATTTTTGTACCTTTTGGAATCATTATTGGAATATATTAGCATTTGGTGTTAAGTCTTGTGTTCAGATTATGTTTTTTCTTTCAGTGTTTGGTGGTGTTTTTTTAATTATATTTTTTGGTGTTTTTTGTGTAAATATGTGGTTACTATATTATGTTTGTTATGATAAAAGATGAGTATGCAGTTGAGAATTATACGAGTAAATATTCTCTCTCTCTCTCTCTCTCTCTCTCTCTCTCTCTCTCTCTCTCTCTCAACAAAATAAGTCCTGGGTTTGTAAAAAAAAAAAGATTAATTAATAATTAAATCATGAACAACAGCAGGAAACACAAATAAAAAACTATACGAATGAACTAACTCAGAACACGTCACATTATTACCAATACGGTTCATTAACAAAACAAACAAAAATATAAACAAATTTTGACGGAATATCTGGACTAACTTCCCTGCCCTTCCCCCCTGCCCTCCTTCCCTCCCCTCCTGTCCTCCCCTCCTGCCCTTCCCCCCTGCCCTCCTGCCCTCCCTTCCTGCCCTCCCCCCCCTGCCCTTCCCCCCTGCCCTCCTGCCCTCCCCTCCTGCCCTCCTGCCCTCCCCTCCTGCCCTTCCCCCCCTGCCCTTCCCCCCTACACCCCTCTCTCCCCTCCGCACCAAAAAAATAAAAAATAAAATAATGTTAAAATTTGTGGGGATTTATCTTTTAACTTTCTGACTTGTATCCTTCTCTCCTCCCAGTAACCTGACCTGACCTGACCTAACCATGACTTCATCGCCTCTAAAATAAAGACATTATTGCCTAAATTTAATAAATATAACAGTATACAATAGACCAAGAGCGCGACGGTCTAGTGGATACAGCGCTCGCCTTCTGTTGCTGTGGTCGGTGGTTCGATTCCCAGTCCTGCTGCCTCCATGTGTACCGAAGGCTTAAGTATACACTGTGCTGTAACCTCACTGGCCCCAACAGATAGTCATGCCTATGGGAACAACTTTCACTTTTCAACAGACAAGTGAAAAATTCTCCGCCCACCACTGCTGACAGACACACGAACACTGACTGCCGTTTGTCTCAGCCACGTGACCAGCCCTCGTGAGTAATTATCACTAACAACTGAGAACAAAAACATTTCAGCCAATTAATTAAGGTTTCTGGTCCATCTATTGTGCGGCGGTGCATGACGCTGAGTCTCTGTTGGAACACTACACCTCTCACGTATTATTAATAAACACCTTATTATCCCTCACTCAATGTCGACCATTCACTCAGATAAAACTAACCAGGGCATTTATAGCTTGTTATGATCACACACACGTCATCACCACTATCACCACCACTAACCTTCCTCCACACCTCAAGCCAAACCCACTCCCACACCGTCAAGCTGCTCGTGTCTGAAGCTGTAATTTTAAGCTGCATCGTGTCAGCTTTGACTCGGCAGAACTCGGCTGACTGAGGTTTGCATTTATGTCTCATTTGTTTACCTGGTTTCAACATTTACAGTATATCAAAAGATTTATAATTACCATGAAGCGATCGTTTACTGACCTCCAGCCGCTAAGAGGTCATCAGATACATTTACAACTTCCTGGAGAACACCGACTCAGGCCCGGGCAGGAAGTGTTGGAGGCTGATAAACTGCTTTGATAAAGTCAGTGCCGGAACGTGAACCTCGGTGGCCCGGAGATGATGTAAGAATTTAGATGGAAATATTATTACTGCTGGACACTCGAGGGAGAGGGTGAGGCAGCTTATAGGGGCACCAGTGGCTTCAAGAAATTAATGAACTATTTAGGAATTACTGAAATATTGACATTATTTTTACACACTAAGTTGTTGACATAAGCGTGACTTATCGTCTCCTCCTGGTGAGTTTACCTACAGTCTGTATAACACATTAGTACAACACTCAACAGTAGAAGGATAATCTTATATAGTTTGGTGGTAGTGTTGCCTGCTGGACGTCTTCGAAAGCGTTGATTTGAAGAAAAGATCAGTTTCCTCTTGTTACTTGTTAACGATCATATGACGATTTAATATAGTTGTGTTTTATATCATTATGTATTTTGTTTTTGGTTTATTAAGTTAATAAAGAAAATTAAACAAATTAAGAACAAAATTATCACATTTTCTTCACATTTGAGGGACAGTTTGAGACACTGATGAGGACAGAGTTCGCAAGACGTGTTGTTGGGGTTCGTGAACAGAGGTGATGTGTGTTCCTTTACAATAATTTATAGTAGTAAAGCGGGACGGAAGGTTGATCTGTCTTCCATATCAGTTATCATTGTTTGTGTACTTGTGTTACATCTGTGCTAAGTCGCCATTACCTCCCGTGTAGAAGATCAGGATCACGTTTGTTGTATAAAGTCACTCGGGAAATGTTCTTAATCCAGTAATGTTCTAAAGAGTGACTAGCATATACAAAAGTAAGTTTTCATAACACTTTTGTAATACGGGGTCAGATGTTGGTGGTCTTTCCCGGAGCAAGGAGGACAACTATTCGATAACTTGTTCTTCCATTAAGAACTCCTTCCAGTTTCTGATGGTCTTCAATTCTCATGCACTAGTATTTGATATTGTCTTTTTATCACCACAAACTATTGTTGTTACGTGCATTAAAATTGTCCTATTGTTCCTTGTTCTACCTTTCTGGTGGCATGCAACCAGGCAGTGACCGTTCTGCTACACTGTTGTTGTGTTGGTCGAACCGGGAACAGCTTCTCTGGGAAGAGCACTTCCAGTGAAGTCACTCACAGCTTATTTCTCTCACACATACATGAAAATCAAATGTATTTCCATACCACTTTTACCTTTGCATGTCCAAGGGAGAAGCTTAGCCTGTCAGGTGCATAGCTTGCTGCAGGTGTGCTAAAGAAGACAAGTAAAATGATCTAAGTGCTTTTTAAGTTGCATATTCACTAAGTCCTGGTCTGATCTAACCTAACCTCAGCTAACCTAACCTTTCTTTGAGTAACCTACCCAACCTCACCTCACCTCATCGTTAGTATTGTAATTTTCTTCAACTGGACCCTAATATAACTTCCTAAACTAACCTAGCCATTAATATTGAAGGTCTTGTCCTAATGGGCCTCAAAAACCTAATAGTCAGGGATTAATATAGCAATAAGCTTGACTAAGACTGGAAATGAACCTTGTACACCAGACCTGCTTCGACTCGTACCGGAGAGGTCGAGGAGTCAGGGATATTGGAAGGATGGAAAAGCTCTCCACCCCACTCCACTCGCACATCTAATACGAAATTTATTTACCTGGGAATGTTTCTGTAATATTTTCCCCCAATACCTGTACCTGGGGGACTTGACCTCACCTTGTAATATTTCCCGTCAATGTTTGATTCTTGGATGTGATTTTTACCTTAGAAAGAAAGAAAAATATTTTACCTGGGGGGGTCCTCAACCATTATTAATAGTCTATATATCCAGTCAGGTATAGAGTTTAACATATTGTCTGATTGTATTGCACACCTGCCTGATTTACCAATGGGAAAGAGACGGCCAATACAACAGTTAACTCACCCAATAGCCGGCAATATTGGACCGTTGTATATGGCCTCACGAATCATGGCTTGCAAACCCATTTCTCTCTTTTTTTTTCACTGCAATAGTTTGTGTATCGTTTTATATGATACATAAACCAGCACTTTAGTTAAACCTCCCGAAGTGAAGACAAGATATGAGAAAAGTTTCGATATAAAACTCATGATAGAATTTCAGTGGGGATGACGGCATGAAACTCAATTTGAATCCCTACAGAAACACTATCTGAATCCCTACTGAAGCACCACCTGAATCCCTACTGAAGCACCACCTGAATCCCTACAGAAACACTATCTGAATCCCTACTGAAGCACCACCTGAATCCCCATTGAAATTCTACTTGACTTCTCAGTGAAGCCCAATATGAAACAACATCTAAACACACACACATACACTTAGACATGCACATATATGCACACAATATGAATTATGCATGAAGCTGTTTTATAAATGGCAAAAAAAGACACGACTGGGGAAAGACAGACAAATAGCAGACAGAAACAGACATCACTAACAGCAGACATACGAAGGGTGATCAAAAAGTTCGGTGAATGGTAACACTACCAAGGAATGGATGAATAGTGGTTATTCCTGTGGACGAGGCTTACATCATCCACCCCCTAGCTGCCACTAGCCACCAGACATCATCACAGTATGTACCAGTGCACCGTCGTTTGGCTTTGGATGAGACGTGTCTATGGCATCTGGTGTATTTGCAGAAACGTCCCAGTTTGAGCAACGTTCAAACATGAAATTTTGCTTTAAGCTTGGCAATATGGCGACAAACATACAACATGCTTGCAATGGTTTATGCAGATGGTGGCAGCACAGTGGAGGTGTTGGCAGCAGGTGGCAGCACAGTGGAGGTGTTGGCAGCAGGTGGCATCATGGTGGAGGTGTTGACAGCAAGTAGCAGCATGGTGGAGGTGTTGGCAGCAGGTGGCAGCATGGTGGAGGTGTTGGCAGCAGGTGGCAGCATGGTGGAGGTGTTGACAGCAGGTGGCAGCATGGTGGAGGTGTTGACAGCAGGTGGCAGCATGGTGGAGGTGTTGACAGCAGGTGGCAGCATGGTGGAGGTGTTGACAGCAGGTGGCAGCACAGTGGAGGTGTTGGCAGCAGGTGGCATCATGGTGGAGGTGTTGACAGCAAGTAGCAGCATGGTGGAGGTGTTGGCAGCAAGTCGCAGCATGGTGGAGGTGTTGGCAGCAGGTGGCATCATGGTGGAGGTGTTGGCAGCAGGTGGCAGCATGGTGGAGGTGTTGGCAGCGGGTGGCAGCATGGTGGAGGTGTTGAGGCAGCAGGTGGCAGCATGGTGGAGGTGTTGACAGCAGGTGGCAGCATGGTGGAGGTGTTGACAGCAGGTGGCAGCATGGTGGAGGTGTTGACAGCAGGTGGAGGTGCTGGCAGGAGGTGGCAGCATGGTGGTGTTGGCAGGAGGTGCCACCATGGTGGAGGTGCTAACGAAAGGTGGCAACATGGTGGTGTTGGCAGGAGGTGGCAACATAGTGGAGGTGTTGGCAGGAGGTGGCAACATGGTGGAGTTGTTGGCAGGAGGTGGCAACATGGTGGAAGTGTTGGCACAAGCTACCTGTATTAACCCTCACTACCACTGGTCATGTTCTCCCCTTTAATTCACGACTCCAAGCTTCCCACCGAACATTTTTATCTTTCCCATTTCAATCTCTCAGCAACACATCCTTCCAATCTCTCCCCCCCCCCCCCACCTCTCTCCCTCCAGTCTCCCAATCTTTCTCCATTCCTTCCCCTCCCTCCCTCTCTTCAGTTTCCTATCTTTCTGTATCCCTCCCTCCCACCAATCTTTCTTTATCCCTCACTCCCCTCCTCCCTCCCATCTCTTAATCCTTCCTTTCTTCCATCCCTTCAACTTCCCAATCCTTATTTCTGTCTCTTCTTCCCTCCAATCTCATTCTCTCCAACCTCCCAATCTCTCACTTACCCCTTCCCTACCTCCTTCCATTCTCTTTCTTCCCCCTTCCCTCCAATCCCACTCTCCAATCTCCTAGTCTCAGTCTCCCTCACTCTCTACCTCCCGCCTTTGTTGAATATTCCTGCCTGATAATTTGTGTTGTCCAGTGCTCTTGCATACAGCATCCATCCGCTTACCTCATCGACTTTCATCGTATCAGACATAACCAGCAGAGCCTTATGTTCATTCGTAGTCAGGTAGTCTGTGTTTGTCTGCCATTTGTATGTCTGCCGTCGGTGGAGTCTGTGTTTGTCTGCCATTTGTATGTCTGCCGTCGGTGGTGTTTGTTTTTGTCTGCCATTTGTACGGTATGTCTGCCATCGGTGGTATGTATGTCTCTCTGCTGCCAGTGGTTTCTGTTTTTGTCTGCCATCGGTGGTGTCTGTTTTTGTCTTCCCATTTTTACAAGGGATGATCAAAAAGTTCGGTGAATGGTGCTGCTACCAAGGATTGAGTGACTAATAGTTAGGCCTGTGGACACGGCTAACACCATCCATCCTCCTAGTTGCCACCAGCCACCAGACTTCACCCAATTAGATGAATGAAGAAAGTTGGTCACGATTTTAACCTAAAATCATGGGATGAGAGTAGAGTGATGACAGAGTTAAGACATAGGAAGGAGAAAGATAAGGATGGAGGAGATGAGGTAGATTGATAAAGTGGGGTCAAAGGTGAAGATGTTGAATGAGGAAGGAAGGAAAGAATAGGTCTGAAGAGAAAGGAAACTTACTGGAACATTATGAATATAGAAGGAAAGGAAACAGGAAAAAGACTGAATAAAGTGAGAAATAAGCAAATATGATAAAACACTAACAAGCAAAAAGAAAAACAGGTAAGGAGAGGACGAAGGGTCACTTACAGTGGGTTATAAAAGGAGAAGAAACGACGATGGATAATTAACAATAGAAAAAAATGCAAAGAGAGATAATAAAGCGAGGAATAAAGAGAAATATAAAGGGGGAGGAACAAATACAAAGACAAAGAAAGAAAGAATGAACAGCTAGGATATAGAGAAGAGGTGGAAGGAAGGATGACAGAAAGGGAAAAAATGTTAATGAAGAAGGGAGTAGAAAGGGAAGGAGGAAGAAAGGGAAAAGAAGAGGAGGTGAAGGGGTCATAATGTATCGCAACAAGAACCATAAGGAGAAATTGATCCATAATACAGTGTGAGTGAAGATACACACACACACACACACATACACTCACACAGACACACACAGACACATACATACACAGAGTAGAAGAGACTAATGCAGGCTAAGAGTCTCCCCAACAGCTGTCGTGTGAGCTCATTAGACGGGATTCTGAGGAAATTATAAATGCATCTAAAAAGACTCGAAAAGTTGGAGTGAAGTCAAAGAAAGCGTCAACTTGTTCTGCGTACTGGCAATTAGGCTGCCGACATTTGCATTTTCTTAAAAACCTGCCTGTGTCTCTCCTCTCTCTCTCTCTCTCTCTCTCTGCTGACGAGTTGTAGAAGTTTTATCAACAGAAAATGACACCTTAAAGAAAATGGAAAATTGGTTCACTGTGTCGCTCGAAAAAGAGACATAATTTTTGTCAAGTATTGTTACCACGCGTCTTATTCTCCTGCTCCTCTGTCTGAGTTGTGATAATGGTCTTGGTCAGAGGGAAATTATCAAAGGAGGGAGATTACTGAGGGAGGGAAGGAGGCCAGGGACATGACGGGGCTGTTATGTCGTGAGAGTGTCAGGCTCGTCTGGCCAACTGATCTCTCTCAGACTTTCCCACTGGTGACTCAAGCTCTGGGTCGCCTCTCTTTCTCTTAAGCTTTATGCACGTAGTTTTTATAGCATCTTGTCTTCTCCATTGATGCCAGAATACTCGAGGGCTGTGTAGCTGACCCAGAAGCAGTAGACACCGATGTATTATTCTGTCCATAAATGATCCGGATTCACGAGTCTGAATCTCGGGATCGTGGTTCAGGAGAGGCGACAGGTCTTGTGCGGGTAACTACATATTACTTATCTTTCCCGAACCAAAACTCGTTCAAACTCGAATAAAAGAGTTATAATAACTTTATTACCATCAGGTGTTTACTCGTCCTACCGCAAGTCACGTAAATAATGTCATCTTATAACGTCGCGCTGGTCGCTAAGAGAGGCAGGACGGACACCTGTCAATGTTAAATCAATTGAGTGAGACGCGCCGGGACCCCTGCAAAAGATTGAAAGTTACTGGGGCAGGAAGTTTTAAGCTGATGAGGGAGTGGCTGGTAGGTCTGAAGTGTTTGTACATGGTAGATACGTCTTAATCCTTTGAGGACAATGGATTAACCCTTTTAGGACAATAGGTTAACCTTTTGAAGACAGTAGTTTAACCCTTTGATGACGATGACTTAACTCTCCAGGACTCAAAGGGTCAAGGGCGATAGATGTTAATTTAAGCAAGGTGGAGTGTTAACAGGTAAGAGACGAACCGTCCCAGAGGTGATGTTATTCATCTTCACCTGTTGATTATAGGTGATGTTAATTAGTCAGGTATAGAGACATGAACCACCTGATGACCCTGCTGCTTCATCTCTCTCGTGTTAGCGATACTTGACGAGGAGGGGGCGAGGAGGAGGGAGAGGTGAGGAGGAGGGGGAGGTGAGGAGGAGGGGGAGGTGGCAAGGTGGCGGAGGCAAGGAGGAGGAGGCGAGCTACACCCACCTCCACACCCTCAAGCCACACCCACCTCCACACCCTCAAGCCACACCCACTCCACGTACAAAACCCAACGAAACCACTCCGTCTTCACCAACTAAACAAAACAACATGGTTTACAAATTCAAGGTCGGCCGCCTCCACCCCCAGCAGTTAATCGTCCCTGCGAATAATCTAGAGGTTTATTAGGTAGATCATTTTCATATTTAACCTTGGCATTTATAGGAGAAATATCCAGGCTAAATATACCCACTTGGCCTTCAAAGTTCTTTATATAGATCAGATAAAGACAAACAAACGTATAGACATAAACATGGATATGGAGGGTTTTGTTTTATGGTTCACTTTAGTCCATCTGTCGTGTTGTGGTGTATTGGTAGCGTTTAAGACTCAGGCAGTGTTGATGACAGGCGGTGGTGTATGGTCATTACCCTCCTCCAATACCTCTTCCTTCTGCTGCTGCTACTACGCCTCCTCCTCCTACTCTTGTTCCTCACTTCTGCTTTTCCTCCCCCTGCTCCTTCTCCTCCTGCTACTGCTACTACCCCCCCCCCCTCCTCCTGCTGGTGCGGTCATGGAGGGACAGTCACTACAACACACAGCCGCGTCTTTAGGCCGAGTAACCAACAAGAGTGAATGGGATATAATCCTTCCCTCAGTCAGCCGAGTTCTGCCGACTCTAAGCTGACACGGCTCAGCAAAAACGTTGACTTACAGCTTCAGACACGAGCAGCTTGAAGGGTGTGGGGGGGGGGGTGGGGGGTGTAGCTTGAGGTTGTGGAGATGGGTGTGTCTTGAGGGTGTGAAGGTGGGTGTAGCTTGTGGGTATAGAGGTGGGTGTGTCTTAAGGGCGTGGCGATGGCTGTAACATGATGGGGTTTAGTAATCAAGTCATTTATACTATTTCTCATGCTCTAAAATCCCTGAGTCAAGAACTAATAGGATTAACCTTTCTTATCGTTTTGTTGAGTTAGTGAGAGAGAGACTCGAAGACCCATAACACCACCTCTCCTCCCTGACTAGTACAGCTTCCCCTTCCTTGTGTTCTTCATTGTTCTTAAGGGCATCGTCTGTCACCTTATTTAGTCAACTCTATTATGCTTTAACGACGTTACAACAAAGACTCTCCCTTACTCCGTTATTTATTGCGTTAAGCTTCACTCCCAGGTGTGGTCATTAAGGTAAATGTATATTGTCTTTTTTAACCTTTTGATAGCGGTGATTTAACCCTTTGATGATGATGATAATGATGATGATTTAAGCGTTTGATGATGATGATGATGTTACCTTCAAGTTCCTGCATTTCAGTTTTTAATCGTAATATTTCATTTCGTTGTGTCTCTGTTGGTTAGGTTAAATTACTTTAGGTTAAATTAAGTTAGTTTAGATTCAGTTAGATTTGGTTAAGTTCTTAGTGGAGATTCAGACCTAATATATAGTAAATACACACAAACCACAACACACACCTGAAGATAATATCACCTGTGTATGTGTGTATGTGCAGGTGTGTTTGTAGCAGGTAGGGTGGGGGAGGGAGCCAGTAATTAGTTCTAGTCTGTTTGTTACGTAATTGGATCCCACGACCCAGGCAGGAATATCCGTCTTACCAGATTGGATGCCACCCGGGGAGCTGTGTCCGTGTTGCGGTGTTTTAGAGACGCCTGTACATGGGGGCGTGAGTGTCTCTTTAAGTGCCTTATGAGTGATGCTTTATGAGGTCGTGAGTGTGTCCTTGAGTGTGTTATGAGTAAGTTGTGAGGTACTGGTTATGAGTGGTGATTTATGATGGAGACATACAGACGTCCAGATATAGAAGGGGCTCTCTCTCTCTCTCTCTCTCTCTCTCTCTCTCTCTCTCTCTCTCTCTCTTGGACTTGATGATGACGTCTTACACTATAAATATCCTTGCTATTAATGCTATTTAAATAGGCTTTATATCTCGTGTAAATTAAAACTAACATTTTTTCCTAAATTCACAAAAACTCGTGAAAATTTTGGCTGAATAAACGATATATGACAAAATTGATCCTAAAATCGAACTCTGTCAACTTAATTTTCCTCAGCTTAATGTTGTATCGTATGTATTGCGTGAACTCTTTCCTCAGCTTAATGTTGTATCCTATGTATTGTGTGAACTCTTTCCTCAGCTTAATGTTGTATCGTGTGTATTGTGTGAACTCTTTCCTCAGCTTAATGTTGTATCGTATGTATTGCGTGAACTCTTTCCTCAGCTTAATGTTGTATCGTGTGTATTGCGCCAACTCTTTCCTGAGCTCCTCGCATCGTGTGTATTGGTCTCATAACATAACCACTACTACATGAGCCAGATTAGACCAGGTATGTCTTCACCCTAACCTCGTGTGCCCATTGGCCCGTCTCATAGGATCGACAGCCAATTAAATGATGATACTCGTGGTAGGGTTTGTGTTGAGGCCTTATGACACTACCTTGATGGTGTTCCTGTGATGGTGTTCCTTGATGGTGTTGATGGTGATGAGATGCGTTATGCTCCTTCTGTCACTTCCTGTTTCTGTCTAAAGGTTTTAGTTTTGTTTGTCTATACCAGGTGTTTATAGGTGGTATAAATTAAGGGATTATTGTTTTGTGGTGTTGACAGTGAGAGATATTGTGGTGTTGACGGTGAGAGATATTGTGGTGTTGACAGTGAGAGATATTGTGGTGTTGATAGTGAGAGATATTGTGGTGTTGACAGTGAGAGATATTGTGGTGTTGACGGTGAGAGATATTGTGGTGTTGACAGTGAGAGATATTGTGGTGTTGATAGTGAGAGATATTGTGGTGTTGACAGTGAGAGATATTGTGGTGTTGACAGTGAGAGATATTGTGGTGTTGATAGCGAGACTTTTTGATAGTGTGTTATGGTGATGATGATAGTGTGTTATTGTGACGATGATAGTGTGTTATTGTGATGTTGATAGTGTGTTATGGTGATGATGATAGTGTGAGTTACTTTAGTGATGAGAATGAGTGTTTTTCCTCAGGTGTTACTTCAGTACTTTATCACGTTAGCAGACAAATGATTCTCTCAAAGGTTATTCCATCATCACTTAACAACTAAAAGTTTACTCAACCATAAATGACGTTGGTGATAATGAATAACGTAACGAGAGAGAGACATTGAGAGACTCTACACAACTACTCGTTAATAACAATAGCAATGAGTGGTTAGGGTAGTAATTTATTCTCAAACTTCTGCTGCTCGTAACAAAACCATTCAGTCATTAACTTCTGGATATAAACAACTTTACTTTGACTTTTGTTAGTTATAATTTGATGTATAAAACTCCTTGGGTGTCATTTTCTGTTTTAGTCACGTTTAATATTGGTCTATAGTGAAGTGTTCAGGGAAGGATTATTATTATTATTATTACCGAAAGATATTTTACATACATGAAACTTATTATTGTTCTTTAGTATTACCAAGTCTATTACCATCTTCTTCTTATCTCCTCTTATTTCCTAGTATTCTCTTCTTCTACCTCCTCCCTCAATTATCTCTCTCTCTCTCTCTCTCTCTCTCTCTCTCTCTCTCTCTCTCTCTCTCTCTCTCTCTCTCTCTACATCAGCTTGAAGGAAACTCGTAAAGTCTTGGGAGAAATTGCTCGCCTGCCGACACACTAATTAGGACCATTTTATTTGTAATTTAATTTGGTGTCTTGCGAGTGACTCACCCAGACGCTGATCAACTTGATAAATTGTCGAATTAATTTTGTATTATCTGTTGTATAATGTGGTGAGGTGAGGTGACGTGACGTGAGGTGGGGTGAGGTGATGTGAGGTGACGTGACGTGACGTGAGGTAATGTGCGGTGATGTGAGGTGAGGTGAAGTGACGTTATAGTTGTGTTCCAGAGAGAGAACTAATGGCTATACTTTTATTATTGTTTTTATAATTACTTTATATGCTGGAAGGTATAATTTATATAAGAGTCTGAACACCTGGCAGCAATTACCTGTTAATTATCACACCTCCACACCTGTGACTAAAATAATGAGTATTAAGATCACACAGAATTACTAAGGCAATTACGAGTATTATTAATTTACTTCGAACATCTGGAAATATTTAGCAACTGTAATGACGATAAATTTTATTAATAAATTTATTTATTCTTTATGAACATTTATTTATATCAAAGGAGGAATTTAATTATTATAAAAACTCAAAATGTTGATTAATTTCGATTATTTTTCCTCAGTAACTTCGTAAAATCGTCGATAAACTCAACATTTACTAATTAATTTATATCTAATCCATATGAAATAAGTTAGACTGAATTCGACATGAACTTAGCGATGGCGAATATAAACTTAGAGTATTATTGATTAATTATTGTGTAGCTCGCCAGGTGGTAGAGAAATAGCTCCCAGGTGCAACTGAGCTAATTTCCGGCCTGGACAGTGGAGGCTGCCAGAGGAGACCGTAATTGGCTCAAGTCTGTTTGTTGCTTAATTAGACTCACTGATCTAGGCGAGAGAATTCATCTTGCCAGACGGAATCCCATTTCGGAGAGCCACGTGAATGTGTGTGTATGTGGTTGTGTTTGTATGTAGGTGTATGTATGTACAGGTGTGTGGTTGTGTGTGTGTGTGTGTGGGTATGTGTGTGTGTGTAGATGTGTAGATTTATGTATGTGTATGTGTGCAGGTGTGTGTATGATTGTAATAATTGTATTACTCTCACTTTTTAACATCTCGTATTTTTAGGTTCCGTCTCTTGTTTGAAGCAATAAAGACCTTTGACATCTTCTCCCTTTATTTTACAACATTTAATTCATTACTGATGAGAGAAGACTGTCAGTACAGGTGAATTTGATCTCAAATTAAATATTATTAAAACTCCACAACAAACTCACTCAGTGTTATAAATACTTAACATAAAACTAACTAAACATACTTCTTCTATTAACATACAGTAGTGTTAGCGTAAACCTCATTAAGTAATTGGACACAACCATATCGAGGAGTGAGGTGTTGATGTGAGGGATATTCTTACACACAAGATGGTCAGTCTTCAGGCAGGGAAAATGAGTCGCTTTAAAAACGTTCTCACCTCAGCTCTTTCAGTACAGTACAGTCTGTGGCCCCATAACAGCTGTCCACTTCACAACTAATACCCACTCTGGCTTCACCATCCAATCAACTTTGTTATTTTATTCATGTCAAAGTTTTATATGTTTTAAAATCTGTTATAGTTGAGGTGTAACATAGAGAAATAACTAAGGCTTCGGTGAATAGTGTTTCCAAAGTGCCTGGACACCGATGTTTCTATATATAAAAAACAAACTAAAATTGGTTTTTAATTAAATTCTAAAAAAAAATATATTTCTCCTGGTTCCCTTATTTTCTATCCTTTCATATACTGTCATTAATATCAGCCTCAACGTCGACGAGTATTAGATAATAAAAAAGAAACTAGAATTAACCTTTTGTATTTACTAAGAAAAAAAAACTATTCCTTTAAATTTATTACTGCTAAAAGGGACAACAACATCACGTGACAAACTGCCAAAAAAAAACATTTTTCCTGGAATATGTCTAGAAAAGTATTTCAACTCCAGAAGGAAAAAACACTGAAACATACAATACTGCATCAATATATTTCACCGTCTATTTTTCCTGTCTAGTTTTATCTGTCTATTATGTATTGTACAAACGTCACGTATTTTTTTAAGGTAGTTTGGTCATTTTCTCTCTCAAAGACGAAACGATTTACTGTTTTATTTATTTATTTTTTTTAGCATTGCCATGATTATTTTTTCGTATTATTTTTTTAATAATCCACTTCCAAATTTTGTAACAACCGCCATCACCAATACTACCATCTACCATCATCACCACAACCACTATCATCATCATCATCACCACAACCACTATCACCACCCTAAACTGTCGATAACACCACCGTACCACCATCACCATCATGGCCACACCACTATTAAAACTGTGTCTGCCTGCTTGCCTTTCTGCCTACCTGGTCTCGTGTGTGAGTGCCTGTCAGCCTGCCTGCCTACCTGCCTGCCTGCCTACCTGCCTACCTGCCTGCCTGCCTGCCTGCCTACCTGCCTACCTGCCTGCCTGCCTGCCTGCCTGCCTGCCTGCCTGCCTACCTGCCTGTCTGCCTGCCAACCCGTAAAAATACTCTAGATTCAATATGAACTATTTTTTATCTGTGTTATTTAAGCTTTACCTTCCCGCACCCCATTGAGTTGTGTTTAACACGCTAGTAGTCTCTCTCTCTCTCTCTCTCTCTCTCTCTCTCTCTCTCTCTCCCTCCCTCCCTCCCTCCCTCCCTTACCCCCCTTCCCCTCACCCCTTTCCCCCCTTTGCCTCTCCCCACCCTTCCCTCCACTATGTACACCTGTTTCACCTTTAATTTACTGACCGACTGCGCCATCGATTTTAATTTGTGCTTTTCATTCTCCCTGGTTTATCTGTTTGTCTTTCTCTGTCTATCTGTCTCTCTATTGGTTATTTCTCTCTCTTCTCTCAATCTTTCTTTATCTCTTCATCTTTTTCTCTCTATATCTCTCTCTGTTTCTCCATCTCTCTCCCTCACACTTGCCTCAACCGTAGCAAGAGAATGACCTTATCTACTCTATATCTCGAACCATTTGTAAACTTTTCCTTCAGAGACCCACATTGATTACCCAACTGTGAGTCAGAGATAATGTGATTACCGAGTTGGGTAATTAAAACAGTCCTGCTTACTTCAGCTAATTTCTTTGGACCTGGTTAAGAAAAGGTACAAGTTTGTGTAAGAAAACTACTCGGTGCTGGGGACGTTGTGTATGTGAGGTGTGTAGGTGTGGGGTAGGTGTGTGGGTGTGGGGTAGGTGTGGGTAGGTGTGTGGGTGTGGGTAGGTGTATATATGGATATGTGTCTGTCCCTGTGTCTATACTGAAAAAAAAAAAACTTCATCACAGGACAGAGGGAAGTATAACCTAACCTAATAAAGACACACTCCTCTTAACATTACCTCAGACAAGTCAAAGGGTCTCTCATGGTCTTAATCAATATAGGAAGCCAAAATAATATCCTCTTGGAAATTACCTCCCCACCTACACCACCAGTCACCCCTATACTTCCTACACAGGGGCGAATCTTATACATGAATCTATGGATCTAATTTCACACATTGTTACTCTGGTAGATCCATGAGGCTGACTTATTCACTGTTTAATGATGGAGATTTCCTTTGGTAATTTATGTTTATGGAGAAGATGAGAGACTTTGGTCGTATAATTAGAGACTCAGTTGTGTGGAGATATTAATGGGTAGAAGGGCTAGGGGAAGGTAGAGAATAGGATGGGAGGGATAGATTAGACAACCTAGGAGGATTGGTATAGACAGCTGGTGCCTCTCGAGATGGTGGGCCGTGGTCGCCAGCCTTCAGAATTGGTGATTGACACGTTAATTGACCTGACTGAAGTGTTCCTTTCCACCTTTACTTGTGACAACTCCACCAAGGCCTGAGTGGTTGAGGTGGAGGTCAAGACGTTACCAGAGTCAGGTCAAGACGTTACCAGAGTCAGGTCAAGATGTTACCAGAGTCAGGTCAAGAAGTTGCCAGAGTCAGGTCACGACGTTGCCAGAGTCAGGTCTAGTCATTGCAAGTCAGGAGTCAGGTCAAGACGTTGTTAGTTCACCATCTATACGCACAGAACTTTGTAATTCAATAACTTGGAGCATCGGAGGGTGGGTCATGCTGTATGAATGACAGACCAGGACATGGGAAGAGAGAGAGAGAGAGAGAGAGAGAGAGAGAGAGATCATCTATGAAAGTTTTACAAATAAAAGACAGACAGATGGACCCAAACTTCAGAGGACATTCTCTCTCCTCTGGTCGTCACTCAGCGAAGCAATATGTTTCTGTCATCTTGTTGCTGGTCTTCTGGACGGTCGAGTGTGTGTCGAGTATTCCTCCTCTGGAAAACTCGAGTGGACCTGAAATTGTTGCCAAATACACTGAGGATACCACACACATACACACACACACACACGCACATACACAAACACTCACACACACAAGCAAGCACACACACACACAAACACGCACATACACAAACACGCACCTGCATATACGCATAAAGTACATGCGCATACACACACATATACATACACATATATACACATACAGTACACACTCAAACACGCACATACATATATACACACACACACACAAACAGACTCACACTGACCTAACCTAACTTACCGATAACCTAACCAAATCTATTCTAACTTAACCTAACCTAACAAGACTTCACCTAACCTGACCTCATTTAACCTGACCTAACTCATAAATTTAAGAAGCTTGGGGTCCAGCTCGGGGGTCCAGCTCGGGGGTCCAACTTGAGGGTCCAACTCGGGGTCAGGTGTCAGCATTAGTGTGGCCCGGGTCAGCCTCTCGGGGACTACCTGGCCAAAACTGTCGGGAAAGTTGTTATTGGCTCGCTGTCCCTAATGACCTCGTGACCTTGTGACCTCATGACCTTGTGACCTCATGACCTCGTGGTCTCATACCCTCTCCAAGATTTTAATTTTATTTTTTGGGAAAAACTTAAGACTATTAATAAAGACAATAATAGTAATATTAATAATGATGAAAATTATAATAGTATTGGAAGTAATAATAATAATAATATCAGGTACCTCAGGTTAATTAGATAATAATACAGGTAAGAACAATGTATCTCTTACCTGTTGTCCATCTCTCTCTCTCTCTCTCTCTCCCCTTCTTCCTTTCCCTCTCCTTCTACTTCTCCCTCTCCCTTCCTCGGTTTCATCTCTCCTCTTCACATTATTCATTTTTTCCCTCTTATACACTGATTCCCCTTCCTTCCTACCTTCCTTGTTAGAGATATGGTGTGCTACTGTTATCTCTCTCTCTCTCCCCCGTTTGACTGTTATGCTTCTCTTCTCTGTCTTTCCTTTCCCTTTATCTCGTTCTCTTCCTTATTATTCTTAATCTGCCAATACTTTCTCTCCCTTCACTTCTCCCTCTCTTTACCTCCCTCCACCTCATAACTCTCTCTCTCTCCTCTCTCTCTCCTCTCTCTCTCTTTTTCTCTCTGTCAACACATTCACAGATCACCCTAGAGTTATCACTCACTCACTCACTCACTCACTCACTCTTTACCTGAATTAAATCCATCAAACAATAATAACAAATAAATAAAAACATATTGTCCAGGTCACAAGAGGTCAAGTCGGGTCATGGTCGTTCATCTTTCATGGAGATGTTATGACCTCCTTTATCACTGAGGGAGGGGGAGAGGGAGGTGGATGGTGGGAGGGAGATTGGAGGGAGGGGGAAGGGAGGGGAGGGGGAGAAGAGGGAGGAGGAAGAGGTGGGGGTTAGACCTAGGCAGACCCTCTCCTACACAACTTATGACATCATCTTCTAAAGGTCATTAATAAACCCCATAAGACAGTGTTGACACCAAATGTTTCTCGTAAACCAGAGGAAACAACAACGACTGTAGATAACTGAGCCCTGGGGGGGGGGGGGGGGGTGTTACCTGGTTGTTGATAAGACTGTCACTATCGACTTCATAAACAGTTGTTAGGGAGACATTATGTGACGTAAACATAACATAAACCCCCAATCTTACCATTACAGCTTCTTACTCTACACCAGCCAGGAGCCAACTCCTATCAATGGTTATAAAATAGACAAATTTAGGTTTAGGCGCGAGATAGGTAATCAATGGTTTGGAAATAGAGTAGTGGACGAGCGGAACAAGTTACCAAACATCATCATTAACTCGAATACGCTGGACAACTTTAAACATAAGTTGGATGGATATATCAGGGATAGGGGTTGGGTGTAAATGGGACTGCCCAGTATGGGCCGATAGGCCCGCTGCAGTTTCCTCCATTCTTATGTTCATAGTTACAGTAAAAAGGAAGAAACTAGTTAACTATTTCATGTACTTCCTTAACATCTTTACTCTATTCAGTGTTAGAGTAAGAAAGATAAAACTCATTACTCGACTCACAACCAACATAAAAAACTAATTCATTGATCATAAATAATCAACAACGTCACCTGTAAACTACCGAACTTAACGATCATTAGAACCGCCAAAGTGTTCACAGCCCAGGGAGATGAGGCAGTTTACCCTGGCCATGGCTTACGAATCACCAGTGTGAAATTAAGAAGAATTCCGCCTCCCTTTTCCCAGGTGCTGCCACACGGCCTACCTGGTCACGCTACTCCTGCCCATTACATAAATTACCGAGTCATTAGTGAGGTGGAATGAAGGGGAGGTGGAATGAAGGGGAGGTGGAATGAAGGTGAGGTGGAATGAAGGGGAGGTGGAATGAGGCTGAGGTGGAATGGAGGGGAGGTGGAATAGAGGCTGAGGTGGAATGGAGGGAAGGATGAGAGCCAAGTAGGTACAAGGGAGAGGGAAGGGGGGGGGGGGGGTAACAGGTCTTTGAACAGCGACTGTGTAGTTATTAAGCAGATCAAGATTTCGTGTATAGGGCGTGGGAGAGTCTCCGTGTGTCTGTCTGGAGTCTCCGTGTGTCTGTCGAGAGTCTCCGTGTGTCTGTCTGGAGTCTCCGTGTGTCTGTCTGGAATCTCCGTGTGTGTTTCGAGAGTCTCCATGTGTCTGTCGAGAGTCTCCGTGTGTCTGTCGAGAGTCTCCGTGTGTCTCAAGTCTCCACATATCCATACCGTGTCTCCGCGTGTAGGAGTAAACAGACACGCCTCAGCTTTAACTTGCACCAATCACTCAGCCAGCCCTCAGCATCACTCAGCCAGCCCTCAGCGTCACTCAGCCGGCCCTCAGCCACCCCTCAGCGTCACTCAGCCGGCCCTCAGCTACCCCTCAGCGTCACTCAGCCAGCCCTCAGCTTCGCGCCACCACCGAGCATCACACAGCGCGGCCATCACTGTAATGGCTACCACAGACGCGTAATGTCCATGGCAGCGTCGCATATGTCTTACCTGATGATGGTTTGGTTGTGACCTGTTGCTGTGTTCACCCAAGACTGTGGATACTCTCTCTCTCTCTCTCTCTCTCTCTCTCTCTCTCGTTTTAGTTTCAAGAACCAATTTTCATTAACCCTAGTTAGAGATGACCCACCACACCTAACCTAACCAAACCAGATCTAAACTCCACCTCCTCTCAACTTCCGAACCATATACAACTGGGTCGACTAGGGGTACCTCAACCAATATCACTCCGCGGGCACTCGAACTAGTGAGGTCAGCGCAGTAGTAAGGTCATGGTAAATTGATTCATTATAACACACTGGAAGGAAAACGTCAATAAAGGTTTAGAACTGCAATTGTTTTTCACACGCCATCACCCCTAGAGCCAGTCAGGTGTGTCTAATGCGCCCATCGTTCAGGTGTGTTGTGGGTTTACCTTTTTATCGTGTCTAGTTACCATTTTTTATGATTTTTTTTCGTGTTTTTTGGTATATTTATTTATTTATTTTATTTATATTATTCCTGTTTAATTATATTTTTGTTCCTTTTATTTTGTTGTTATTTTTTTTTTTTTTGCACCGTGTTCTTGTTTTTACTATAAGCGATGTCTTCACTACTCTCTCTCTCAACTACCAACAAACAGTGAGAACATTTACTCAAACTTTTTTCTGGTGGGTTTACGATATAGTTTGACTTGCCACAGAGATTTTTCCTCCATTTTGTGTTTTCAGTGAACACGCTATGCCAGTCCTCACAGTCCCTCAGATCGAACGGAACAAATCATTTTTATTTTACTTCCTCTTTGCTTATATAAAAGTTGACGAATTTTAAAAAAAAGGGAAAAATGTCTCGTTTTTTTTTATTTTTGCTCTTGTCAAAAACTCTTGCAAATCTATTATATTTCATCAATTTTTATGTGTTAATTTGTTTTTATCTTTCTTTCTAAAGTCGGAAGATCAAATATATTCCATATAACTTAACCTAACCTGACGTAACCTAACCTAAATCAACCAAATCTTTTCTTAACCTAACCAAACCTTCCTCATCCATAACAATAACTTAACCAAACCCACTCCTAACCAAACCTAACTTAACCCACCAAACCCCATACAATAACCACCCCTAACCTAACCAAACTACACTACTTTAGCACCAATAACTTATGTCAGCGCCAAAACACGAGTCATAGTCAATATTTACGTCGTCTTCAATATATACAACACAACCACTTCAATCATATCTGCTGTTTCAACTATACCTAACCACGTCTAAGACTTAACTACCACCTACTAAAAGTCTTATCCAGGCTAGTATGTACGTGTGTGTGTATGTAATATGTATGTGTACGTGTGTCTGCATCATTTCACACACCATTGATATTCAGGAGAGTAATTTCCTCAGGCTTGGTTTAAACTACGGTCGAGTGGTGACATAGATGACAGTCATGACGCCTTACTTCAAAAGACGATCACCTTTCTAAACATAAAGTCTAAATTTTGCTCCAGTAGTGACGTGCGCTCCGTTAATCACCAGAGTTACAGTGTATTTTATAATGTGAGTTTTTTTACCTATTTCAATGTTGGAGCTTTAATATGTCGTTTCTCTCCTGGTAATGACTTTATCTACGTGTTCTTGATGTTCTCGGTATTCTTTCTCTCAGTATTTAACATATACTTCATCTCTTATTGCCTCTCTAAGCTTCTCTCTTCACCGTCACTTTTCACAACCGATCGGAGCCAATGATGCCATCGCTCAAATACGTTTATTGACGATCTCACTCACTCAGGAACTAAAACTATCCAATTATTTTTTCTCCATTACAATTCTTCTATTAATTTGATGCTTCGTCTTATTAGTTTCTCTCTTCATTTGTTTTTTCTCTGACGTAATGAAACTTTTTATTATTTATATTTTTTTCATCCATCTTGAGGTTTATTTTCGTTTTTTGTTTTATTTCAATTCGACATTTATTGAGTTTGCATTAGCTATCTCTTCTTCCTTATTGAGTTTTATTCTCTAGACTCCATCAATAGTGTTGTTTCATCTTGGTTTATGGTTCTGTTGATACGTGCGGGTTTAAATCATCATCTCCAAAGGTTTAAATCATCATCAAAGGGTTAAATCATCACCTCCAAAAGGTTAAATCATCGCCATCAAAGGGTTAAATCATCATCATCAAAGGTTTAAATCATCACCTCCAAAAGGTTAAATCATCGCCATCAAAGGGTTAAAACACCTCAGTCCACTCCACTAAACACACCAAGACCTGCCCAGTATCACTACAGCATCCATTACACCCAAGAGTTCGGTAGACACGAGCAAGACGAGCCACACCGACCAGGTAAACTGATAAAGGTAAACACCTGTCAGACGCCATGCATTTTCCCATCTTCTCTGTGGTAGTCAAGATACATCAGGAGGTGGTGTGGGGGAGGGTTGTGTGGTGTGGGGGAGGGTTGTGTGGTGTGGGAGAGGGTTGTGTGGTGTGGGGGGAGGGTTGTGTGGTGTGGGGGAGGGTTGTGTGGTGTGGGGGAGGGTTGTGTGGTGTGGGGGAGGGTTGTGTGGTGTGGGGGGAGGGTTGTGTGGTGTGGGGGGAGGGTTGTGTGGTGTGGGGGGAGGGTTGTGTGGTGTGGGGGGAGGGTTGTGTGGTGTGGGGGAGGGTTGTGTGGTGTGGGGGAGTGTTGTGTGGTGTGGGGGGAGTGTTGTGTGGTGTGGGGGAGGGTTGTGGGGTGTGGGGGAGGGTTGTGTGGTGTGGGGGAGGGGATTTTAATGCTGTGAGAGTGAATTTTAATCCAAGAGTGAGATAATTCCCTAAAAGTGAAGTAATCCTACGAGACTAAAGTAATCCTCTAACAGTAAAGTAATCCTCTGGGAGTAAAGTAATCCTCTAAGAGTGAAGTAATCCCCTGGCAGTTTGTAATCCTGTGGGAGTGAGTCAAGAAGACCTGAAAGTTGAGCGTGCGAGTAATCTCCGAGATTGGATGGGTGAGGTGATCGCCGCCACCTGGTCTGGAGGGAAGACAAGGTGATAATTTTCTCCCGGAGAGTTTGACGTTAAGTCGTGTTTGTGATCGACAGTCGAGGATCACTAATTCCTCGAGTCGAACCCTTGCTAACCTAAGCTAACCTAACCTAACCTAAACGAGCTAATTAAAGGTGATCTTACTTCCCCATATAAAAGATAATATTAACCTAAGACACTTTTGAGAATCCATCGTTACGTTACAGCTTTAAGTCAACCATGTAAATGCTTTTATAAATCTTCAGTTGCGGAGAAAATCTAAATAAAGAGCTTTTAAGAATATATATTTTCTTATGGTGGAGTTTAATTGAGGTAATTAGGTGACCTTTTACACCTGGTGGTTGACGCAGGTGAATCAAGAGGCAAAGAAAGTTAAGGACGTTGATTCAAAGGTTTGGTAAAATGTTTCTCATGTTCAGGTAGGTTAGTGCCTGTGTGGACTGGGGGCTATTAGGACTGGGGTTTACTGGGGACTATTAGGACTGGGGTCTACTGGAGCCTATTAGGACTGGGGTCTACTGGGGACTATTAGGACTGGGGTCTACTGGGGGCTATTAGGACTGGGGTCTACTGGGGCCTATTAAGACTGGGGTCTACTGGAGCCTATTAGGACTGGGGTCTACTGGGGACTATTAGGACTGGGGTCTACTGGGGCCTACTAGGACTGGGGTCTACTGGGGCCTACTAGGACTGGGGTCTACTGGGGCTAGGGCCTGTTGGGAATAACGTTCATCAGAACTTGGGTCTATTAGAAATAAGGCCCATATGAACAGTAGCTTATCAGAACTAGGACCTATTAGACCTCAAACCTATGATACCTGGGACTTACGAGGACTTAGACTAATTAGGACAGAGACATAGTTAAAGACCAGTCTTGTGGACCAGCCCAGGGAGGGAAGGAGGTAGGCAGGCAGGAAGGAGGGAGGCAGGCAGGAAGGAGGGAGGCAGGCAGAGAGGTAGGGAACGACAGAGGTAGAGAAGGAAGCAGGAAGAGAGGGAGGGAAGCAGGAAGACAGAGAGGGAGGGAGAGAGAGCAAAAGCGACAGCAGGGGAAATCACACGTGTAAGAACTGGTGCTGAAAATAACACTTGTGGAGTGAGTCGAGTTTGACGGAGGATTTATGAAGGGAGAAACAGTGATTGGTTTTCGTGAATATAATTGAGAATAGGTCAGTTTGTAGTGTCCGCCGCTGGCTGGCTATAGAGTTAGAATTTTTATTTTTATAGATTGTAATTGTTGTGAAAGTTGTTCATAGATTTTTTGGGGTGATAATTTTAAGTATAATATGAGATAGCTTAACTTTTTGGTGGTCTTGGGAAAATATTTGAACCAAGAGAGGAAAGTTTAACAGTGAGAGAAGAGAAGGAATACTGAAAGACAGGATTTATAGATGAAAGAGGAGAGATCGAGGGAGGATTTGGTGTATTTTACATTAATTAATAGTTTCGTGAGCCAGGAAAAGGGTCAGAAAGATGGGTCACTAACAGCTGAACTATGAGAAATCCCCAGACACCTTAATGGGGAAAAATGGGGAAAAATTGGTACACGTGGGTCCTTATCAGTGATGTTGGTTTAATACAGCCTACGGCCTACAGAGCTTCAATATTGACCTAACTTATTGTCATGGTCTTAGGATGGGTCAATTGTTGGCTTCTATTACTTAAAGTTTATGTAATTTTATCTGTACAGGGCTTCAGTTTAACGTGTGTGTGTGTGTGTGTGTGTGTGTGTGTGTGTGTGTGTGTGTGTCCCCTCGGGCTATAGTCTCCATCGTGCAGTATTTTCCCTCTAATTGTTCGTCAGCGCCACACATCACGGCCTGGCCTCCCGCCACCTAACTTCTCCTCGAAATATTTGTGCACCACTTTGTGTAATTAGTGCTGTAACTTGTTGTATTTACGCTCGCCAGAATATATGTTTCCAGGCGTATACCGGTATATCACAGGTGTATACAGGTATATCACAGATGTATACAGGTATATCACAGGTGTATACAGGTATAGCACAGGTGTATACAGGTATATCACAGGTGTATACAGGTATAACAGCATTAGTGAGTGTTACCGTCAGCGCCACATTGGGAAAAGGTTTAGTTGTGGCGTCAGCAGGTGTATCAAGGACTTTAAATTCAGGTAAAATGGCAGGTGTTTGGCTGGGAACCTGACCACCTGCCCGCCTACACATCAGCCCTCACCCACCCACCACCCAACCTTCACCCGTCCACCCACCCCTCACCCGTCCACCCACCCATCACCCACCCACCCCCACCCCCACCAACCGAAAAAAAAAATCTATTAGTAACAGATTTAAAAAAACAGAAAAAAACGTGAAATTTTCTGCAACCGGAGCCACGTTAAACTCCGCCTTTGTCAGCACACAGGCAAAAAAATAGTGAAAATGTCAAAAAGAAATAGATTTTTATTACTGATGCAGAGTAGAGGAATATTTCTTTACTGTTACCATCTGATGCTTAAAAGTGCCAAATAAACCATAATAAGGTCAATAAAATATAGTTAAAATAAAGCGAATCTCGAGTATATTTTTTGGTTGGAATTACTTCTTGTCCAATCGTCTTATCAAGTACTGGCCCAGGAATAACAGGTCTTGATATATGTTATAGGATTAATACTATATTATTAACGTACTAATATAAACTAGATATATATAATAAGTCTACTAGATTATATTAACCCACCTGTCTTCTCTCATCTCTAAAATTATCTTAAATATTAATAAACTTCTAATTAGTTAACATAAATAAACACGTAAATGCTGAAATACAATAGTACATTATGTAAAGGGAATTATTAGTACATGATGATATGACTGGACAACTACTGGGCAGATTTGGAAACCCTGAAAAAATGTAATATAAATAAAACAGATGAAATACTTATGATAAAGTAAAAATATAAACAACTTGTAACACTGAGGGGCACACCTGAGCACACCTGATTTGTCCTGAGCACACCTGAACACAACTGAGCACTCCTGAGCACATCTGAGCACACCTGATTTGTCCTGAGCACACCTGAACACACCTGAACACAACTGAGCACTCCTGAACACACCTGAACACAACTGAGCACACCTGAGCACACCTGATTTGTCCTGAGCACACCTGAACACCCCTGAGCACAACTGAGCACTCCTGAGCACACCTGAGCACTCCTGGCTACCTACATCACTAACTTACACCTGAAATATTATAATGACCCGTTTTATCTCGTACACTTTACCTGGAGAAAGACTTTATTACAGGTAAATTACTGAATAAAAGTGAACCAAATCTGGTGTATTTAAGAGGATCGTTCATTAGATAAATACTAAATGTAAAATGAAAACTAAAACTATGTATAAAAAATTCCCCGCCACCATTATTCACCTGAGGTTAAATACATTTACCAGCCTTTGTCGGATATATACATTCTACTGTATATACATCTGAATAAATGTATGAATGTATAAAATGTGTATTGGTTGATTGTATGAGTATATATTGTGAGAGAGATAAGTATTAGGGCATCTTGTTTGTGTCTCAGTAATACAAATTTCAGAACTTCCTCTACACACACACATACACCCAAACAAACACACACATACATACATACATACATACACTCCACATCCTTCGCACACACACATACACCCACACATACACACGCAGACACACATACATACACTCCACATCCTTCCACATATACAAACTTCACATCCTTTAGAGTTAACGTTCTCAGGAGAGTTAGAAAGGGAAAGCTTAATTTAAGATCTTAGGGTGCTTAAAGGCATATTTTAAAGTGCAGGGGTGTTTAAAGGGGCTCAGTTTCAGATAAGGGAGTGTTTGTAGGCTGGGAGGGGCTCAATTTTAAATAAAGGAGCACTTGGAGGCTATGGGAGGGGGGGGGCTTAATTTCAGACCCCGAGTATGCTTAAGAGCTAAATTTCAGCTCCCCGGGCTGCTTGGACGAGGTTCAACCCCATCCCTCACTTTACTGCTTATTGGAGAGAGACGCGGGCAGCTTAGGAAGGGGAAAGGCTTAATATCAGATAGAGTTGTTTATTTTAAGCTTTTATCCAACATATAATGACCTCATTACCTTTGACCCTTGACCTAGGATCATTGACCTTTGATCCTTGACCCTTGACCCATGACTTTTGATACTTGACCCATTACCAATAACCCCATGACCTTTGACCCTTTATCCTTGACCTTTGAGCCATGACACTTTGACCCACGACCCTTGATGACCCATGACTTTTCTATATGACCCATAACCTTGATATATAACCTACATGACCCCTGTAATCATTAGTCTCATCAGGATTAAAGCTTTTTATTATATTCCCAGCTATAAGAAAATCCTCTATAGCTTTTCATAAGACTTCCCATTATAGCTTCTGACAGTAACAGTAACAGGAGCTGACACAATGTAGCTCTTGGCAACAGGCACCATTAACTTGTCTTTATATATACGTGCGCCATTAAGAAAGTTAGTTTATTATCTACTAAAGTTGTTTTTATGGCGCCTATAACAACATGTCTCATCTGTTGTATAATTTGTCCCTTACTAAGTTCCCTCTGAGGCCTATAATGTAAATGTTATAGACTAATAGTAAGGAATTATATTGTTTAAGCATTTGATTAAAGTGGGTTTGAGGTTATGGGTTTGAGGTCATGGGTTTGAGGTCGTGGGTTTGAAGTCGTGGGTTTGAGGTTATGGGTTTGAGGCTATGGGTTTGAGGTTATGGGTTTGAAGTCGTGGGTTTGAGGTTATGGGTTTGAGGCTATGGGTTTGAGGTTATGGGTTTGAAGTCGTGGGTTTGAGGTCATGGGTTTGAGGTCGTGGGTTTGAGGTCGTGGGTTTGAGGTCATGGGTTTGAAGTCGTGGGTTTGAGGTTGTAAGTTTGAGGTTATGGGTTTGAGGTTATGGGTTTGAGGTCGTGGGTTTGAGGTTATGGGTTTGAGATCATGGGCTTAAAACAACTTGTCTCATTCTGGTTATAATTGAACAGATATCTACACCATCTTGCTGACACTTTCACCCACGCTCACCCTCCAACTGACACACTCACCCACTTTCACCCTCCAACTGACACACTCACCCACGCTCACCCTCCAACTGACACACTCACCCACGCTCACCCTCCAACTGACACACTCACCCACGTTCACCTTCCAACTGACACACTCACCCACGTTCACCTTCCAACTGACACACTCACCCACGCTCACCCTCCAATTGACACACTCACCCACGTTCACCCTCCAATTGACGCACTCACCCACGCTCACCCTCCAATTGACAGCCTCAAGAACTCCAAGTCAAACTCCAGAGGGGAATGAGAGACGGGAACTCAAGGCCAAGTGACGCAGAAACTCATTTTTTCACACTTAATCGAATCTCACTTCAAAGAGGCTGAAGTGACGATGGTTTGAGGAATTTTTCTTTATTATTGCAAGTTAATTCTTTCGTTTTTGTCTTATTTTTTTTACTTCGTTTTTTCGTCTTATTTTTGTTTTTTCGTCTTATTTTTTTTTTCGTCTTATTTTTTTCGTTTTTCGTCTTATTTTTTCGTTTTTCGTCTTATATTTTTTTCGTCTTATTTTTTTTCGTTTTTCGTCTTATTTTTTCGTTTTTCGTCTTATTTTTTCGTTTTTCGTCTTATTTTTTAGTTTTTCGTATCATTTTCTTTCTTCTTGGTGTTATCTAATTTATTACGTGAAGTGTTGGTTGTATTTTCTCTCACTAGACACAGGTGAGGTGAGGTGAGGTGAGGTGAGGAGAGGAGAGCTGAGGTGAGGAGAGGTGAGGAGAGGTGAACGTAGAGAGTTTCTTAAAGTGAGAGAGGAAAGAGAATGTTTGATAAGGGAACTGTAAGACTCTTTCGTTTTTGCATGTGACTAGTCCAATGGGCCCCATTTGTCTTATCAGGCCCCAGTTCTGATTGATACTAAGTCTTATTAGGCCCCAGTTCTATAACCTTTCCTTCAGGTATAATTAAGTTATCCTTAAGTTATCTTAAGTCTTGTGGGGAGAGAGAGAGTGAGAAAGAGAGAGAGAGAGTGAGAAAGAGAGAGGGTGAGAAAGAGAGAGAGTGAGATTGAAGGAGAGTAAGTGAGGTAGAGTGAGCAAGAGTGAAAGTTAAAGATGAGACACACACACACGAACAAACACACACACACACACACGAACAAACACACACACACACGAACAAACACACACACACACACGACACACACACACACACGAACAAACACACACACACACACACACACACACGAACAAACACACAGACTCCCGTTTCATTTTCTGCATCAAAACTCTGCGTGTTTACTTTGATGACCCCCCCCCCCCCCCGCTGTCACCCTCATCGTCCCTCCTCGTCCTCAACCACTATCGTCCTCTTCTCGTCTCCTACGTCATTGATCTATCATCGCCCATCTTCTTCTGCCACGTCGAGTAAAATTTTCATCGTCACTTTCTACCTGTCACATCGTCACTTTCTCGTCACTGTCACTGTCCAGTATGATCCACGTCACTGCCGCCCTCGTCACGGGATAGCTCGCGTCTGGGAGTTCAAAATATTTGCTGTCAACACACTAAATCCAACAGGTGTATCCTATAACATGGTGAGGGCCTTGACACCCCCCTCCCCTTCCCCTCTATCCTATTCCCTCCTTTCCTCTCTCTCTCTCTCTCTCTCTCTCTCTCTCTCTCTCTCTCTCTCTCTCTCTCTCTCCTCCTTCTTCCTCCAACACCACAACAGCTTCATCCTCACGAGTCCTCCCTCTCACCTATACAAAGCCTCACTAGAACACCCTCCTACCCCCCTTCCTCTTCTCCCCCTCTTCCCTCCTCCTCCTCCTCCTACATTCACCTACTCCTGAAGACTCACCTGTAAGACCTAAAGCTCACCTGAATCCCTAATTACATTTTCAGTCTCGCTCTCTGGATGAACTGAACTTATTCCTAGAGTACATTTACCGAAGCTGGAATGAAAAAATGTCGTCTTGGTAATTCATCAGAAATATTAAAAGAATATTCATCACTAATTGGAGGAGCCGACGACAAGACTGAGTTTCCTGCGACCTATGTGAAAAGAAAATACGAGATGCATGTACGTGTGTGTGTGTGTGTGTGTGTGTGTGTGTGTGTGTGTGTGTGTGTGTGTGTGATCCCAATAACCTAACCTAACCTAACTAAATCCTTTAATACTTGAATAAGCTTAATAAGTAAGGTATCTGAACCCTTTGAGTGTCTCGTCCTTATACCGTCGACTACAATAATTTAATCCCTTGAGTAAGATGTCGTAGCCCTGTCAATACGAAGATTTATCTCTTTTAATGAGGTGACATTATGCTCAGGAGGGTAGGTCATCGTACTCAAGGGGTTAAGTCATCGTACTCAAGGGGTTAAGTTATTGTACTCAAGGGGTTAAGTCATCGTACTCAAGGGGTTAAGTCATCGTACTCAAGGGGTTAAGTCATCGTACTCAAGGGGTTAAGTCATCGTACTCAAGGGGTTAAGTCATCTGTTACCTGTCCCTGAGCTGTTAAGTGGGTTACAGCCTTACACCAGGTGGGTCATGTAAAGCAAATGAGATTTTCAAATGTGTTCTTAGATTATTAAAAAGCCTGATGTGGAGGGAGAGGGTGAAGGCAGGAAGGAAGGAAGGAGGAGAAGTGAAGGATAGGCGAAGAAGGCAGGGATAAAGAGTGAAGTGAAAGCAGTGGGAGAAAGGGTAAACAGGGAGAGAAGGGTGCAACTAAAGAAGGAGGTAGAAAGGGAGGAAAGAAGGAAGGGAAGGGAGGAAAGGAGAGCAAGGGCAGGGAGAATCGAAAAGGAGGGAAGGTAGGGAGAATATAGAGAGGGAGAGAGGGAGGGGAATGGAGAGAGAGAGAGAAGTAGGGAGGAGAATGGATAGAGGGAGGGAGGGCATAGAAAATAGAGAGGAGGGAGGGACGGATGGCAGGGAGAATAGAGAGAGAAAGAGAATTAGGGAGTGCAGGGAGTGAGAAGGGAGAGTAGTTCTAGGGAGGGAGATTATTGACAGCATCCCAGCAGTCGAGGAGGAAGGTTGAGAAAGGATTAATGATCGCTGATAAGAAGTGAGAGGAAGCGGTGATGAACGCTCACAATGTTGGGGTCCCGGGAAGATGGATAGGGAGGGGGGGATGGAGGGGAAGGGGTGGATGGATGGAGGATAGCGATAGAGGGATAGGGGATGGTGAGATGGAGGGAGGGAGGGGAGGGGTTGGAGGGAGGGAGAATGGGTGGTTAGGGGATGAAAACTAGGAGAAGAAAGAAGGGCTTTATATGAAGCAAGGAGGGTAAGGAAGAGACACAAGGGGGAAGGATAGAGGAAGAGAGAGAGGGAGAGAGAGAAAGAGAGAGGAGGGGGAGGGGAGAGAGAGAGAGAGAGAGAGGGAAAAGGAGAGAAGAGATCCGGACGTACAATAAGGAAGACAATCACTTTGACTTCCAGTGATAAAAATAATGTTCCGTCGCCTCCTCTCGTGCCGAAACTGTGTTGATATCCTGACGATTCTTTTAATGATAGGAAGTTTCTGTCCTCTGGTTCCCTCCTTCCTACCCTCCCTCACTCTTTCCTTCTTCCCCTCTCTCCCTTCCTCCCGCCCGACTCTCCTCCTTCCCTCCCTTTCACCTTTCTTTCCTTTCTGCTTCCCCCATTCTAACTCCATCTCTCTCCCATCCTCCTTCCACCCCCCCCCCCCCCAACTTTAGCTCCAGATAAAATAGTTTCCAGCAGTAAATTCAACGTAAATAGCGAATTTAAACGAGAATCATTCAGAAAGACAAATGGTTCTCCCAGATTATCCTGTTGACGTCAAGGGAACAAAACCTGAAGCCCCATCCCTGAAAAAAATGACACACTTTTGAGTTATCGAGGAAGGTAAGACAATAGTTTATAGCTCACTGTTTTATATATCATAGGTGTGGTTAATGCTTTACGAGTAATAATGTATGTTGTTGTAGTGTCCCTGTAGTGTCCTGTAGGTTGGCGAGGGTTAAGGAGGGAAGGACGTGTAGATTGGTGACTAAGACTGGTGAGCTGTAGTTAGTTACCCTGCATAACAACAACAACTGGAAGTCGTTCTCTCTCCTCGCTAGCTGGGGAGGGGCTCTAGCTGGGGGCACGCTAGCTGGGCGGGAGGGGGCACTAGCTGGGCGGGAGGGGGCGCTAGCTGAGGGGAGGGGGCGCTAGCTGGGCAGGAGGGGGCGCTAGCTGTGCGGGAGGGGGCTCTAGCTGGGCGGGAGGGGGCGCTAGCTGTGCGGGAGGGGGCGCTAGCTGTGCGGGAGGGGGCTCTAGCTGGGCGGGAGGGGGCGCTAGCTGTGCGGGAGGGGGACGCAAGCTGTGCGGGAGGGGGCGCTAGCTGGGTGGGAGGGGGCACTAGCTGGGGGAGGCACCCTTAGCCTATCCTCTCTTCCATTAAATCCGTGATTCATTTAGCTCCACCACCGAGACTTTACTCCCTGGTGGATGAACACTGACGTCATCCTCCGCGCCTGACACCGGAGTATCTGCCTCACCTCTGGCGGACTACACCAAGAGATGGAACTTGACATACTGAATATTTTGGTCACAGTTTTTCTTGTCTCAGGCGAGTGTCGCTCTCTAAAAACAAGAGTTTCCTTAAAAATATTTCGTCTCTTAATGGTGGAGGAGGACGGTGGTATGAGCACAGGGAAGGACTGGAGGACCTAGAGTTATTCAGTATAATTCATTAGAGGGAGACTTGCCTGCCTGCATGGCCAGTAATGAAGAGGTAGGCGGGGAACCTCATCACCGCCGCCACCCAAGTGTCAGTCTTCATCAACTATATACATCTGTCTCCCAGGATATATATATATATATATATATATATATATATATATATATATATATATATATATATATATATATATATATATATATATATATATATATATATATATATATATATAAGTAGTGTGTCTATCGTATAATAACTCCTGGTATAATACAACAACCAGACCTTAGCGAGTTAGTTGAGGACAGACAGACAGACAGATCCCAGACGACCGGCCGACTTGCCAATGATTACCATGTAGATCCTCAATTACCGCTGAGTAGACGACAGCAGATGAGAAGAGAAGGTTGTCCAGAGTTCCTCCAGCTTTCCGCGTTGAAACTGGACGTATGTCTCTCAACCCACCCCCGGCGTCTCTCAACCCACCCCCTGCGTCTCTTACCCACCCCCTGCGTCTCTCAACCCACCCCCTGCGTCTCTCAACCCATCCCCTGCGTCTCTCAACCCATCCCCTGCGTCTCTCAACCCACCCCCTGCGTCTCTCACCCACCCCCTGCGTCTCTCTCTCTCTCTCTCTCTCTCTCTCTCTCTCTCTCTCTCTCTCTCTCTCTCTCTCTCTCTCTCACCCCCTGCGTCTCTCACCCACCCCCTGCGTCTCTCTCTCTCTCTCTCTCTCTCTCTCTCTCTCTCTCTCTCTCTCTCTCTCCCAACCTCCCTGCGTCTCTCCCCCACCCCCTGCGTCTCTCTCTCACCCCCTGCGTCTCTCTCTCACCCCCTGCGTCTCTCTCTCCCTCCCTGCGTCTCTTACCCACTCTCTTGCGTCTCTCTCCCACCTACATCTCCCTTGTCCCCTACATGTGTCAACAATACTGTACACTCGCCTATAAAGGGACCTCTCAGTGAGCTATTTATGACATCTGTATGGTAAGCAGTGTGGGGGAGTGTCTGAACCACAGAGAGTGATGGATGACGTACACACACACACACACACACACACGAGCTCCCTTACACGCCTAGGTAAACACACACACCTACACCGGTACCGACTTATCTATAACGACAGACAAACACTCAAATTATCTCGAGTTGAGAACGTTGATGGGCGATTCTTGTTGGTCATTGGATGAAATAATACTCACATTGACCCTTGAAACACGCCCATTGACCCTTGAAACACGCCCATTCACCCCTGAAACACGCCCATTCACCCTGAAACACGCCCATTCACCCCTGAAACACGCCCATTCACCCCGGAGCCTAAAACTCCTGAATCACTATGCAAATACACAATACGTTGCATCATAGTGAGTGTCATCCATGCAGATTTTACAAGCGAGAATAACAAAATGTTTCGCGTATCAAAGCGTTTTGTTGGTGGTTGTTGCAGGTCAATGATTGTTCATTCAGTCGCTGCAATCTCGGTCAGTCCAGCCTGGTGACGTTATATCTACAAGTTGATTAAAATTTATGGCAGAAATGACGAAAATCTGCGTCGCTTTGTTGATAGGACAGTGTTGATCATCATCCCTTGGTGTTGGTGATGGTGTATGATGGTGTTGGTGATGGTGTATGATGGTGATGGTGATGGTGTATGATGGTGTTGGTGTATGATGGTGTTGGTGATGGTGTATGATGGTGTTAGTGTTGGTGTATGATGGTGTTGGTGATGGTGTATGATGGTGTTGGTGATGGTGTATGATGGTGTTGGTGATGGTGTATGTTGGTGATGGTGCATGATGGTGTTAGTGTTGGTGTATGATGTGTTGTGTTGTGTTAATACAATTATTATAATAACAATTATATAATAACACACACACACACACACACACACACACACACACACACACACACACACACACACTTTTTTTTACAATTAAGAGTAAAAAAAAATCCTTCCCCCAAATTCTCCAAACTTCTTGCCGGTTCGACACAACAGTGAAAGCAAAATTGATATCAGCTGAAAGTAATTTAGGTGTGTGGCTGTGAGTCCCGGCGCCAGTAACAGCTCTTTAATGGCGCCAAATGTCCTTGTCACCTCGTCACATCCTAATTACTTATTGATTTTCCTCACTCGCTAAAATACACAACTGTTTGAGGAGCAATTTATTGGCTCAATGGGAACACAATAGTTTCCTGAGTGCCGTCTGCCTCAGAGCTCCTGTTATGGCGGCGTGATGGAGTAATTATGTCGATTTTTATGTATTGGGTAAGACAGAGTGAGAAGCAACAGGTTTTATCTTTCCTGTAAAGTTTCTTGTTTGGCGGGAAGGTTGAAGAGAGCAGCGGTGAGAGTATAGCTACTGTACATTATTAGCACCAGTGAGTGACGCTGGAGGGCGGTAACTCATTATGGCAACAATATGCACTATGGTACAGGCGGCGCTAAATCTTACAACTTATAAACCTAAATCACGGCGCCAAGAGGCTTTACATCATCTTCCTCGGGAAGTTTGGTAATTGTACCCGCTGGGCTAAGACACTCTCCGTCAGGAGCACTGTACCCGGGCATACTGCACCACGTGTTATGTACCCAGTGTTATGTACCCTGTGGTCAGGTCATCTGCCACACGAGCTCAGTAGTTACATAAGAAAGTTGTACCCTGTAAGATGATGGTGTTGATGGATCAATTGTGACCGACAAATAACTGTAAGGTGTCGAGGGGTTAAGTCATCGTCATCTGCCGCGTCCCTCCCGGTGGGAAGGCTTATATATATATATATATATATATTATACACACACCCTGGTACTGCCTCCCCGGGCCTATGATTAATGCTGGCGGCAGCAGCGCCCTAAATCATGCCCCACACGGAGATGAAGTCGCGGTTTTCAAGGAGTTGAGAAGCAATTTCAATGTTTTGTTTGTGTGTTTTTCCTCGCCATGCGCCTCAAGCAAATTAATTACTGTTCTCTTCTCACAAGCCTCCACAGGAGGGTAAGGTGACCCCCCCTCCCCCGTCATCCCTCCTGCAGGCGCAGACGAGGGAGGATTTATGGCCCCTGGCTGGGTGTCACCAGGAGACCACACGCCCTCCATAATTTACGGCGCCTTTTCCTATTATTTTCTTACGGGCGTAAATCAGGCAATGCCGAGGGTGGCCAGCGACGCTCCTCCCTCCATCTACCGCCAGTGCTGCCTTCGCCATCCTCCAGTCCTCCTCTACCTTAGGTCTTCCTTACCTCCCTGTGCTCTCTCTCTCTCTCTCTCTCTTTTATCCAAGTTTGTCTTTATCTTCCTCTTTGGTTACTCGTGTCATCATGTCCATTTATTTTTATTTTGTTTTAAACAATTCTAAGTAATTATCTTTATTTAACGTGTTATATTATTTACGTCTGTATATAAAGTTAAATGTCTTAGTCTATAGCAACATAAAGAACTACAAAATATTACTATAAAAACATTCGAGACTTCATAAATACTGACACAAAAAATACTGTATGGGAATTACAAAGGATTTACACGGGTATTAGGCATTTTATTACGAGTGTCATTCATATATGGAATTGTTGTTGTTGATATTTTCATTTTTATGCTTTTTAATTGGCAAAGTTGTTTAGAATTCAATAGGTCTTTGTTTATCAAGATCACAGTTAACAAAGTTGATATAGATAACGACTTAGTTACATAGAAAGAGATCAAATGTTCTATAATTTTCTTTTAAGGGAAAAAAATAATAAAACATCACTGTATTCATCTTGTGTGTTCCTCAAGCTGAACATCTTCCTCATCACAAGGTTTACCGAGGAGTCAGTCAGTCAGTCAGTCAGTCAGTCCCTCCAGTTTAAGCTTTCCGTCCCCCTCCCACACTCACCTCTCACATGCTCACACACCCCTACACCTCACACACACCCTCCACACACCCCCACACCCCACACACACCCCACACACACCCCATCCTTGCCTTGGTATAATTTGTCTGGCGTTAACCATCAAGCGCCTCTCACCCGCCACCCAGCCGCTCCTTCCCACACTCATTCCCTCTTTACACTTCCGTAATTTGGATCCTTCATCTTCCTCCTCCTCCTCCTATTCTTCTTCTTCTCCTCCTTACCTTCCTTCTCCTGGTGTTCTCCTCACTATCATATATTTTTTTCTCCTCTCTCTCTCTCTCTCTCTCTCTCTCTCTCTCTCTCTCTCTCTCTCTCTCTCTCTCTCTCTCTCTCTCTCAAACACACACACACACAACACCTGAAGCACCACCATTAACACTAATGCACTATGCTTCCTAACCCTGTCAGCAGAAGCACCCAAATGAAAAAACAAAACACATTAAACTCGTCAACTTTAATTAAACACGACTATTTTAAACCTTCTCTTCAGCAACACGATAAACGAGGCAAAACTGTAATCATGTTTTTACCTTAATTGGATCTGGTAATACTAACTAGGGAATAAAAATTTGGATCATTGAAAAAAATAATTATTTCGGAAGAACAGATTATATTAGTCTATAGTGTAGTTGAGATATGGAAGGAGGTGGTTTAAGGTTGATGTAGTTGACCTTTATATAAAAGAAATGTTATATAGGAGATGTGGTAAGGTGTAGTTAGGTAGTTAGTGGATAACTTAACCAACGTATATGGCTTGGTAGTTAACTTGGGTTGGGTTGGGTTGGGTTAGTCCAGGTAGTAGTAATATTATCAACAGTAGTAAGAGAATAAGACATAATCTGTGGCTACAAGACATAAAGTATAAGTTAACGGAGGTAATATTCAGGAGCTTTGGCTGAGTATCGTGGTAAGGTCAGTGGCCAAGAACAGAAGGCCTCAGGTCTAACCCCGACAATGATGGGCACCTTTTTTTTTAACTTTCTTGTTCTTGTTATTGTTCTTCTTCTTCATCATCTTCCTCCTCCTCTCTACATTATTATTATTATTATTATTATTTTAGAGAGGAAACAGATAAAAAGAAAGGAAATGAGAGAGAAAGAGAGATAGAATGAAGCAATATGAAACCTCTTGAAAACTATTCCTGTTTCTAATTTAAAAAGTTGAGGAGAGTAATACCGTAAATCAGGGTTGCCAATATATTATCCGTGTGTGTGTGTGTGTGTGTGTGTGTGTGTGTGTGTGTGTTTTACATGATGTTGTCAGTGGTGAGGAAGTCTGATGAATAGGCGTTGATTAGGTCAGAGAGAGAGAGAGAGACAGACCTTACCTTACCTTACCTTACCTTACCTTACCTTACCTTACCTTACCTAACCTTACCTTACCTTACCTTACCTTACCTAACCTTACCTTACCTTACCTTACCTTACCTTACCTTACCTTACCTTACCTTACCTTACCTTACCTTACCTGACCTTACCTTACCTTACCTTACCTTACCTTACTCCTGGGTCTCAGTCTTCATCGTTTAAGACCTGCTGCTTCCTGGTACTACGTCATTACTAAATGTAAATAATTCTGTGGCGTTAACTTGTGAATCTCTTGAGTGAATCTTTAAGGAGAGAAAGATGGTGAGCTTCATGGGTGGCTGTGTGGGGTCACTGTGGTTGTGGTGCTCTACCTGTATACAGAGCATTCAATAATGTTAATTACCTGTGAGTTAGGTAAGATTATACTGAGAGGAGTGAGGGAGGGAGGGAGGGAGGGAGAGACACACTGGACCGCGCCTTTGATGACTCAGTACCCGGCTCAGGCTACACCGTGAAGGGTTCGCCTGCAACCCGACCCGGCGGCGTCCTCAGGGTCGAAGCCCCTGCACCAGAGTTACCCACGAATTTCCCTGACCGCTCCACCACAAGCTTCCCCTTTGATGTATAACCTGGGTGTTATTAGAGTCGGTGAAGTTTGATGTGGTGGTCGGGGCCCATGCCGTGGCGCGAGGTTCACACACACACACACACACACACACACACACATTGACTGTCAGGAAAGCAATAAAATGCTTCTTAATTAGACGAGTTCCAACATTAGGATGGCTGGAAAAATCAACAGGTAATTAAGAAATGACGAGATGACAAGGCCATTTGGGTCCATCAAAGAGCTGTTAGCCTCCAGCGGGCCGCCCACCCACCCACATACTAAATTAACTCGACTGATATCAATTTTGTCTCTCGTGTTCCCGTTAAGCACAGGAGGGCCCGGCTGTCTCACTCAGTCTGCTGCTATAAGGCTTTGTTGGAGTAGCGGAGTGTATGTGGGGGAGGGGGTGTTTGTGTTGGTGTGTCTGTCTGTTTGTTTGACAGTGCCTAACCTAATCTAACCTAACCTAACCTAACCTAACCACAGCAGTATATAGAGGGAAAACAGTAGCTACATCATGACAGCACTAACAGCAGGTGAACAGCCAGTACAGCACAGCACCCGATACAACACAGTACAGCGCCCGATACAACACAGTACAGCAACAAATACAACACAGTACAGCACCCGATACAACACAGTACAGCACCCGATACAACACAGTACAGCACCCGATACAACACAGTACAGCACTCGATACAACACAGTACAGCACCCGATACAACACAGTACAGCACCACTCTACATATATCTACACAACAAAGACTGGAGCACTTTGTACATATGTTATTCACCTGTTTACTCAACTATGAATCAGAAAGCAATTAAACCTTTACTGCCTACTTGTACCTGCATCTACCTGTACCCACATTTATTTGGTCTGTCTGTCTGTCTGTCTGTCTAACGTGTATATCATTATCACTCTATATACATATCATTATCATATTCAAGTGACTTATTTTAATGCATTATGTTAATTTGTATAATACTCTATGCAAATTGTAAGCACAGAGTATTATATTAACTTTAATCCGCGCGTTGAACAGAGAGACTACGTTGTATATAAGGACAAACACGAGGTGCAGTAGCTTAGGTTTAGTCAGTTCAGCACTAACCTAACCTAACCAATCCTAACCAAACCTAACCTAACCTAACCTAACCAAACCTAACCAAACCTAACCTAACCTAACCAAACCTAACCAAACCTAACCTAACCAAACCTAACCAAACCTAACCTAACCTAACCTATTACAACAGTACATAACACAACGCAGCTCTTATAGTTACAATATATTCCTCACTCACATCATAGTCCCCACAAATGACTGTCTCCACCATCCAATGTTTGCACTCACTCGTCTCCATGTCATCACGCAGACCAACTAGACGTTACCCACAGGCCCTCATGAATATTATATCATTCAATTTCTTTCGTGAATGCAGTATTTTTTTTTCTTTCGTGAATACCTGAAGTCTACCACTTTACCTGAAGTGAAACACCTCACCTGATATCAACTATTAACCCAAGAGACACTCAACACTCCACAAACCCCTACGAATCTGAACCCAGTATCACGAACCCCTACGAATCTGAACCCAGTATCACGAACCCCTACGAATCTGAACCCAGTATCACGAACCCCTACGAATCTGAACCCAGTATCACGAACCCCTAAGAATCTGAACCCAGTATCACGAACCCCTACGAATCTGAACCCAGTATCACGAACCCCTAAGAATCTGAACCCAGTATTACCATTAAGACTCGTAGGTTCGTCAAATTTAAACCTTGAACCCGCATGTACTCTGGCCTTGGTCCTCGGTGTTGTATTCATGGGCCCAGCCGCTGCTTAAAATGCGTACCTGCTACACTCGGGGAAATATCGCAGCGCTCATTGCAGAGGCTAGATGACGGAAAAAGTAACACGTTGACTGGAATACCTAAAGAGACCCAAGAGAATTCTCCAGTTTTTTCTATATCTGGAGAGAGAGAGAGAGAGAGAGAGAGAGAGAGAGAGAGAGAGAGAGAGAGAGAAAACATCAAGGTCAAATATTACATCACCTGCTTCATTAATAAAATTTACCTGTAAAACTTACCTGTAAAACTCAACTGTAAAACTCACCTGTAAAACTCACCTGTTAAACTTACCTGTAAAACTTACCTGTAAAACTTACCTGTTAAACTTACCTGTTAAACTTACCTGTAAAACTTACCTGTAAAACTTACCTGTAAAACTTACCTGTAAAACTCACCTGTTAAACTCACCTGTTAAACTCACCTGTTAAACTTACCTGTAAAAAAATCACCCTAAGAGTACATTTGCATCTTCCAGGAAAATAAGTAAACAAAAGGTCCCTCACCACCACAAGACACGCTGTTAAAAAAAGGGGGAAACGCGGCTGCTAGTCATTACCTATTCCCTCTGCTTTCTGTCTCAGCTCATAAGTTATTCATGCCCTTTTCTCACAGCCTCTCTGTCTCAACTCCTTAAGGCTGACGCTTCAAGAGAGTGAGGGGAGAAGAGGGGAAAAGGGGAGAGAGAGAGAGGGAATTATAGAGACAGATAGACAGATAGAGAGAGGGTGGAAGATGGGGACACAGAAAGAGAGAGATAAATAAATAAATAAATAGATTGAGAGAGAGTGAATGAGAGAGAGAGGGGGGGTGTAAAAGCCGTGTTCTTCCCCAGAGACACATAAATTCCCTAGCTTCTTTGATGTCATGTTGAGATAATTAGGGAAATAAGGGGGAAAGAGAGAGAGTTACCCGAGTGATTTTCTTGACGTTTTCCTTTCATTCATTATGTATCGATGGAAGGGAAGGAGGGAGTAGAGGGAGGGGATGGTGAGGGATTGATGGGGTAATAAAAATAAAGAAGGAGGGAATGAAGGGAAGGGACTAACCTAACCTAACCAAACCTAACCACACAAAAAAAAATGAAAACCTTAGTATGAATTTTTTTTTTCGGGGGTCCAGGTCCGAGCATTTGTTTGGGCTAGATGCTCTTTATACTGTGATATATACGACCGTGGATTACACCTTCACCTCTTATAACTCACAGCTAAGACGATGTAGATAAGTCAAGGAGCTAAATTCTCAAAGGTATGTTGTAGTAATTTTTGTTTTAAGTCAGGACGTAATTGATTGATTGACTTAAGATTCCTTCCTTCCTTCCTTCCTTCCTTCCTTCCTTCCTTCCTTCCTTTTTAACCCTAAACACCACATTTTTATTATTGTTATAGTGTTAATTGTCTTTCTCACTCAATGTTAACTTCCACTCAGTAAGGTCACATGCTGTTAACCTCCTGTGTTAATAATCTCAAAAATTGACATCTTGGGTAGGGGACAAAAACTAGGGGCCTTCACTATCTTTCATTTGAACTAAACAGGAAGGAAGGAAGGAAGGAAGGAGAGGAGGAAGGAAGGAGAGGAAGATGAGCTAAACTTGCTGAGTTGGAGAGAATAAGGGAAAGAATGGGTGAAGGAAAGAGGCATGGTTGTAATTAATGAAGAGGAAGAGGGGGAGGAAGAGGAGGAGGAAGAAGAGGCGGAAGAGGAGGTAGAGATCTTTGTTGGAGTTATAACTTGAGGCAGAAAATTGTCGAAGGAAATACTTGAGGAAACTTAGTGCTGGGAGAACTCGAGTGTCTTGTTGTGGTGACGTGTGTGTGTGTGTGTGGTAGTAGTAGTAGTAGTAGTAGTAGTAGTAGTAGTATCTCTCCCCAACATCTTTCACACCTTCCATACCCCCTTCCCTTCTCTCCCCCCGACTGACAACATAATCTCAACGTCACACACAAAAAAGCATTACTGTCTCTCTCTCCCTCTCTCGGCTGTATCGCATTCTTGCACAGTGTTCAATCTGAGGGATTATTTTTGAGCCCTGACGCCTTTTCTACACAGACTTCCTGCTTTGGTGAGCTTCTGGCCGCATTTCTCATCCTCACTGCCTCCGCTGCCCTCACAAGCCCCACCATCCATCTTCTTCCTCACGTTCACCGCCTCAGTGTGTTATTTTCAATCAGTTTTGGAAGCCAAGCGGAACGACCCGAATGTGAGTACATGTTGGTTGGTGTTAGATGTTGCTCTGTTTGTTGTGTTGGGTGTGGGTGTTGAGGTGAGTGTTGTTGTGGGCGTTGTTGTGGGTGTGGGTGTGGGGTGTGGGTGTTGGGTGTGGGGTGTGGGTGTGGGGTGTGGGTGTGGGTGTTAGACATACTGTACTGGACAGGATTGCCTTTACACCTGAATGCCTCATCTGTATACCCTTGCTTAATGGAGATGTAATTGACTGTCACACTAGACTATAATTCTGTAATGTTATGGAGTCATTTGTATCCATAAAACATATAATACCTCCATGATGATGCCTCAGTGTTAAAAAATCAATAATAACAGTTGCTTATGTACCCGTGTGATGCGGTGCTCTGGAGAAAGAAATATCTGTGGGCATTTCACCTTCATCTTCCTGAGAGACAGAGCGCGGGGTCTGTCTGTGGGCGATAAATCACATTAAGTGACACCAGGATGGATACAAGACCCCACAGGCCACACATCTTTTATCTAGACAAAGAACGAACCCAGAGCTTCTCATTCACTTGGCAACTTTCAAACAGACGACAAACATACGTAGAACCATAGAAGCTGTTGAAACACTTAAGACTTAAAGCTGGTGGACGCTGCTTACTGCCTCTAGCAACAGCTGCGGAACGGGGAATAAATCTTGCAAGGACATCATATAAATTGATGAGGTTAGGTTAGGTTAATCGTTTACATTAAGACAGTTATAGGATGTATTAACAATGTATTTGAAGGTTAATTTATCGTCCCAATGTTGTCAATGCTTGATATAGAGCGTCTTATCCTGTCACACTATACTGTATATCACCTTTAATCTTACTATACATAACTCATGTCATATACACCCTCCCTCACCCTCCCCTCAATAACCTAACCATTCCATAACGCCACATACACTCACACATACATACATACACACATACATACTCTGGGTTAACTGGACACGTGAGACAGTATGAACACAAAACACCACCATTTTTCCCTCTGTCGCAGCCAAATCTGACATCTTATAGCCACAGTAATGGGGAAATGTTAATCCCTGGTGGTCTTTGTGTCTCTCTGGGCACTAAACCTCGCTGCCAGAGACACCTTCCATTTTTTCCAGATATTTTTTGTTTTTAACTTTTTTTACTTTTTTTTCGAGGGGGGGGGGGGGGAGGAGTTTATAGTGAAGCCTACTGTGGGAAGCCGAGTATCAAAGCTTCTTTTTTCAACCGGGAGAAGAAATATTATGTTGAAGCCAGATCAGAAAAGCTGATTATCAAAGCCAATTTTTTTCAACAGGGAGAAATAAAACAATAAAACCCAGGTAAAAAAGCCGAACACCAAAGCCGGAAGAAAAAACAACAAAACCCACGTAATAAAAAGCAGGGAGAAGAAACACAATATAGTGAAACCCACTAAGAGAAGCCGACAGCTAAGGCCGAAGCCTCTTTTGTACAGCCGGCTGCATACACAAGATGACAACTAAAGCCTCTCATGTTGTTTTTTTGTGTGAGTCTCAGTCGGGTGAGCAAAAACGTGACAGTCATATACGAGTCTTAATCCCTTGAGGCTTTTCCAGTGTGATGTTGGCTAATACTCGGCCTTTTTTACCCTTGTCTCTTACGAACACTGCCGGGGGGGGAGGGGGAGTCAACCATACGTGTTATTATTATTGTTATTGTTATTGTCGTTGTTGTTATTATTATTATTATTATTATTATTATTATTACTCTACTATTATGATCATTAGTAGTAATAGTAGTAGTAGTAGTAGTAATAGTAGTAGTAGTATCACCGCTATTTCTCCCCCTATCATCAGTAACATCACCATTCATTAAAGTAAGTGGCCTGTTATTCTCCCCAAGAGACCAGTTACACGTTATTAGGCGTCCCTCACCCTCACCGCTCCTCACCCCATCACTGCCCGTTCACCCCATCCCACCCTACCCATCACCCCATCCCACCCCCACCCATCACCGCCCCTCACCGCCCCTCACCACTCCTCACCCCATCACTGCCCATTCACCCCATCCCACCCTACCCATCACCCCATCCAACCCACAGAAATATGATGATCTTGGCACCCTGTCCTCTGGCTATTAACTCGGTCGTCACACCTCCTTCAGCAGTCAGATTCTCTACTCAGTCACTCAACACACTGCTTTATGGCCGTGTGTGTGTGTGTGTGTGTGTGTGTGTGTGTGTGTGTGAGTTTCATTACGCCATTTGCCTCTGTCTATCCAGCAGTAATTGGGGACCTGGATGTTAATCGATTTGCGAATCGTGTTCCGGGAAAATGGTTAGCCAGTGCAGTTGGCGAGTTGTCCGGTCTTCTCGTACTATTCCTTGAAACTGGGTCATGCAACTCGTTAATTTAGGGTTTGGTTGTTGTGTTGGCGACAGTTTCTACACCTTAAACAATTCACACCTAGTTAGCCCTTGGGCCGGCCATTCTGTTACACGAAGGACAACCGATATTATGTGTAGGTTAGCGAGGCCGTGGAGGGTGACGGAGGTGAAGAAGGTGAGGTAGGTAAGGATGGTGTAGGAACCGACCAACTAACCTTCCACCGACCAACTAACCTTCCACCGACCAACTAACCTTCCACCGACCAACTAACCTTCCACCGACCAACTAACCTTCCACCGACCAACTAGTCCAACAGCAGCAGGTCTTTTGGGGTCTACTCTTGATACTTTTTTTTTATCACCAACACGAAAATCCTCTTTTATTCTCTCTCTCCAAAAAGACTCCTGGAACGCGGTGGCAGGAACGTATCGCTGTGCTGGAACGACAAAGTAACAGCAGCAAAATAAATGTCCGCGAGGGTTTCTTTTTTGGGGGAGAGAGAGAGAGGAGGTGTGGGGTGAGGGAGGGTAGGGGGGAGGATAGGGTGGGGGTTAAGGGAGGATGAGATGGTGAGGGGGAGGATAGAGGGTGGGGTGAGGAAGGGGGGGGGGGGTTCTCTCAGTATTTTATTCTCTGATCGTGAGGAGAGAACTTCTTGAACGGCTCTCAGGGACTGTTGAAAGTCGAGGACCTTAATGGAAATCTCATCACCTCTTCTGGGTCTCTCACTAACTCTCTCACTTCCTGCCTCCCTCACTCCTACCCTCTGCGTCTCTCACACCTTTCCTCCCTCTCCTTCTGCCTCCTTCCCTCTGACGCCTCTCACTCCCTCACTCCCCCTCCTGCGCCTCTCACTCCCTCACTCCTCCCCTGCTCCTCTCACGCCCTCCCTCTCTGACTCCCTCCCTCACTCTCTCGCACCCCTCTTCCCCTCTTATCTCCTCTCTTCCCCCCACCCTTCTCTTTAACCCTCCCTCTCTCTCGCACCCCTCTCCCTTTCTCTCATTTCTCTCACTCCCCTCTCCCCATCACTCTCCCTCTCCTCTCTCACACGACCTCTGGGAACTGAGCTGAGCGACCCTCGACTAACATAACGCGAGTATTGACGCTATAAATATTGACTTTACGTCGATACTGGCAACGTTTTCACTACGATACTGGCAACGTTTTGGCTATGATACTAACAATGTTTTGACTACGATACCTGCAACGTTTACACTACGATACTACCAGCGTCTTTATTACGATACTGATAACGTTTTGACTTCACGTAGATACCAATAACGTTTCACTGCCTTGTCGATACTGGCAACGTTTTGGCTGTAATACTTTGAAGTGAATACAACTGAGAGTGAATTTATATTTTCATGGAGGGGATGTAAGTGCTTAGTGAAGCACCTGTCCTGAGAGTATAATGAAGCACCTGTTCTGAGAGTGAGAGTATAATGAAGCACCTGTTCTGAGAGTGAGAGGATAGTGAAGCACCTGTCCTGAGAGTGAGAGTATAATGAAGCACCTGTTCTGAGAGTGAGAGTATAATGAAGCACCTGTTCTGATAGTGAGAGGATAGTGAAGCACCTAAGACGAGAAGAATTGATAATAAAGCCTTAAGTTACGAATCAACACACAGAAAGGTTATATAAGGGAATGGAAGGTTGTAGTAAACTTGGCTACGAGGCTTTTCAGATATCGGCGGCAACAAGAAAAGATTCGTGAAAGTTATCGAGAGGAGAGTGAAAGTTGTTAGCGAGGAGAAAATGTAGTGAGTCGACTTCCGATAACTCCCCAAGAGAGTGCATGTTTATCCTGTCAATGTGAGATATGTGATTTCATTTCTCTAAGGTTTTCAGATATGTTCAATTTACAATGTTAATTTAGGCATAAAATATCGACTTAATGATAAATAGTTGATTTATGCGTCTTTAAAATATATAAGTAAACAAAAAACAATACACTTACTTATTACTTTAAAAACAAATAAGCATCGTAGCAGCTATGAATCTACACTCTGACCCTATAACCAAATCATCGACAAAAACAATAAACCATTAACTTCTATAATTTCTCACTATGTTACGCTACTTCCCCATGACGTAAGGTACAGTGCTAACTTACCCCTCTGGCTGGTACACACTGTTCACCTGGCCATCAGTTTACCTGTAGTCTGTCATATCAACACACCAGGGAAGACGTGATGTATGTATATCAACGGGGATTGACTGATCTTATGTTCAGCTTTAGGGCGTCCAGTGTATGGTGAAAGTTATTAGAGAAAGTTGTGAGTGGAGGAAAGTTTATTAGGTTAAATTAAGCTGTGAAGGGGAAAAGGAAGATTTACAAGGTTAAGCTGAAAGTACAAGAAAGTTTTTAATCTTAAGCTGTATGTGTCTGTTTATAGTGACTATTTTTATCTTTATTATGGTGCTCTAACCACCACTATCATAACCAACACCACTACTACCACCACTACCACCGCTACCACTACTACCACCACTACCACCACTACCACCGCTACCACTACTACCACCACCACCAGTACTAATATCGGCGTAGCAGCAGCAGCCGCGGCTCAGCAATAGCTTCCCTTCTTATGAGATAATAACATTCCAGGATACAGCAAAACAGCTTCGACCACTACCTCCACCGCTACCTCCACCACTACCCCCACCGCTACCCCCACCACCACCTCCACCGCTACCTCCACCACTACCCCCACCGCTACCTCCACCACTACCTCCACCGCTACCTCCACCACTACCTCCACCACTACCCCCACCGCTACCCCCACCGCTACCTCCACCATTACCTCCACCACCACCACTACCTCCACCTCTACCTCCACCACTACCCCACCATTACCTCCACCACCACCTCTACCTCCACCGCTACCTCCACCATTACCTCCACCACCACCTCTACCTTTGCTACCTCCACCACTACCCCCACCTTCACCACCTCCACAGACTACCTCCACCACCACAACCACCTGCACCATTACCATCACCACCAGGTATCACAGACGAGGTTAGGGCACCAACATCCTTCTTACCTACCCTCCCTCCCTCCCTCCCTCCCCCTCCCTCCCTCCCTCCCACCTTTCCTCCTTACCTTCCTCTTCCTTCCTCCCTCCCTTCTTCCCTCCCTTCCTCCCCCTTCCTCCACCCGGTAATATCGACTTCAGGAGCAGTTCCATCCCGGTGGCTGGAGCAGGTCACATACCAACCATTTTATACTGATATATCGTCCGAGATCCTCAACAAATAAGCTCGAGGTAATCTGGTTCTTACGTGAGCTGGATGGAAGGTCGACGCCTGGGGGGGGGGTGGGTGAGAGGGGGAGGGAAGGGGTGAGGGGAGGGGGGTGAGGGTAAGGGGGCCTTGAGAATACAACCCGCAACCCCGAAAACAAAATATATAAGAGGAATGCTTGGGGGAATGGAGGGAGGGAGGGAGGCTGCAGGGACTGAGGGATGGATGGTGAGAGGGATGGGAGAAGGATAGGAGGGGAGGGGAGGGGAGGCAGGGGAGAATTTTCCTCTGGGTGCGTTACTGCAGGGAAGAAAGATCGTGTAAGTTTGCTATTTTAATGACTTTTCAGAAAGGGTTGGGGAGTTTTTGTCTTTTATGTGGGGAAGAAAGAGAAATAGTATGTATTTTTTTATTGAATTACGTAATAACTGACCTCATAATACGTGTTTAAGGATCATTGTTATTAAAACTCATTAAATACATCCCACCTCATCCAGCCTTCTTTTCCCATTCTCACCCATTCCCTCTCTTCCCCCTTCCCTTCCTTCCCATCCCAGTCCTTTCCCTCCTCCCATCCCCATCTACCTTCTTCCCTCTTCCCTCACATATTCCCTCTCTTCCTTACCCCCTTCTATACTCCCACCCTCCTTACACACTTCCTTCTCCTCCTCAGACACTCCCTCTCTCCCTCCCTCCCTTCCCTCTCACCCTCCCTCTCACCCTCCCTCTCACCATCCCTCCCTCTCTTCCCTCCCTCTCTTCCCTCCCTCCCTCTCACCCACCTCACTATGACAAAATACAACCTCACCTCGAACACACAATTTCCTCTCCACAAGTCCCTCTTATCTCTCTCCCTCATCTCTTTACCTCCTTTATCTCCCCCATCTTTCTCCTCCATGTCTCTTCCTTATCTCTCCTTCATCTCTCTTCCCTTTCTCTCGTTTATCTCATCTTCCCATCTCCTCTCAGTCTCTCTCTCTCTCTCCATCTCTCTACCTCGTCTTTATATCTCACCCATATCATTATTCCGCACAAATACGGCCACTACCTGGCCTTGACCCACCCACCCACCCACCCAACACCCACCCACCCACCCACCCAACACACGCTCAAGTAACTCTCAATAACACACATTTACATCATTCTGAACGAGTCGATTTTTTTTATATGTGTGTGTGTGTGTGTGTGTGTGTGTGTGTGTGTGTGTGTGTGTGTGTGAACGTTATACACGGATGTTAACTCCCTGAAGGAAAGAGGATTTGAGGAGATGATTCAGGTTTTGTTGAAAATTACGTAGGAGTAGAGGAGGGTCTTCCTTACGCTGAGTTAGCAAGTCTCAATAATATGGGAAGTGGAGGAATTTGATTCACAGATTTACTCGTTCGGATGAAATTTCCTCTTTTGGGGGAAAATGTCAACCCGGGTGTATAGTCGAGCGTGTGTGGGGGAGGGGGAGGAGAGGTGTGGGCTGTTGAGGGTGAGGGGAGAGAGGGAGAAAAGGTGTGAAAGAGAAAGGGAGAGGAAAGAAGCGCTAGGAAGAGAGAGACAGAGGCAGGGAAAGGCGTGGGGAAGAGAGGATGGTGATAGACGTTTGTTCTTGACAGACAGACAGACAGGACGGGAGGTTTTATCAAAGTGATCTCTGAAGGAATCAATATCACCATTTATGAATTTCAGACTTTTATTGTTTTTATATGACAGGAATATGTAGGAAAATTCTATTAGTTAATACTCACGATATGAGGGAACTGACTAACACTCGAACCCTGGACTAAACCTAACCTAACCTAACTTCACTTTAGCTAACGTAACATAGTCATGTTATCAGTATGTTTGTATATGTTTCTGTATGCATGTATGTGTGTCGATGTATAATCCACCTCGCCTATGTGTACCTGTGCATATCCACCTCGCCCATGTGTCTCTGTTCACGAGTCATAGTCCACAATTATTCAGCGCCCAAGTTTTATTTAGTCACGAGGAAATTAAACTTGAGAGCATTAATTAAACAGACGCCGTGACGGGCCAGCTCAGTTCAGTGGAGGAATCTAATATAACTGTTACAGGTGTTATAGGTAATACAGATGTTACAGGTAATACAGATGTTACAGGTAATAAATAACACCTGTAAAAGTTTGTTCTCGCTCCCACTGTTTACAAAAAAATTAATTAAAAAGAGGTAAATGCAAGAGAGGGAGGGGAGGGGAGGGGGGGAGATTAATTACAATAGATTATAGTTTGGTCTATGGTGAGGTTAAAGGTGTACTCGGGAGAATATATTTAATTCGGTAATATTTTCATCAGTTAAATAAAGATGGAGAAAATATGTTATAATACGTGAATATTTGGACCAGTTAAATAAACAGAGACTAACTATACGAAGGTCAAAATATATATTTTATTTTATATGATATAAGTACGGATAAAATGCCACGTCATCCTCGTCACCACGTCAGGGCTGGCTGGGGCTCGCTCGTGCATCAATATCTGTTGCCCAGCCCGTCACTAGGTCCACTTTAAGGCAGTGCCAACCTGAGCCAGAATATCCTTTAACACGTGGCACTCTTCACCTTATGGTGCCAGAACACCCAGCCTTTAACCATCAGCACCAGTATCCTTAACCTTTAACCCTTAGTTCCACAATACCCAGCCTTTAACCCTTGGCACTTCACCTTTTAGTGCCACAATACCCAGCCTTTAACCCTTGGCACTTCACCTTTTAGTGCCACAATACCCAGCCTTTAACCCTTGGCACTTCACCTTTTAGTGCCACAATACCCAGCCTTTAACCCTTGGCACTTCACCTTTTAGTGCCACAATACCCAGCCTTTAACCCTTGGCACTTCACCTTTTAGTGCCACAATACCCAGCCTTTAACCCTTGGCACTTCACCTTTTAGTGCCACAATACCCAGCCTTTAACCCTTGGCACTTCACCTTTTAGTGCCACATTACCCAGCCTTTAACCCTTGGCACTTCACCTTTTAGTGCCACAATACCCAGCCTTTAACCCTTGGCACTTCACCTTTTAGTGCCACAATACCCAGCCTTTAACCCTTGGCACTTCACCTTTTAGTGCCATATTACCCAGCCTTAAGCCCTTGGCACTTCAGCTTATAGTGCCAATATCCACAAGCTTTAACCCTTAGTGTCACTGTACCCAGCCCTTAACCCTTGGCATTTCCCTCACAATTTTATCTCTATTTGACACTTGTAACTCTGAGTCTCCCTGAAAACATGATTAATCCCTCATTAATATTCTAAACTGACATTCACTTCAGCATTTAACTAAGCTTATAAAACAATTATGATCTTTAGAGATACACGAGTTATTTTATCTTTATTTTTTTATGGTCGTGTTATGATGATTTTATGAAGAGGAGGAATAACTCAGGAATAATTTATGTGTCAATGTTCAGGTGATAATAATTAATGTGTTAGATGATGAAGAGGAGTCAATGATAAATAATAATAACAATAATAACAATAATAATAATAACAATAATAATAATAATAATAATAATAATAATAATAAAAATAATAATAATAATAATAATAATAATAATAATGCAACACCCTTATAAACTAGTAAACACGTAAATTGCAACACTATACTTTTGCAACTAGATACTAGCTTTTGGTGTTGCAACTAGAGGTAGGCCACGAGGGGCAAGGGGGACAGGAAGGTAGGCTACAGGGGGAGGGAGGTAGGTTACAGGGGGAGGGAGGTAGGTTACAGGGGGAGGGAGGTAGGCTACAGGGGGAGGGAGGTAGGTTACAGGGGGAGGGAGGTAGGTTACAGGGGGGAGGAAGGTAGGCTACAGGGGGGAGGAAGGTAGGCTACAGGGGGAGGGAGGTAGGTTACAGGGGGAGGGAGGTAGGTTACAGGGGGAGGGAGGTAGGCTACAGGGGGAGGGAGGTAGGCTACAGGGGGACAGGAAGGTAGGCTACAGGGGGAGGGAGGTAGGCTACAGGGGGAGGGAGGTAGGTTACAGGGGGAGGAAGGTAGGCTACAGGGGGAGGGAGGTAGGTTACTGGGGGAGGAAGGTAGGCTACAGGGGGAGGGAGGTAGGCTACAGGGGGAGGGAGGTAGGCTACAGGGGGAGGGAGGTAGGCTACAGGGGGGAGGAAGGTAGGCTACAGGGGGGAGGAAGGTAGGCTACGAGGGGGAGGGAGGAAGTCTACAAAAAGTGGGGGAGAGAAGGTGATTATATGAATATTTTCCCTGTAAATTCCCTATATTTCTTATCCTTAACCTTATCCCCCCCCCAATAATCCTTCCTTCTCAATTTTCCCCAGTAAATTTTCCCTCTTTCCTTCCCCCTCTCCCTTTCATTCTCCCTCCTTCGTTTTCTCCTCTCTCCTTTTCTCCCTCTCTCCCTTCCTTCCTGCCACACTTCCTCCCACTCTCCCGCTTACCCCTCCCACTCTCCCTCTTCCCCTCCCACTCTCCCTCTTCCCCTCCCACTCTCCCGCTTCCCCCTCCCACTCTCCCTCTTCCCCTCCCACTCTCCCGCTTCCCCTCCCACTCTCCCTCTTCCCCTCCCACTCTCCCTCTTCCCCCTCCCACTCTCCCTCTTCCCCCTCCCACTCTCCCTCTTCCCCCTCCCACTCTCCCTCTTCCCCCTCCCACTCTCCCTCTTCCCCTTCCACTCTCCCTCTTCCCCCTCCCACTCTCCCTCTTCCCACTCTCCCGCTTCCCCCTCCCCTCCCAAATGATTGACCACAACTAAAGGTCAAAGGTAATCACTTGATGCATTCCATTTAAAGATTTAGGTCGATGAATCCAGTAGACTGACCAAAAGGTTTTTAAAAGTAAATCCCCAAATTGAATAATATTGGTCACCGCCATCAAAGTATTACTGCAGCGGTCGACACAGAGGCAATAATTGATGGCCATGCACTGTGTATTCATTCATCTGCTCTCTGTATATGTATGTGAATATGTATGCTTGTGTGTGTAGGTGTTTGTGTGTAGGTGTATTTGTATGTAGGTGTGTTTATGTGTAAGTGCTTGTGTGTAGGTGTTTGTGTGTAGGTGTGTAGGTGTGTGTGTGTGTGTATCTGTTGATCCATTTAGCCTTTACAGTAACTCAATATAAGGTCCATAATAGCAAAAATTAATAACATGCACAATATTTTAATTAATGGACCAAATGTACGACTAAAACAGCCGAGGATAGGTTAGGTTAGGACAGGACAGGACAGGACAGGACAGGTCAGGTCAGGTCAGGTCAGGACAGGACAGGACAGGACAGGACAGCTCAGGTCAGGTCAGGACAGGACAGGTCAGGTCAGGTCAGGTCAGGACAGGTCAGGACAGGACAGGACAGGACAGGTCAGGTCAGGTCAGGTCAGGTCAGGACAGGACAGGACAGGACAGGACAGGTCAGGTCAGGTCAGGTCAGGACAGGTCAGGTCAGGTCAGGTTAGGTCAGGTCAGGACAGGACAGGACAGGACAGGTCAGGTCAGGTTATGAAGTAAGAATAAGAAAAGTCAACTGACAACTACAGAAAATAAACCAACAAATGAATCAACAGATAGATTCAAACACACCAACAGCTGAGAGGGGAAAAAATACTTATAGAATGGCTGACGGATATTAGACAGAGATATACCTACAGCTGGAGAGACAGACATATAGACAGAGATTAAAGGTTCATCAGGAAACGTGACACTCGACCCTGACAGGAGATTTGCCTGTGTGTTGGCCAAAAAAAAATGACAGCGACTCAATTCACTCGTGTGTTCCGTTAAGTGAGCAGTGTATCGAGTAAAGGTGAGGTTTGGAAGCTCTTGAGGTGACGTTAAGTAAACAAAATGGCAGTGATGGCATATTGGGACTGTCTGTTACCTATTGGGACTGAAAGAGACTAAATTAGGACTGTCTGAGGCATATTGGGACTGTCTGTTACCTATTGGGACTAAAAGAGACTATATTAGGACTGTTTGAGGCATATTGGGACTGTCTGTTACCTATTGGGACTAAAAGAGACTATATTAGGACTGTCTGAGGCATATTGGGACTGTCTGTTACCTATTGGGACTAAAAGAGACTATATTAGGACTGTCTGAGGCATATTGGGACTGTCTGTTACCTATTGGGACTAAAAGAGACTATATTAGGACTGTCTGAGGCATATTGGGACTGACAATGACGTATTAGAACTGTCTGAGAGCGTATTGGGACTCAGGTGGGTCTTTTTAAGAATGTGTATGTATGTATGTATGTATGTATGTACGCATTTATTCATACAAAAATAACATGTATACCTTGACTCTGTGTGTATGTTTGCTGCTTATGAATCAGTGTGGTGTCTAGTAATCGCTTCCGACCCCTCTCAGCTCTCCTCCCTCCCTGCCCTCTCCCATCCCTGCCCTCCTCCTTCCTGTCCCCCTCCCTCCCTCCCTCCCTCCATGCTCCCCTCCCTCACATGGCTCTTTAAAACACATCTCATACAAGTAATTGAGTTAGAATCCCCAGCTTGCGGAGGCTGGTGGACCACTTACATTTCCTGTGATACAAGATGTGATGACTCTAAGCTCTGGGGATAACAGAGTCGTGTGATGGACTGCATACCTTCACACACACACACACACATCATCTCACTGTCTAGCTTCCTCTTCACTAACCCGGCTTATAATAGTCTGGTCCAAAATTAGTTTGTAGAAAATATAGAAGAAAAAAAATGAAAGTATTAAATATAATGTCGTAAAAGTTAATAAAAGTAATATTATAATATATATATTTTTTTTGCATGACGAGTTAAGCTACTTACTTCGCAAACAGTGCAGGTCAATGACAGTAAATGAGATTATGCAACTTGCAACAATGACTCGTAAAAATATCATTATTTTGCAACAACAGATCATCATCCACACATAACGTTTATTTTATTGGTTTTATAAGGTAATATTTTTGTTGTTTTTTTCAAATTTAGTATAATTATTATTTTATGACATTATAACAGTGCTTGGCGGAGGAGAGTGAAGCAGTCTTTGAATACCACCCGAATAATAATAATAATAATAATAACTACAGAACACACACACACACACGCCAATAACGTGCTGGGAACTGGGGCCATGGACTCCGGGAACACGCTTGGTCCCCAATACCATGTGGGTGTAAGACAGACTCTCACACCTGCAGGAGACATCAGCTGTATTCTCCCAAGGGTGTTGACGGCGATAATGACCTTCGTATAGTTATTGGTTTATCGATCTTAGACTGAGGATAGTTGTAATGACCTAACGATGATGACTCTCTGGGTAATGTTTTTATTGTCATTAATAATAGTAGTGATGATGATGATGATGATGATGATGATACTACCACACGTTCCCCCTTACACACACACACTGGACCTTCACCACCCACTAGATATTAATTAATTTTATCCACGTTCAGATTATAAACGAGAAATTTACTGAAATAATAAAAAAAAAAGATGTAATTATATGTTTTCTGTAACTGGATGAAAAAAAGACGAGTTTAATTTTATAAACTTTTTGGGGAGGATTAAATATATATCTTTGAGAGATTAAGAGATATGTAAAGTCAATTAATTAACGACTTTTTACCTAACATAATTACGAAAAATACAGTAATTAGTAGGGATAATTAATTGTTTTTTGTCATTGACTTTCTACTTAATTACCCAAGGATTAATTGGATTGAAGAACTGCTTTCGTAATCAACTTCCTAACTATGAATTGGCGAAAGCAATTAACTAGGATTAGATATAGTGATTTCAACTGATAATATCCACCATTAATAGAGACTTAGGAGAGGATGAAGGTATTTAATTGGATGAGATCATGAGGAGAGGGAAGTGAATAATGATTGGATGAATGTTTAATATTGTTTGGGTGGATGAAGACGATTAGTTCGATAAGGGATGGGGGTGGAGGGATGGGTGGGGAGGTGAGGGTAGATGGGTAGGTTAGCTAGGTGGATAGGGAGGACAGGTCTTTTAAGGGCCCCCACACACACAACCCCTACACACACAATCCCACCCCCCCACGCACACAACCCTCACGCACCTCCCCCCACACCCCCCCCCCCTACAGGTCACTTTTATTAACCCACTCTGCAACAGCGGCGGCGATAAAACCCAAAAGGACTCGCGACATGTGGGAAAAATCTGCATAGTTATAATCCTAGACACAAGCTGGGGAAAGAGAGCCATTGTCTTAGGCTATAGAGAGAGGCCCTTTAAGGCACACGACGCTGATGTTATAATATATTACTGCGTTTCATAATACTACAGGATGGTCTTGAAGGATGTTTAGGTTAGGTTAGGTTAGTGTATCCTTCCCTCCCCTCCCCCCACTCAACCCCTTTCATCCACCGTCCCAAGCCCTATCCTAATCCCCCTTCCTTCCTGCCCCCCATCCATCCCCATTCCTACCCCCCTCTTGCCACCCCTCCCCCCTCCTGCCACCCCTCCCAATCTCCCCCACCTCTCCCCCCCCTCCTGCCACTCCTCCCAATCTCCCCGACCTCTTCCTTCCTCTTCTATCCACCCTATCCCAACTATTCTCCATCTATCACTTCCCCTTACCATTCCCCATCTCTCCCCCCTTGCAGCCCACTTCCAACCTCCTCTAACTCCCTCCCCACCCCTTCCGTCCAATCCCCCCCCGCCCCCACCCCCCTGACGACCTCCAAGGGGGCGGGGGGCAGTTCTTGGGACAAACATCAACTCACATCCACGTTCCCTTTGACAATTTGCTTCACGTTATTTTTTTTTCGATTTTTTTGAAGCAAAGCAGTTTCGTGAGAGAGGTAAAAGGCATCTCAAAGGATTTCTCCGCCTGGCTGAAGACGCTGGAGCTCTGACTTTGGCTTCACACGAACATCTTTTTCGAGTATTTGTATATGAAGTTGTCAAAATTACATTCGTAGTTTTATTTTTTTTTATTGAGCATCTTAGTAAAATGTTGGAGGGAAGAAAGGAAAATTATTTTAAGATATACTGAAGGAGGATGTGTGTGTGTGTGTGTGTGTGAGGTACTCATAAAGTGGCCGGGTAACTGCGCCTTTTCTGCATTATTCAATATTTAATTAAATTCTTTAATTAATGGTTTAATTAGCGTGTGGTGTATATCCTGCCGTAAATATTGGAATAATTTAATAGATAATGATTTTTTTTTTATTCATATGTATGTATGTATGTATGTATATGTGCATGTATGTATCTACAGTATATAAGTATTTGTTTATATACCAACACACACACACACGCAACATCAATAATAATCTCACCTACACCTCAGCATTATCACCAGAAGTTGTGGACACGAAAGCAGGCAATTCAACTTGACTCAGCAGCTGCCTCTCCTTCACAACTACTGTCAATTAAGAAGACTTCACACACACACACACACACACACACACACACACACACACACACACACTGCTAAGTTGTTGTGAATCTTCAATTGGCGTGGCCCCCTTATGTGAGGTCAAAGGTCAATGCCGTGAGCAGCTCAAGAGATTGGAAAACTTGACAGCTGGCGCCTTTGTGTAAGTTAGAAAGAGAAAGAGAGAGAGAGAGAGAGAGAGAGAGAGAGAGAGAGTATAATAGTCTTACACACACACACACACACACACACACACACACACACACTAACTTTTGATCCTGTGTTCTAAACCATTAATAATGTTACCTCACCCAGCCGGCAGCAGTATAGAGGGGAGAATATTCAGACGAGTGAGTTTGAGTCGATGGACCAAACCTCACATTAATACCTGGGACGGAAGGGGCGACGTGTGGGTTAAACTCTGAAGGTTAAAACACTTCGTAAGTGGTGACGATAAAACAAACACCCTTGATAACTTAGTATGCACAGTGAACGGATATCAAACGTTGTGTGAACCGAGTTGAAGGATAAAGATTTTCTTTGTGTTGTGTGTAAGGTGAGGATGACAGGTGTTGGGGATTGTGTGTTGGTTAGTGTTTTTGTCTTGTAACTCTCTCTTGTTGCGTTGCGTTGCGTTGCGTTGCGTTGCGTGTAAAGTCGTCTCCTTTGTTCAATGCTAAGGACATTTGCCCCGGAACTATTTGTGTGTGTCGCCTCACAAACAAGCAGAACCGAGGGAATGAGTCAAGAACCTCCTCACATTCTCACCCTCAAGTAGTAGCTCTGATTCAACCTTCTCATACAGTCGCCCTCAAGCAGTAGCCCTGATTCAACCTTCTCATACAGTCGCCCTCAAGTAGTAACACTCTCTCTCCAAATCCTCACAAAGTACATCAAGAGGATACTCCTCTTATCCCCCTCACCGCCTCATCCCCCACCCCCTCACCGCCTCATCCCCCACCCCCTCACCGCCTCATCCCCCACCCCTCACCCCCTCACCCCCCTCACCCCTCACCCCCTCACCCCCTCACCCCCTCATCCCCCACCCCCTCACCCCCTCATCCCCCACCCCTCACCCCCCCCACCCCTCACCGCCTCTGAACCTGTGAATGCGGCACGGTGAAAGGAGGGAACCTGTGCAATCTTTCATCCTTTGATAGTTCACAGCTTCTGAGCCGCAGGGGAGAGAAAAACAGGGGAACTACAGAAGACAGTTTTGTTGAGAGGATAAAATGAAGAAAAAAAAATCAGAAATAAGCTCCTAACACATCTCCATCACTATGTTCCTACCTTTACTAGTGAGCGAGGTTGTGTATAAGCCCTCACAGAGAAAGAGAGAGAGAGAGAGAGAGAGTATTCAGTTACCAACACAGTCAGAAACCTTTGAGGATCCACGATCACTTTACATGACTTTCATCCAGCGGCGTGACACAAGGCTTCATTTTTTTTCTTCCGTATATAAACAAAACGCTTGATGTGGAGGTGTCATGGGGGAGCTGAGGCGAAGGTCCTTACTGCCTCTGTGAAAGTATCTCAACACCGCTTCCCTTGACTACCTCATCTTCACACCTTATATGATGGAGGTGCAGTGTTACATAATATACTCACTGTGTTTTGTTTAGCAGTGTGTAATAATAATAATAATAATAATTAACGGTTTATTGAAAGAGCTTGGCAGCCAGAAGGCTGAAAATATACAGTTACATATTTGGGGAGTGGGTTACGAATTACAAATAATATACAAGTAACATAAGTGACACAAATAAGACATATAATAACTTAGATGGGGAAAAGCTCAAACTACAGTTCAATTCAACATAGTGACAGTGTTACAGTATTACAAGTTATTGATAATTTTTACAATGGTTGGGACTGGGCTGTTCTTATAGCGATCAGTTCGTGCACGTATGGGCTGGATGCGGTTGTGGTGTCGAACAGCAATTCTCGGACGAGGGACCTCGGGTGGTAGTAGGAGCCGGTGTCGGGGATGGTGTAGAAGCTTCTTACCAAATTTGCAGATGAGGTCGTGGTGATGGTCAGTGAGAGTCGAAAGGGTCAGTGTGTTGAGCGCTTCTTGATATGTGGAGTAGGAGGAGGAGAGAATAATCTTGCATGCCCTCTTTTGCACTTTTTCTAGGTGTTTACGTTGTGTGGCATTTAGGGAGGAAGACCAGGTGGGGGAGGCATAGGTGAGCTTGGGAAGTATGAATGTTGTGTAAACACTGAGGAGCTCGTGTGCAGGAACTCCGAGGGACTTGAGTCGGCGGAGGAGGTGGAGACGGAAACTGGAGGATTTGACAACTTCATTGACGTGTGGTTTCCAATTTAGTTTGTTGTCTATGGTGACGCCGAGGAGCTTCGTGGAATCTACGACCTGGAGTGTGTTCGGACCTAGAGTAATGGAAGGAGGTGGGACAATGTCGGAGGAGAGGTTGATGTGCATAACCATGGTCTTGGTATGGTTGATGGTGACATGGTTGTTGGTAGCCCAGTTTTGGAGACTGTTCAATAAATCCTGAAGGGCGGTATAGTTGGGAGCAGAATTGTTGACGCTGATCCCAATGGTGGAGTCGTCGACATATTTCCAGCGAGCAGGGGTTTCTCTTAGGGCATCATTGATGAGCATAAGGAAGCAGAGTGGTCCCATCTTGGTGCCTTGGGGGACGCCACAGGTGTGTGTGTGTGTGTGTGTGTGTGTGTGTGTGTGTGTTAGTTTATCTAGGTATCTCTCTCGCTCAATGTCTCTCACTTTGTATGAGTCAGTTAATCAGTCAGTCAGTCATAACAGGTATTCATAGAGCTGGCAGACGCAGTAGAACTAATATCAGTACTCGGCCCCGCGCGGTCACCAGCCTCGAGCAGCCGCGTGAAACTCTACGGTGCCAGCCAGCCACGTTTCACTACCAGAGCTTGATAAATACGATCTCTCTCTCTCTCTCTCTCTCTCTCTCTCTCTCTCTCTCTCTCTCTCTCTCTCTCTCTCTCTCTCCTGGGCCTTAAATGTGTGCCAGAGACAGTAAAAGTTGACTAACGAGGGAAGACTCAACATAAACACAGACTTTTTACTATTTAACGAGACGTGACAAGACAAAAGGAAAACTAAAATGGGTTAAATATCAGCGTTTAAGTCTCTCTCTCTCTCTCTCTCTCTCTCTCGTGTCAAGAAGACGAATTGAAAAGTTGACAGCTGGAGTCTTGGGGCTTCCTCGTTGCCATAGAAACGACAGAAGAGGACCTTGTTGCCATAGACACACACACAGACACAGTTTTATCTCCCTAACAGAAGACAAGAGGACAGAAAAAAAGAGTAAAACAAAAAAGAAAGTTAATTTAAAACTATGTGAAATGTTGGACGGGAAATAGAGTGAGAGACTGTGAGAGACTGAGAGAGTGGGAGCGGGAGAGTCAAGATGGCGCGAGGGGCACTTTAGATAAACTCCCAGATTGAAGCCGTGAGAGAGATGGCAGTGTGGGAGAAGTTGTGTGGTGGTGGTGATGCCTGGGAGATGGTACGGAAGTGAGCGTGTGTGTAGGAGAGAGAGAGAGAGAGAGAGAGAGAGAGAGAGAGAGAGAGAGATTTCAACAGTAATACTCAATTATACAAACGTCCACGAAACGAAAAATTAAAAAACACTCTTGGTTTTTTAAGAGAAGCGACTGTTAAAAAATTAAAATATTCCACCAAGTAGAATAGCAAAAGAGGAAGATACGTTAAAAGAAAAAGACTTATTAAGAATGTTAAAAAAGACTTCAAAGCCAAAATCTTCATCAAGCCAAGTGGGAGAATTTTCACTAGGTCCCAAGGTCAGTCTAAGCCAATATGAGGTGAAGGTTGTCTAACAGGTTCCTCTTACAGCTTCAAACAACTGAGCAAACTTAAAACACTAAACTGGAAAAAAAGTTCAAATAAGCTTTCTGTGAGGGTGAGAGGGATCTGAGAAGGATGTGGGGAGATCTGAGAGAGGTGAAGGGATATCTGAGTGGGGTAAGGGGAGATCTGAGAAGGATGAGGGGTGATCTAAGTGGGGTGAGGTGTGATCTGAGAGGGTAAAGAGAGAGGGGGTGAGAGGGATTTGAGAGGAAGGAGGGAAATTGGAGAGGGAAGACTAGAGTAGGGACATCTGAGAGGTGAGAGATGAGAGGATGGAGATCTGAGAAAGGAGATGAGTTGAGAGAAGGTTAGGCTACTTTAGGTTTGGTTAGAATAAGTTAGGTTAAATTAACTTAAGTAGTTCAGGGTAGATTTAGTTACGACCGAAACACAATCACAGAAACTTAATAATACCTCAAGTTTTCAAAATAAGACGGAAGATGAAAAATGAATCATAAAAAAAAATACAAAATTTACTCAGATCATTTCCCATTTTATTGTAAGTAAAAAAAAAAAAATACACAACCTTTTCGGGCATAGGAAGAACAGCTGACGATAAATATGATCTATAATACAGTTGTCGTAGAAAAAGATACAGTAACTTACCCGGACTCTATCATGATCCATAGCTGTGTGAAAAAGCTCTTATGTAGTATCACACCCACACACACACACACACACACACACACACACTCTGACCTATAACTTTAGTAGTGGAGGAAGACAGATGACACAAGACCCAGGCCCGTTGGTTCTCTTGTCTTGGTTACACAGTAATGCTCCCCCATGTCTCGCTTCTCCTCCCCATTGTGTGGATGAAAAAGTTGGGGAACCAGAGAGAGAGAGTGTGTTTGTGTGTGACAGTGGTAGAGAGAGAGTTAGAGAGAGAAAGAGAGTGGGTGTGTGAGTGAGAGAGAGAGGTTGACGTGGGTGGGTCTCTTGAAGGGTGTGGATACTATGAAAGGTCAAGGGAAAGCCGTGAAGTACTACGAAAACTGATGTGTCCTGAACGTGTCTTAGTCTTGTGGCCAAAGCTTTGATAATAATATCCAGGCCTGTGATCCCTCTTAGGTCAAACTGATGTATGACCTGTGATGCCCCTAAGGTCATGCTGGGTCGTCTTCCGCTGGATTACCCTCTGGTCACATCCATTCCTTGTGCAGTGAAGCTTTCAAGACAAGTTGCGGTCCGGGCGATTGAGCAAAAGAAAATAAAAGATGTTAGTTGCACAGTGACTGATCAAATGGTTCCCGGTCCTAATGGGTCCCACTCGGTTCTAAGGGGTCTCGATGTTAATGGGCTCCATTTTTCAGTCACTCTTATCTTAATAGGAACCAGTTCAAACGAGCCCTTATCCTAATGGTTCCGAATTTTTATGAACCACAATTCTCAAGGACTCTGATTCCAACCTAACCTAACCTAACCTACAAGCGGCTGTTTCTGAGGAGAGCTAAACACCATTAGACGTGAAGAGAAAGGCGGCACCTGAATTAATATAACAGATGACCAGCGGAGTTAGATAAAAAGCTTGACAGATGGAGACGAACAATATATATACATTAGGGTTTTGATGTAAGGCTCAGGTGGTCTTATAGTGAAGTTGATGGTACACACACACACACACACACACACACACCCTCCGTCAAAACTCAATTTCTAAGTTTTGTTCTCGAGTGCAGAGTGACAAGTGAAATTAACTGAATATGTGAAGAAATATATCAACAGTGTAGTCAGCGGGAAGAGACGCGAGCTGTTACCTGGAGAGCGCAGTAATAAGATACTCACCTGTTGTGTTGTAAAGGAACAGAGAGACGATATGATGTTAGCGTAAAATTGAATAAAAGAAGATCAAAGACTAAGATGAAGGTCACTGAGGGAGGAACAAGAGGATGAGGTAACAGGTAAAGTGACGACACAAAGGTGGAGGTGAAGGAAGGAGGAATATGAACGTCACTAATGAAGCAAGCACACACACACACACACAATAATGGAAGCCCCTCGAAGCCGAGAATGGCCGGCCCAAGGGCCACCTAGGCGTGAATTTGTTTAAGGTGTAGAAGCTGTTGCCAACACAACAACCACATCCTGAGTTAACGAGCTGCATGACCCCGTGTCAAGGAATAGTCCGAGAAGACCGGGCAACTCGCCAACTGCACTGGCTAACCATTACCCCGGAATACAATCCGCTAATCGATAAAACATCCAGGTTCCCAATTACTGCTGGGTAAACAGAGGCAATTGGCGTATAGAAACTTACCCATAGTTTCACACACACACGGAGACGAAACCTTTGATGTTTGTTATACCAAAGTAAGAAATCTTCATTGTCTTTCCCTGTACAGCCCCCCCCCCCCCCCTGCACACAGCTCTACAGGATTCTCTCAGATGAATATAAAGCGAGACCTGAGATGGAAGTTGCTTATTAAGAAGAATGGCTGAAGGTCCTGGACTGTATAGCTCTTGGTGAAGGTGTGTCTCTTGGCGGAGCTCTGAGGAAGTGTAGTATAAAAGGGTGTATATACAGCAAGTATACATATATCTGGGTATAAGTATAGGGAACCATCTTACCATAGTTAAAATGTTACCTATAAGGTGACATTACTCGTCACCTCGCTTCATAATGTATGACTTCAGTAAAACGGTAGATGATTACAGCACTTGGTGGTCTTCTATTACCAACGAGTGATGATGGCGGTCAGTTACAGCGTTAGTTATGGCGGTCAGTTACAGCGTTAGTTATGGCGGTCAGTTACAGCGGTATTTATGAGGTATCGGCCGTTAAGGTGTCGGAAACGTCACTCTTGTTAACCTTCACTGTCGTCAAGACAACGCACCTGCCTCACGCCCCCCCCCCCCCCCCCAACAATATCCCCTGTTCAGTTATATATAATTTTAAGAGTTTTCAATATATATAAAGTTGTTATAAAAGAAGGTAAACATGTGAGGAAAAGTTGAAATGACTTCCCAGATGAAGATAAGAGGAAGAGGGAATGAAACTGGACAGTGGTTGAGAGGTGCTGTGAGTTATATCTCCAGACTGAGGCACGGCTGAGAGGGCTGAGAGGGAAAATGAAAAGGCAGAGAGGGGTAAGTGAAAGGAATGAGAACTGAAAAGGTATAAAGAAGACCTACGAGGGCAGAAAGCGATAATTGAGAGGGCAGAGAAGGGAGAGAGGTAGGTGAGAGGGCAGAAAGGGGTAGATGAGAGGTCAGTTCCATCACGTAGTAATAAACCTTTTCACTTATAAACTTGATATTTTAACAATTTGTCTTACTTATTCTCTCTAAATATAACTTTTTGTTTAGTATCCCAACAAAAATATTCCTAAATTCGTAGATAAATGACCCAGGCTCAAAAATGTGTTAATGGGGTAATTAGTCACTTAAATGGCCCTCGAAATTAATATATTATTGTACTTGTTCTGGTTAATGGTTGTTAGGGTCCCTCTTATTGTAAGTTAAGGGCCACTGTGTCCTTAACTACCAGGGTCCTCTTGCTGTGAGGTTAGGCTAGGTTAAAGGTTAGATTAGATTAGGTTAAGTTAGATTAAGTTAGACTGGGATAGGTTCGGTTAAGAGGTAGGGAAATTTAGGTTAAGTCAGATTAGGTTACGGTAGGTTAGGTTAAGTTAGATTTGGTTAGGTTAGGTTAAGTTAGACGAGGTCGGTACCATTATGTTCACTATAGAATATATCAGAACCTAAAATCGTATATAATTATCACCAATTATTCTTCCGGCTCTTGATTGTTAATTCCACTCGGTTCCAATTGTTGGGTTTAATTACATTTTATATATTTTTTCTTACAGTATGTTGGTAATGTTAACTGAACCTATTAGAAACGCTAATTAATTTTCGCTTCCTGGGGAAAAAAAATCATATGACGTCAGTACTGTTGATATTTCTCTACTGTGTTTAATCCTCCCGGTTATTCTGACCTAACTAATTGATATTATACCAAGAATCAGATTATTTTTCAAAGCTATACGAACACACATAAATATCCCAAATAAATTAATTCTAAGAGTTTCGTAGGTTGAAAAAAAAATATTAATATGAGGATAATAATAATTCTCTCAAACTCCACCTCAAACATAATGGCCAAACACGACGTAACAATTAGAGCTAAACTTTCCCTCAATAAGATTCACTCCGTCGTTCACAATCAGGGAAGGAAATATTAACCGTGTGAGCTTTTGAGGAGGGAGGCAGCGGGCGTCATAGTCAACAGTGTGTGTGATGGTGGGAACAAACATCAGATTCGGGTAATATTGTTGTTGCTTCACGTCTGAGTGAGTGTGTGTGTGTGTGAAGACTGGTAACAGGTTGAGAATACAGAGTGGTAGGCTGGGCGGTAGAGTGGTAGGCTGGGCGGTAGAGTGGTAGGCTGGGTGGTAGAGTGGTAGACTGGCCTTAGAGTGACAGACTGGCCTTAGAGTGGCAGATTGTCCATAGAGTGGCGTAGTGGAAGTAGAGTGGCAGACTGACAATAGATTGGTAGACAATATAAAGCTCCTTTTCACCACAGCCCGATACAGTGGTTGAGGCGAGATCCTTATTAATGAGGAAGGTAAGAAAAGGTATTGTCTGTTTGTGATGTTTATTACGTAGAGGACACACACACACGCACACACACACACACACACACACACACAGGGGAGCAACACTGAACCTGAAACAGTTATCCTAAAGAGAATTAAGTGAGAAGATGTGGAGTCTAATTCGAGTTAATTGAAAAGCTAAAAATGGAATTGCAAATAGTGAGGAGACGAGGACACAATATTCATGAAGCTAACCCCTGGCATGTCCCTCTCCATGACAGCTACACATGACAGCTACGACGGGGGAAACATGATGTGAGGAGAGAGGTATGATAGCTAGGAGTAGGGAGATATGACAGCTAGGAGGAGGGAGATATGACAGCTAGCGGGAAGGAGGTATGATAGCTAGGAGGACGGAGGTAAGACAGTTAGGAGGAGGGAGGTATGATAGCTAGGAGGAGGGAGGTACACCCCTGACACTCCCAGGTACACCCCTGACACTCCCAGGTACACCTCTGACACTCCCAGGTACACCTCTGACACTCCCAGTTACACCTCTGACACTCCCAGGTACTCCACTGACACTCCCTGGTATGGTACACCTCTGACACTCCCGGGTACACCTCTGACACTCCCAGTTACACCTCTGACACTCCCAGGTACACCTCTGACACTCCCAGGTACACCTCTGACACTTCCAGTTACACCTCTGACACTCCCAGGTACTCCTCTGACACTCCCAGGTACTCCTCTGACACTCCCAGGTACACCTCAGACACTGGGGTTGGCATTATAGTTGAGAGATATACATTCTTTGAACTAAATTGTTTAATACACTGTAACATTTTTATCGTAATGAACCTAACCTAACCTAATCTAACCTAACCTAACCTAACCTAACCCACTTAATCGTAATGAATATCAATTTAGTAACTCTGAATTGATCAGCTTCCAGGAATTGGTGATCTAACTCAATTGATCAGCTTCCAGGAATTGATGATCGTAGCATTGAAATTCATGTGAGATGAAAGCCTTGGAATCTGCGGTCGGATGCCGGGGTGACCACACTCAGTTCTTGCCCTGGGCGGTGGTGGTGCTTGAATGTTGATTGTGTGTGTATGTGTGTCACCCGTCTTGCCTACCTGCCTGCCTGCACTCCCTGACTGCCCGCCCACCCTGACTGTCCGCCCGCCCACCCTGACTGCCTGCCCACCCTGACTGTCCGCCCACCCTACCTGCCCACCCACCTTCACCACTACCTTGGCTGCTGGCCCACTCTCACCCACCACCATGCACCCTACCCTTCCACCCTCACCACAGCTCCTCCCACCCACTAACCGCTGGGAAGCCACAGAAATTCTGCCACCCTCTTCACACCTGTAACACATATGCTGCCACCCTCTTCACACCCGTACCACATATGCTGCCACCCTCTTCACACCCGTACCACATATGCTGCCACCCTCTTCACACCTGTACCACATATGCTGCCACCCTCTTCACACCTGTACCTCATATGCTGCCACCCTCTTCACACCTGTACCTCATATGCTGCCACCCTCTTCACACCTGTACCACATATGCTGCCACCCTCTTCACACCTGTAACACATATGCTGCCACCCTCTTCACACCTGTAACACGTATGCTGCCACCCTCTTCACACCTGTAACACATATGCTGCCACCCTCTTCACACCTGTAACACGTATGCTGCCACCCTCTTCACACCTGTACCACATATAGTGCCGTTGTGTGGTGACCTGTCCAAGTGATCCTATAGTGCCGTTGTGTGGTGACCTGTCCAAGTGATCCTATAGTGCCGTTGTGTGGCGACCTGTCAAAGTGATCCTATAGTGCCGTTGTGTGGTGACCTGTCCAAGTGATCCTATAGTGACGTTGTGTGGTGACCTGCCCAAGTGATCCTATAGTGACGTTGTGTGGTGACCTGTCCAAGTGATCATATAGTGCCGTTGTGTGGTGACCTGTCCAAGTGGTTTTATAGTGACTGCATATATATGGTGACCTACCTAAGTGGAGACAACGGCGTCGGAGTGTCTGTGTGGTCCCAAGGCGTGTTACCAGAGAGGAGAAATTACACAGGAGATTGACCATAACAACTTAAACATTGCTTCATCTTACGACCAGGAGGTACGTGTGTGCGTGTGCGTGTATGTGTGTGGTAATCTTGTGAGAGAGGAACTACTTATTTATATTGAAATTAAATCGGAAAGTTAATGCATTCTGAAAACCGATTAAATGTTAGTTAAAAATTTGTGATTCGGAAACTCAGATGGATGTTAATGTTGACCCGGGTAAGAACATTGTTACTTGGTGTATTGTCTTAAGGTGTTCACTCGTGTTCATGTTCTTTGTGTTCTTCAGTATATATATCCAGGGGCCATGCAGGGGAGGGAGGGGGGGGGGGTAACAAGGACACAGGTTTGGGTAATTAGTCGGACCGGGGCTCCGACTAATTACACAAATGTACCCAAATGTAGCCGCAATGAAGTCAAATAAGGGTCCTACATGAATAAATCGGACTGCTAATCACTTCTCGACTAGTATTTGGTGTCACGAAGTCACAAAAAATTGGTAAACTTAATTTAATCTGAGGTAATAGATCAAGTGCATGTACCTAACCTAACCTAACACAACTCAGATTAAATTAAGTTTACCAATTTTTGTGACTTTGACACCAAATAATAATCGAGAAGTGATTCACAGCCCGATTTACGCTTGTACGACCATCATTTTGACTTCATTAGGCTACATTTGGGTAATTACTCGCTCCCTCGGTACATGCACGCGATCTATTAACTCAGATTAAAGTAAGTTTTCCAATTTTGTATGACTTTCTGACACCAAATACTAGTCGAGAAGTGATTAGCAGTCCGAGATATGACAGCTAGGAGGACGTAGGTAAGACAGCTAGGGTGATGGAGGCATGGCAACTAGGGTGAGGGAGATGACAGGTGGCATGATAAGGTTGAGGGTAGACACGGCACCTAACAGGAGAGAAATAGGATATGACAGGTAAGTGAAGGGAAACATGATAGGTACAAGGAGGAAGATATGGCAAGAGGAGGGAAGCATGATACAAGGAAGAGGGGGAGAAGAAGATATAACAGTCAGAAGGAAGAGAAACAGAGAAGGGGTTGACGAGAGGGTAGATAACAGAGAGGGGAAGAAAGGGGAATAGAGATAGGGTGATGAGAGGGCAAAGAGAAAGGGGAAGAAAGAACACAGAGAAGCTGGTGAGAGGGGAGAGGAAGAAATAACAGTTAGAAAGGAGGAAGAGGAAGAGTAGAAGGGGAGAGAAAAGAGAGAGAGGCAGAGAAGGAACATGTACCACCATTCGCTTGGATAAACGTGTGTGTGGTACAAAGGCTCAGGTGTTGACACAAGGTTTGGCAACACTGAGCGTGCCTGAGGGCTGAGGGGAGGGGGGGAGGGGGTTCGTGGTGGGGAAATGAGAAGGACTGTCTTGGAATTAGCTTTTTTCGCTTCAATTTTTTTTTTTTAAGACTGAAGGAAATAAATTGCTGTGTGTCTCGCTAGTGACTTTTGTTGACTGTTGTTTAAATATAGGGGATTGTTTTGGAATAAGTTTTTGAATTTTATAACTATGTTTGCTGAATGACTTTTGTTCACTTAATGCTGTTTAAATTCGACCAGATATTTACTCTTTATCATTAAATAAAATCAACAAAAATCTCGATATATTGATCATCTTTTCACCAACTTTTGTTTAAAATAATATAAACCAATATTCATATAAAGCTTTTCTATATACAGATAAAAACGAAATAACAATGACATTATTTTACCTATATATTTAGCGAGTATAAGTTCCTATTCACTGTTAGATACACTGTAACACAACACTTACTGGTATATGTACACAATAAACAGTGTTCTTCCACCACTAACACTATGGATGGTCACTAGTTCCACACACACACACACATATTACTTGGGGAAATGATTTAAACTATATATTTGGTGATTAATAAATTGTTTTAAAGTAATTCTATAACAATAGAAGTTATTCAGGTTCAATTATGATGTTGTGGATTATACTTCAACCAAAAGACGAAACATTTACAGATATTTATAAAAAAAAATTATACACGTTTAGATATTTATTTAGTTGTTTTTTCTGTATGTTTGTTAGTCTGGACATGTAGAGGTATTTAATGTGGTTTAACTGATGAATAAATGTATGTTCGCTTTATTAAATGTTTTAGTTATAAAAGGAGAAAAATACATTTGTGATCATATTTCGTCTGGGTTAGATTTTAATACATTTTGTACTGTTTTTTTGTAAATACAATTTAGTTTGTAGTTATATTCACACACACACACACACACATATATATATATATATATATATATATATATATATATATATATATATATATATATATATATATATATATATATATATATATACACACAGAGTGTCCCTTAGGTGTAGGTTAGGTAAAATTAGGTTAGGTCAGGTGATGATATGCTAGACAGAGCTTAGTGTTGGGTCAGGTCAGATCAGGTCACTTCAAGTCAGGTCAGATCAGGTCATTATATATAAAACTCACTATTAGAACTCATATATGGATTACTACCCTGTGTTTGTTACCAAGGGCTGGCGTTATATAAAGGCATCGACTCTCCTCTGTGTACATCACGTCATGTAAAATAGTTTCCAACAATATTAAACGGGATATATATTTTTTTTCCCAGAATGGTGAAGTATATTGGCGGTGTATATTATTACTAATTACTAGGAGGGTGAGGGGAGAGAGAGGTTGAGAGAGAAGAGGGGGAATAGAGAGAAAGGGAGTCAGAAGCAGAGAAAGAGAGAGAAAATACAAATGGTGAAAAGTGGCCGGAGAGAAAGAGAAATGGGTACTTAAAGAGAGATAGAAAGAGACAGTGAGAGAGGAAGATACACACACACACACACACACACATGAAGTCAGAACCCCGTTATTACACACTACCATCGGGCTGTTGGTCAGGAGTGGACAGAACCGATACTGCCGAACCGATAATCTCTCGTCCAATCCGATTATTTGCTTCAGTGTGTTTATAATGATGTTGAAAATATTGATAACTTTCTAGTGTAGAGTTAAAGCCGTGTGTGTGGGTGGCTGTTCTTTTGTCCTATGTAATTAAGAGTAGTGTTGTTGTTAATTTAGTTTTTGTTAACCGAGGTATTATTATTATTATTATTATCTCACCTTCTCTTTTCCCACTCTAAATGATTATTTTATCTGTAAGTATGTCGGATAATATTTCCCATACTCCAGCACTACCGACTCAGAGAACGAGTTACACTGTGGTTATATGTAAACAACTTTCACTTATAAGAATCTCAATTGACCTATCGGGAAGGCGTTGGTCACTCTTGTAAACAATACCAAACCAGAACTAATTTACTTTTAAGAATCGTGACAGTTGCCAAAGACGCCATAAAGGATGGAGCTTAAATAAGGGGTCAGTTTTTAGACAACTCCGAGAGACCAAGACGTGAGTTAGAGCGAGTGTTGTTGTGGCTCCTCGGGAAGAGAATAAGACATAAGCCATATTTTTTTTAGGTTTTTGTGGTCGTGAAACATCTAAGCTTGGCGGGCTTACTACACTCCCAGACGGTGATGCTCAAGGCAATAAACAGTATTTTTGCTGACATTAAGATCTATCACTGCTTCCCTGATCCCTCTCGGGCGACGCAAGGGCCAGGGGCTCCTAACATGATGAGCCCTGAACCCTCCTTCAGTATGAGGGAGGCGGGGCTGGAGGTCAATAACACGGTGTTGCTTCGCTGCCGTCTCAGAATAATGGAATTTCTTCGTCTCGTGGCAGCGGGTTGTCTGTAGGTGTATGTTGGAGGCCGGATGAGGTTACTGCTGCTGACAGATTTTTTGAGCGAAATTTTATAGATAGTCTACAACATGTTGATTAAGGAACTGTTGTCGACATGATGATATTTTGATAATTAATTTGTCTTGTTAATCGCTGTAGTCTGATATTTGATAATTAATTTGTTTTCGTTACGATACGGACACTTTAGTATCAATATAGTAACTTTTTGACCCCAGATTAGCGTATCAACGACTAATTTTATCGAGTTTTCAGCAACATATTGGCTCAAAAATTGCTATTATTAATCATGGTTTTTTTAATTAGTTTGTATTTGTCTCGTTTAATCTTCGTTATTTTTGAACTTATTGGTTAAGTGTTGGTAAACATCTGTACTCAATCTTCTCCCTTATATATCTAGTAAACGAATATTTCTTGCATGAATATTCTCTGGGTGTTTTTTTCCGTGAATCTTCGCTACACAAATATTCCATTGACTGATATTCACTAAATGAGTATTCCTTAGGTGAATATTTACCTTATGATTATTTATCAAAAAATATTCTCATGAGACGAATATTCACTAGACGAAGACTTACCACATACACACCAGGTACAACAAATATTCGCCAGATAAACAAATATTCGCCAGACGTACACATTCTCCCAACTTCCACCAGACGTTCCACCGCAACTTGTAAACCCTTAGAGCACTTGTGAGGTGAATAGAACCTTCCCTGGGTGACGGCGGCTCAGGTTCTGCTCAAACATGGTCCATCTTTTTCTTTTCAAATAAACTTCGTGATTTCTTGAAACCTCTCTTCTTCTTCTTCTTCTTCTTCTTCTTCTTCTTCTTCTTCTTCTTCTTCAGTTTTTTCCTATTTTCTTGAAACTTGGAAGATTTTTTTTACTTTCTTCGTTATGTGGGGGAAGGGAGGGGGGGGGGGGAAGGTTGTGTGTACTGTAGTCTTGATTAATTAAAGGTATTGATCTGAAGGCTTGTTTGTGGAGTCATGCCTTGGACAGGTACACACACACACACACACAGCATGTTACCCAAGGCCACCTCGTCTATTAGTTTTTCCGTATTAAAACCAACAGATAAGTTAGGTTAGGTTAGGTCAGGTCAGGTTAAAAGTGAAGATTTGGTTTCGGTTAAGTGAGAGAAAATTCGGACTAGGTTAGGTTAATTTTCGGTAGTCCAAATTTAGTTTCGGTTAAGTTAGGACTTGACTCAGACTGCGCTAGGCTTCTTGTCGTTGTCCGTGTATGAGTCCGTCCTCTGGTCACCCACCAAGGCTTCACCAACTCGGTCAGTATTCGCACAGTATGAGAGTCAAGCGTCGGGAGCGTATATATATATATATTGATATACACACGCACACAAATACATCTACAAATTCCAGGTTCCAGCATTTCCAGGATTTAGTATCAGATCTCCTCAGGATTTGGAATCGGTTTGCCAGGCCTCGTGGGGAAGGTATTTGGTCACGTGGAGGAAGTGTCGCTTTTTCTGGGGCAGAGAGAGAGAGAGAGAGAGAGAGAGAGAGAGAGAGAGAGAAAGAGAGAGAGAGAGAGAGAGCGCCTTAACACTTGAATACACGATTTTTCCCTTGAGCCACAAGAACGAGCCATGACATATTTTATTCATCCTGTCTGTGTCTGTCTTTGGATATATTTGTCTCTTTGTATATTTGTCTTTTTTTTACTTGTTCAATTAGATTTTTTCCTCATGAATAAACCAAGGTCATACATGTTGTCTCAAGTTGTTGTTGTCGAGGATAAACACCATAAAGGAAGAAGCTGATTAATTTACATGATTTTTTGTGTAGTTGTGAAAGACATAATTTTGTTTTTCTCTTTTTTGGTTAAACATAAAAACCTTCGCATGGTTGGCATTAGAGTTTAGTTCGTTTATACACTTTCAACACAGAATACTGAATGTGCTTTTCAAGTGCCTTTTCAAGAGACTTTCAACTCTCAAAAGGCGCAGTCAAATAAGACTCTGACGTTGTTGTACCATTTTTAGTTTTAGATATTTCTTCTGAATAAAAATTTTAGTGTCGAATTTTTTTTTCGGTCATTTTTTTTATATAGAAGACTGGGAGGTGAGAAGGAGCTGTGATATAACTACTGTTCATGTCTCTCACTGTCCATGTTTAAGGCGTGACGCGTATTTCATATTCACTTTGTATTACTTCACCGGAACATAAATTTTTGTGCATCGTTTGTATGTGTGAATATATTTGTCCGCATGTGTGTTTGTGTGTAAGTGTGTATGTGTATACTGTATGTATTTATTCCAAAACAATTTTTTTTTGTCTTGTCAATATCACGTCATATAACTGCTCGCCATATTGGTAAATGTTTTAACCAATCACTGAGCGTGTTACAGACCTAACCTTGCAGTAGACTCGTAGCCAATCACTCAGCTTGTTACAGACTACCCTTCTAGTAAGCTCTCAGCCAATCACGGTGCTTCTTGGCCTGGTAGAAACCCGCCATGTCTTATAGGACTCCGTCAGCACCACCGACTACCCTACTGTACAGCGAGTCGTGCTGTCTCTTTACGACCATTGTCAACGACCACATCCGGTAGTTCACAGCAGGAGTAGGAAGACGGTGTGAGCAGTCAACAGCCACTCACTTCCGGAACAGGTCACAAAAAACTGAGGTTACGAGTTTCTGCCGACGTGAAGAAACCCTGGTGGCCCGTCTTTCGAGTGCCTATATCCGTGTTTTATCGATTCCTGAATTTATCTACAAGAAACCGACGCTGTGAGGAACGATCCGGCAGAAGCTGGAAGGAAAGATGTTCCTCTCTCTTGTTTTCTCTCTTTCGTTCTCGCTTTCCCTTTGTATATGTCAGTCAGTACTCGGCCCCGCGCGGTCACCAGCCTCGAGCAGACGCGTACAGCTCTACGGGACCAGCCAGCCACGTTTCACTACCAGAGCTTAATAAATAGAATCTCGCTCTCACTCTCGTTCTCACTTTCTCTCTCGCTCGCTCTCTCTCTCGCTCGCTCTCTCTCTCGCTCTCACTTTTTCTCTCGTCTGGAATAAATCTATCGTAAAACATGTCGTCCTTTTTTCCTTCCATGAGGAGATGAAAGAACTGTATATCACATTTTTTGTGTAGACGCTTCCTCTGAATATTTTATGAGACGATCTACAGCTTGCGAACATATATAGCCAGGCTGTTTTATGCTGAACGGCTCTCTGTAACCTGAACCTAGTCTGCCACTATATCAGGATCAGAGATTTGTTTATATTCTTAAGCTGGGGGTGATACTATGTGTTGCCTTCTAGTGATATCAGGTTTATAGCGATGTTCCCTTACCCAAACAAAGACCTAAATATCAAATTAGTTGTATATTTTTGCATTATATCTCTTTCGTCGGATTTCACCCTCAAAAATATATAATGAAAAGAGTTAATTATTTTCAAGTGGTATTTGTATTTATCATCCAGAGTGAAATTATCACCAATATTTCACCAGTATTTGTTTTAATCTTAGCTTATTACTTGTACACACACACACACACCTCACACGTCATTTCCCAGCCAACTCATCTACACCGGAGACATAAAAACACCATATTACCTCACTTAAGTATACCATAATAGAGCCCTTACTTTCCTCCCTCCTCTTTCCCTACCATCCCTCCCTCCTTCCCTCCTCCTTTCTCTTCCTCTCCTCCCTCTTCTCACCACCAAACCCTCACCTCATCTCCCCCTCTCCACCACCCCCGCCCTCAAAAAAACTTTCTTTACCCAATCACCATCTAGCTGAGGAAGATGAGAACGATGTGTACCCATGTGTCACAACTTAATACTCTCTCAGGAGCTTGATGGTGACTGAGAGACAATCACCCTGGGTCTTATATCACCATTACCTGATAGTGATCATTAGCCGGGAAACAAATTACCTCACTTTTAAACCACACAACAAATTACCGCATTTTTTAAGTCTCAACTAATTGCCGCAACTTTTATCCGCAACTAATTCTAATCTCCCCCCGTCCGGTGCCAGAATTAGTTGACATAATGCCCGCCTGAGGTATTTTATGAGAATTTATGTGGGCGCTTTGACGGTCTCACAGGTGGAGTAAAGTTCCCAAGTTGTTATAAATATTGATAAGGCTGATGGTTTTACTGCGCCCACCTCTTGTTATTGATGGGCTGATTAGTCGACGGCCGGGGGAGGGGGGTGAGGTATGAGGGGGTGTGGAGGGGGAGGAGGAGAGTGATTAAGAGGGGTGTGAGCAGGAATAAGAAGAGAGATTAGAGGAGAAGGAAGGAAGGAAGAGGAGACCAAGGTATGAGAAAGAGAAGGAGGTGGTTGAGGAGGAGAGTCATTAAGAGGGGTGTGAGGATAAGAGAAGAAGAAGAGGAGGAAGAGGTATGAGGAGGAAGGAGGAGTAAGTCAAGGAGAGAGGAGGAGGGAAGGTGGAGGTGGGCGTGATAAATATAGAAGAGGAGGAGGAGGAGGGGGGGGAGGTGGTTGATGAATGGATGAAAACCTAGAGTGTAATGGATAATATAATGGCGATGAACAGAGAGAAGGGAATAAAGAGGAAGGGGGGGGGGGAGGTGCTAAATGCTGAAGAATAACCTCACATCACCTCACCAACGAAAGGATACGAGTGTACTAAGAATGTATTTCACGTTGCTCTCTCTCTCTCTCTCTCTCTCTCTCTCTCTCTCTCTCTCTCTCTCTCTCTCTCTCTCTCTCTCTCTTTAACCTTTTATCTCCCCTTCGTCTCTTTTTACCCCTTCACCATCTCTCACTCTTCCTCCCTCGTAATCACCTTCCCTCTCTCTTTCAATCTCCCAGTCCATTTCGCAGCGTTCTCTTCCACTAATCTCTCTCTCTCATTGTATAAGTCAGTCAATCATTCATACAGTCAGTCAATCAGTCAGACACAACAGGCATTCATAGAGCTGGCAGACGCAGTAGAACAAACATGAGTACTCGGCCCCGCGGGGTCACCAGCCTCGAGCAACCGCGTGAAACTCTACGGTGCCAGCCAGCCACATTTCACTACCCGAGCTTGATAAATACGATCTTTCTTTTATTCCTCTTTTTCTGATTTATCCAGCTACTGCATTTCACGGTTTATATCCTCTTACACACACACACGCACACACACACACGCACACACACACACACACGCACACACACACACACACACACACACACCTCTACACTAATATTATCCTTCACTTCTTCTATAAAACATCGTTCAATCAAGACAGTGAGCTATCTACTCCACAAAACACTCGATCGTAAACCCCACCCTGACCAATACTAGGTCCTACATCCTCCCTGCGTGAAATAATTACCTAAACTCATCAACATCCATCAATTTAATGCTCTGGCTGACAACATAATGAGGTGATGTCATTAAACGAGATGTGTATTATGTTGGATGGTAACGAAGATCACACACCTGGTAATGTTTATAAGTGTGTGTTTATGATGAGGTGTTGGACAGGTGTTTAAGATAGTGAGTTGTGTGTTGTGGTGATGGTGGTTGTTGGAGGGTGGATGGGGATGGTTGGGAGGTGGATGAGGAGTGTTGGATGAGGGTTTTGGAGGGTTGTATTATATGTTAAATGTGGTTATGGTGCTGGCAATGGTGATGGTGTTAGTAGTTGAGGTGATGGTGTTAGTAGTTGTGGTGATGGTGTTAGTAGTTGTGGTGATGGTGTTAGTAGTTGTGGTGATGGTGTTAGTAGTTGTGGTGATGGTGTTAGTAGTTGTGGTGATGGTGTTAGTAGTTGTGGTGATGGTGTTAGTAGTTGTGGTGATGGTGTTAGTAGTTGTCGTGATGGTGGTAGTAGTTCTGAAGGTTTTTGGTGTACATGTAGTTAGACTTACAATAGTTATGAAAGACTGACATCACTACGGCACCTTATTGGTTAATACAGGAAGACGGAAGTGAAAGGCTTGAGCCGCGTCTTGTGTTGATGAGTTGAAATGACGACACCAAAAGAAAATCTATCTTACAATATCGTGATTCTGGCCGTGGGAGCTTGGTGGGTGGGTGGGTGAGTGAGTGGGTGGCTCGATTGCTGGGTGGCTAGTTGCTTGTGTGGGTGGCTAAATGGGTAGTTAAGGTAGCTGACTGGGAGGGTTACGTGGGTGACTGAAATAGAGATTCACCACCACCCATTAGTCACGAGCGAGAGAGAGAGAGAGAGAGAGAGAGAGAGAGAGAGAGAGAGAGAGAGAGACTGGGGTGTGAGGAGGAAGAGGAAGGGAGGTGGTGAGGGAGGTAGGGGGGGTGAGGGAGAGAGGAAGGTAAACAAAGAAAGTCATTATCCAGGGACAAGGGGGACTCATTGTTGTTACCTGCGGAAGTAAAAAGTCACGGATGGCCATTATGCGCTTCAATATACTCCAATCAAGAGACAGTATATTGCCCTTAGCGAACCTCAGGGAAAAATAATTGAGGGAATCAAACGAGAAGGTACTGGTGTGATCTCCAAGCTCTCCGGTACACAACACAGTAGGCTAGGAGATGGTTGGTGTGGTCTTCAAGCCCCACGATACACAACACAGTAGGCTAGGAGATGGTTGGTGTGGTCTTCAAGCCCCACGATACACAACACAGTAGGCTAGGAGATGGTTGGTGTGGTCTTCAAGCCCCACGATACACAACACAGTAGGCTAGGAGATGGTTGGTGTGGTCTTCAAGCCCCACGATACACAACACAGTAGGCTAGGAGATGGTTGGTGTGGTCTTCAAGCCCCACGGTACACAACACAGTAGGCTAGGAGATGGTTGGTGTGGTCTCCAGGCTCTCGGGTACATAACAAATTGAGGCCTTATATCCGGTTTTTACAGTTGGGGAAAACACAATACCGAAAGATTAGGCTGACAATGACCTGAAAAGAAAGTGAAATTGGTTAAGAAATAAGTTGTAATCGGGTTTAATTGTGATAGAATATAAAAAAGGGAGATAAAATAGGTTAAAACGGACAAAATATGACTAAAAATTGGGATATTTTAGTCGTTCTCTTTACGAACAAGAAGAAGCTCGGTAACACCCTCCAGTTCTGACCAGGAAACGAGTGTAGCGGTTGTATGTATGTTTGTGTGTATGTTCTTAAGCACGTGTGTATGTTTATATATCTTTAAAGGCTCGTGTATGTGTATATACGTTTGTAGTATGCATGTATGTTTGTGTGTGTATGTTTATGTATGTCTTTAAAATTTCATGTATCTGTATGTGTGTATGTATATATGTCTGTATATACATAACTATGCATATGTGTATGTATGTATATCCTAAAAACATCCACGTATGAGTGTATCAAAAATAAATCTCACTGGCTGTTGGAGTGAGTCGCATATAAAGAAATATTATGATTATCTAAAATCTTTCTCTGGGACATGAAAAATTGGACACAGAAAGTCATTAAAGTTAGGCAAGATATATAGTACTGTGAAGCTGAGTCATCACAACCACCACCAAGACGGGAAGCTGTGTGGTGATGTGGTAGTGGTGGTAAGGAAGAGAGGAGGAAGATAAAGGCGGAGGGGGAGAAGGAGGGGAATGCAAGTGGAGGAGGAGAAAAATGAAGGGAGTGGGAATAAAGGTGGGGGAGAAGGAAGGGGTGGAGGAAAATGAGGGGAATGGAGTAGAAGGAGAACAGGAGTGTGTGAGAGTGTAAAATAAATGGAAAGATAATGAGGAGAAGGAGGGAGCAAAGACTTAGAAGTGGAGAAGGAGAAGAAGAATAAGGAGGAGGAGGAGGAAGAAGAAGAAGAGAGAAGAGTATATTCATGAAAGACACAAAGGAAATAGACAAAAGAGAAAAATAAATAAAGAATGGAGATGAAAGTCCCAAGGAAAAATATGGCAGCAGTTTCAATGCAAATGAGAGAGAATGAGAAAATGAGAAAGAAGATGTGAGAAAATTTGAGAATGACAGAGAATGAGCGAGAGGATGAGAGAAAATATTAGAATGAGAGAATAAGAGAGATTGAGGGAGAGAATGAGAAGGAGAGTAAAAGAATGAAAGTGGATGGCAGGTTACAGGATGGCAAGGAGTTAGGGTACAGGGTGGCAGGGTACAGGATAGGAGGGTGGCAGGTTACAGTATGGCATGGCAGGAGGTTGTCAGGCTATATAACGACAAGGTGGTAGCGTAGCAAGGACCAGTAAGACAGACAGACACACAGACAGACACACAGACACAGACAGACACACCACATCTGCCACACCATATTGAAGCCTCGTGGTGTGAAATGTGACTCGAGGGTTCTCTGGGTCGTGGCCAATTCCTGCCTCCGTTATCGAACAGCAGAGATTTACGGTAGACTGGACTGATTTTTGTCTTAATGTATATGACTATGGACAGGAGGAGAGGTGGAGGGAGTGAGGTAGGGAAGGAAGGAAAGAACGAACGAGGGAGGAGAGGAAGGAGGAAGGAAGGAAGGGATATAAGGAGGAAAAGAGGAAGAGGGTTGATAGATAGGTGAATGAGGGAGGAAACGAGGGAGAGAAGGATGGAGAAAGTGATGTAGGTAGGTTGAGAATTCAGGGAGGAAGGAAGAGGAGAAAGGGAGAGAGGAAAAGAAGTAGTTTTTGAGGGGCAGGGAGCGATGCAGGTAGGTTGGGAGTTGAGGGAGGGAGAGAGAGGAGGGATGGAGCGAGAGAGGGAAGGCAGATGGGAGGGAGGGAGTGGAGGGGTTAGGTGATGCACGACTCCTCTTAAACTGGCCGCTGGATGGTGTGAGTGTAATGTATTAGTCCAGTTAAGGGAAGGTCGTTTACTGTTCGTACTCTTCATGCTCATACAGTCACTCTTCTCTAACCTACAGCTACCTCACACCATACTCTCTCTCTCTCTCTCTCTCTCTCTCTCTCTCTCTCTCTCTCTTTGATCTTACCCTCCAAAATATCACAAAATGCCTTATAAAAACCCCATTTAAAAACCTCTTTGTTGTAAGGTGAAGTCTTAACCCCAATCTGCATAAACTTCCAAAACTTTACCAAACTCTATGAAACCAATTAGAGTTGTTAGAGCTGATAGAGATAATGTTACCGTAGCTCTATATTGATGGTGTGAGTCTCTGTGTTTACTAATGGTGGGTGATGGTGGCCTGGGAGTTGTATTGTTGCCATCACACTCTGCACAACACAACCGAGGTATTTGCTGAAAAATTTTTGCATGTTGTTTTAGCGGGAAGATACACGGTGAGCGCTGGGCCTGGAATAACATCTTTCCCACACGCTAACCTTACTTGTGTGTGTGTTTTTGTGGCGTTATTTTCTTCTTTTCTTCTCTCTCTCTCTCTAATATTTTCTCTCTTCTCTTTCTCACGCAGCTCAATATTCCCCCTTGTCAGTTGTCACGAAAATGCCCACACTGTTGTTCCTGTAGTAGAAGTGTGAGGTAGTATTCACAGCTATGGTCAGTCATAACAGGTATTCATAGAGCTGGCAGATGCAGTAGAACTAACATCAGCACTCGGCCCCGCGCGGTCACCAGCCTCGAGCAGTCGTGTAAAACTCTACGGTGCCAGCCAGCCACGTTTCACTACCAGCGCTTGATAACACTGACCTTCCCAGCCACGACTCTTACAAACACCATCGATCACTCTCATCCAGGGATAATTTCAACACATCATAACTGACTAATTTATGTATTAATGACATAATTCTTCTTAATTATATTTGCTTATCAAATTCATTTTCACGCTCCACTTCATGAAATTAATTAAATTCTATTGCACTGGAAACTGTGCCCAGCCAGATAATACTGCCGTAATGATCCGCATAGATTAGTTATGAGTGCCTTGGCACCTAACACAATGGTGCCACTACCAGTCCTTGTTATATACGAGTAGAGAGAAAGACAGACACACAGAGAAATAGACTGCCAAACAAGCCAATAGTCACACCGAAAAACTGACAAACACACAGACAGACTCAATGACAGACAGACAACCAGACGATCAAACACAGACACAATGGCTATATATTCACCTACATATCCAATTAATTCCTGATTACTCGCTAAAAGATATAATGAAGCATATACAGTTAAGTTATATAGCTAATGACATACAGTTAACAGTTATACAGTGAGTCATATACAGTTAACAGTTATATATCTATTGACATACAGTTAACAGTTATATAGTGAGTCATATACAGTTAACAGTTATATATCTATTGACATACAGTTAACAGTTATATAGTGAGTCATATACAGTTAACAGTTATATAGTGAGTCATATACAGTTAACAGTTATATATCTATTGACATACATTTAACAGTTATATAGTGAGTCATATACAGTTAACAGTTATATATCTATTGACATACATTTAACAGTTATATAGTGAGTCATATACAGTTAACAGTTATATAGTGAGTCATATACAGTTAACAGTTATATAGCTATTGACATACAGTTAACAGTTACATAACCATTGATATATTAGTCTATAATATAATTGGTGTTTCCATCAATAGCTTGTCGGTCATTAATCGGTCGGACACTATTCAATACCTTAATTAAATTCGTAATTAAATAGAAATGGAACTGTCCAGTAAAATAAATATATAAAATAAATAAATAACTATGTGTGTATATACGTGTGTGTGTGTGTGTGTGTGTGTGTGTGCTTATACCTACAGACTGACTGACTGACACATTATTACCAGCGAGATGTCCATCAAATAAGGATATATGACCAGTGTTGCCAAGTAAAAATAAATGAATTTCCTGATTATTATCTTTGGTGAGTGACATTATTTATAGTTATTTATATTTATAGTGTGGTGTGGTGTGGTGTGGTGTGGTGATACGAAATGCAGGTAGTGGTGGTGGTAGGTGGTACGTGGTGCAAGTACAGGTGGTGGAAGGAAGTACAGGTGATGGTAGGTGGTGGTAGAGGGAGTGGTGGTAACTGGTAGCAGGTGGTAGTAAGTGGTGGCAGGTGGTGGTAGTAAGTGGTGGCAGGTGGTACAGGTGGGGGTAACGGCTCGCCTGGGGTCAACAAGTGTGAGAGGGAAGGGTTGTGAGTCATCGTGCCTCCGCCATAACCCCTCGTGTTGCTGATGTACGAGAAGTTAACTCCAGCACCTCACCTTATTTACCGAGTTGCCAGCTACCATAATATTACCTCATTATTTTGCAGAAGTCTGGCTTTACAATTTACGAATTTTGTCTTTTTATTTATTATCTTGAAAAATCTAGAAATTTATACCAAACTTACTTAATACATCGAGAATAAAATATGTCCCTTTTTCCATACAGTACGAATTTTTTTCTATATAAAGACAAGAATTAATACGTAAATCTATTTATTTTTTATTCGCGAATTTAAAAAAAAATTCCCTTTTTCTTTTAAACTTGTAGAAAAGGCTTCTTTTTTTTTTACATATTTTTTACGTAAGACTGATTCATGTTCATATGGGTCTGTGTGTCTGTCTGTGTGGCTGTCTGTGTGGCTGTATTACTTTTGCTATGTATGTCTACGTGTGTCTGTATGTAAGCTTGTAGAAGAAAAATTCAAACAAAATCAATATTAGGAGGAAGGACAGACAGAGAGACAGACAGAAAAGGAGGTAGACGGTGGGACAGACAGACAGACTCTCAGCACTAGGGTACAGCTTTCCATCACTATTATAATGGGTTTAAATCACTCTGACACATTCCAATATGAAAAACTCTATGATGAAATGAAAGAGGAATATAGTGCATTATATAGCCATGTATGTATGTATGTATGTATGTATGTATGGATAGATGGATGGATGGATGGATGAATGTATGTATGTATGTATGTATGTATGTATGTATGGATGGATGTATACGTTTACTGTATATCTACGTACACCTGCCTATGATGAAACCTCTTTTTAACGAACTATATGGAGAGAGAAGTTCGTTATATAGAGGGTTCGCTGTATATGCACTTACTACCCCGTCATTGTTCTGGCGACATTCGGTTTCATTTCACTAATGGAGTTCTCTACACAGTCCGAGTAAAATCCTTATCTTTTCCAATTCCGGCATGAGGCCCCTTATGGCGCGCCCACAGCTGAAAGGCGGCCTCCCTACCTGGCCTGTGGTGGTGGTGCTGGTAATGGTTGGTAGTGTGTGGTGGTGGTGAGTGTGTTGGTGGTGCACACACGCACACACACACTCACGCACAAATAAACATACAAACCAATATCGGCACATCAATATCGGCACGTCAATATCGGCACGTCAATATCGGCACGTCAGTATCGGCACGTCAGTATCGGCACAGGACACAAAAACTCGCCATTAATATTCTTAAGAGCGTCGCGATAAGGCTTTTACACTTTACATAAAACAGACGCCATTATTCAGCTGACTACACTGGCTTATCATAATTGAGTCGGTTCATCCGTGTCCATCATCTAGAATTACCTGCATTAATAACGTACAGGTGTGAATACAGGTAAAGTACAGGTAGAGTTATAAATAGAAACACAGTTAATATGAATGGTAGAGAGTAAGGAACCACACACCTACTCTCTCTCTCTCTCTCTCTCTCTCTCTCTCTCTCTGACCACAGGGCAGCCATGACCCTTGCAAGGATTTCCAATAATGAACTGAAATCAATTTGTATTAAACTTAAGATCAGGTTTATTTTAAGCCTACGTTTAGGAAAATAATATGAAGCAACTCTTACGTCACCTTTCATAAGAGTCAAAGTTTTCGTGAAAGTTTTGGCGTTAAATATTTCGTTGAAGTTATTTATGTATGTTAAACTTTTCGATACTTTGTTTCGTCACTGGTAAACTTTCGTCATTTTTTCAAGGTTATAATATTTTAATTTACTTTATTTTTTCACGTTGCTGAAAGTTTTAATATTTTGTTACTTATTGTGACTTAGGGCAATTGAGGGTCATAGTGAGCCCTACCCGAGGTTCTAGGGGGCCCCAGTACTATGTGACCCAACCTATGAAAGTGAGGCACCACGAGGGGCCCCTTAGATCCTGGTTCAAATAGACCTGAGCCCTAATTTTAATGGTTTGGTTTGGGGTTCTTTTTTACGGTTAGGTCAGGTTGTGTTGCGTTGCATTGCGTTGCGTTGCGTTGCGTTAGAGAGATGCCCTTTAGGTATGGAGGCCACCTGACACTGAGTCCAATTAAAAACAGAGAGACCAAAATATATCCCGTTCACTAATAACTTCAGTGTTTGTTGTTCCGGCAAAATATCCTGAAATTCCACATCTCTGAAATACACATCCATCATGTTTCCTAATTACGGCTCACTTCATCTTAAAGGCTAATATTAATTCCCTTCCTCCAAATTAAACATCAAAATAACCTAATGACGTTTGAAGTAGTATCCAATCAGAACTTTCGATCAGAACTTCCAATCAAAACTTTCAATCACAATTTCCAATCAGAATTTCCAATCAGAGGTTCCAATCACGATCTGAGAAGCGCCGATGGTGTCTGTGAGGCTCTTCGGCTGAGCTAATCTGAATTCTGAAATTGGTTTGGAGATGTTAAGTCAAGCCTTGCTCCATCCTATCCACCCAAGATTACTATGTTAGACCCCAGACCCCTGTCCTAGTCAACCCCTAGTCATGAGACACAATCAATCAGATCCTAGTGGGCCCCAAAACCCCAATCGGTTCTTAGTGGGCCCCAAAACCCCAATCGGTTCCTAGTGGGCCCCAAAACCCCAATCGGTTCCTAGTGGGCCCCAAAACCCCAGTCGGTTCCTAGTGGGCCCCAAAACCCCAGTCGGTTCCTAGTGGGCCCCAAAACCCCAATCGGTTCCTAGTGGGCTCCAAAACGCTAATCAGTTCCTAGTAGGCCCCAGAATCTAATCTTAGGTCAGGTTAGGGTATAGTAGAACTGGGGCCCAATAGGACTACTAACCATTAACTGGGGCCCATTAGGACACAAAACCGTTCACTGGGGCCCATTAGGACTAGAAACCATTAACTGAGACCCATTAGAACTCGGGACCATTAACTGGAAAACCATTAGGACTCTGGACCATTAACTGGGGTCCATTTGACGCTGAGACATATCCAACGATCGACGAAATTCCTTCCTCTAATATGTAGTAGATTACGTCAGCCTTAATTAGATATATTGTAATTAGCCGGAGAAAATATGATAGGAACGTTCACAGGGGAGATGTAATTATTTCCTGATTGAGTTCTTTGAGACAGTGCTTAACATGACATAGAGATGGTGAGAGACAGAGAGAAAGATACAGACAGAGAGAGACAGAGAGACAGAGAGAAGGTTTTAAAATAATTCTATCTTACTTTTACTAAATACGTACTTAAAAAAACCTCTCCACAACTCGTAAACGTTATTAATTTTGTGTAATAAGACCAATTGAACAATCCTTAACGACCCTGGTAGTTTAATCATGTAATACACACTTGAATAACATATTACAGCCGCCAGTATGGACAGCTATCGTTCACACTAACCACAATATATGGAACACTTATTAAACTTTCTGATGTAATAACTAATGTAAACATGTAACGGCAGGAGTTGGCCATCGACTAAAATATTGATGAGTCCTCAGTGGCCGATCCTAGGGTGGAGTGAAGGGCCCTGGACGGTGAGGAGGGGAGGGGCGAGGAAGGGCGAGGAGGGGCGAGGAGGGGGCGAGGAAGGGCGAGGAGGGGGCGAGGAGAGGCACAAGGAGAGGGGAAAAAGAGGGAGTCTGGTAGATTAATATTTCAGAGAGTCGGTCAGGATAGGTGGGCATTGATGTACCTAATGCAGTTAAGAGTACAGGGGACAGAGGCAGATGTCAGACCTGAAGGACGAGGAGGAATATTGGACAAGGTTTTCAGAACTTAAGATCAAATATCAAATTCAGCAGCGTAAAAATAAGGCAGATTTTACTGGTTGTTGATGGAGATAATGACAGGAGTGACCTTATTCCCAGCTATAGAGTTCAGTGAGTGACAGGGTGTAATTTTTGTAGGTGAGTGACGTTCATTATTTACGTCATATACCTGTACAGTATCACACACCTTCGCTCGCTCTCACCTGTGTGGGCCACTATAGCAACCAACCATCTTCAAACTCTCATATAGTAACACACACACACACACCACCCCCCCCCCCCCTCCACACACACACACACACGTACGTCTCTGGTCCTGACAGCCACAACCACCCAACAGTGTTTTATGATATTTCTAATTTACAAAATGGAGTAAACTGTTGGCGGAGATTTCATGATAACACAATATGATAACACACACACAGAGAGACGCGCGTTCTCTCTCTCTCTCTCTCTCTCATCAAAGCAGTAGTCCCAGTAATCATCAGTAGCCTCCACTACCACACATGTAAAACCATTACTATAGTAGAAACTTTGTGCAGCCTTAATTACACGAGTGTTTGCTGATGAACTGCCGCCCACTCGTGTGTGTGTGTGTGTGTGTTTTTGTGTGTCATTTATATATAGTTATGATGTTTATGTTAAAGTCTTGTTCATGAATAGTTTTAATTACCATGAAGATATTACTACTACTACTAATAATAATAATGACTCTGTAAAATATAAACTGGGTGAGTGACTGGAGCAAAGTGTGGGTGACTGGAAGAGGTATGAGTGACTGGAGGAACAGGTATGAGTGAGTGACTGGGGGAAGAGGTATGGGTGACTGGAGGAACAGGTATGAGTGAGTGACTGGGGAAGGAGGTGTGGATGACTGGAGGGATAGGTATGAGTGAGTGACTGGGGGAAGAGGTATGGGTGACTGGAGGAACAGGTATGAGCGAGTGACTGGGGAAGGAGATATGGGTGACTGGAGGAACAGGTATGAGTGAGTGACTGGAGCAATAAGACAATCTCCCATCATTTCCTGGTCTTAAAGCTTCTCCTCGCAGACGTCGAGGGTGACACCTGGGAGAGCTGGAGGAGGAGGAGGAGGAGGAGGTAATGGCGGGGAACAAAGGGCCTAGTGGAGGGTCACTATAGGGCCATCATGAGTGCCAGGGTAAAGGAGGCATCTTGTAGTAGTGCCTTTAAATGGTGCCAGGGTGTGTTGTGTTATAACCTCACAACACTGGCCACAGGTGTGTTGTGTTATAACCTCACAACACTGGCCACAGGTGTGTTGTGTTATAACCTCACAACACTGGTCACAGGTGTGTTGTGTTATAACCTCACAACACTGGCCACAGGTGTGTTGTGTTTTAACCTCACAACACTGGCCACAGGTGTGTTGTGTTATAACCTCACAACACTGGCCACAGGTGTGTTGTGTTATAACCTCACAACACTGGCCACAGGTGTGTTGTGTTATAACCTCACAACACTGGCCACAGGTGTGTTGTGTTATAACCTCACAACACTGGTCACAGGTGTGTTGTGTTATAACCTCACAACACTGGTCACAGGTGTGTTGTGTTATAACCTCACAACACTGGTCACAGGTGTGTTGTGTTATAACCTCACAACACTGGTCACAGGTGTGTTGTGTTATAACCTCACAACACTGGCCACAGGTGTGTTGTGTTATAACCTCACAACACTGGTCACAGGTGTGTTGTGTTATAACCTCACAACACTGGTCACAGGTGTGTTGTGTTATAACCTCACAACACTGGCCACAGGTGTGTTGTGTTATAACCTCACAACACTGGTCACAGGTGTGTTGTGTTATAACCTCACAACACTGGTCACAGGTGTGTTGTGTTATAACCTCACAACACTGGTCACAGGTGTGTTGTGTTATAACCTCACAACACTGGTCACAGGTGTGTTGTGTTATAACCTCACAACACTGGTCACAGGTGTGTTGTGTTATAACCTCACAACACTGGTCACAGGTGTGTTGTGTTATAACCTCACAACACTGGCCAGGGTGTGTTGTGTTTTAACCTCACAACACTGGTCACAGGTGTGTTGTGTTTTAACCTCACAACACTGGCCACAGGTTGACAAGTACCGCTCATTTTTGGACACCTTGTCACCATAGCAACACGACAAGGGGTAACCCACATAGGAGATAATTTCAACGTTGGTATTTGTTCACGAGAGCCAATTAAAAAACATTTTCATAGATACACGGCGGAATTAATGAATGTTAATTTGGCTTTGTAAAATGGCTAATTTATTTTGATAATATTTTGCACCTGTTTCCGCGGGACATGAAAATAGTTAGATGGATTCAATTTATAAAACTCGCTGCTGCACCATCATGCAGGATAGCTTCATTTACCGCCCATCATGTTTTTTTTTATTCTCCTGTTATCTATCCTGGTATTTTTATTTCAAAATTTTCCTGTTTTCCTTTTTTTTTTGTAACATTTTTTTTTTTTTACTTTCGTTGGGATTTTTTGGGTGGGATTATTTTCGTAATTTTAATTTTGTTTGTTGATTTCTTATAAAACAAACAGGTGTGTGAGGTAGTTATGTTAGGTAGTTATATCAAGCAGTCATCTCGTGAAAATAAGAGAGAGAGAGAGAGAGAGAGAGAGAGAGAGAGAGAGAGAGAGAGAGAGTTCATCTACGTGAGACAGACAGACAGACAGACCTCCACCCCACCACATAGTTATCATCCTACAGGAAATTGGGATCTCTCTCTCTCACCTGTTACCTCTCACCTTCCCTCCAGTGGTTCCAATAGGAGGTTCCAGTGGTTCCAATAGGAGGTGCTAGTGGTTCCAGTCTCCTGCCATCAGCAATCTAAACCTGCGCCACCAAAGGACGAATCTCATCTCTTAAGAACACCGGGGTAAGGTTCTCGTTATGTGAGTCGTGGCCACAGTGATACCATTCCGCGCGAGAGTAGAAAGAAGAAGAGAGGTGTGAGAGGAGGAGGAGGAGGAGGAGGAGGAGGAGGAGTGAGAAAGAAGAGGAGGGGAGGAAGGGTGTGGGGAGGAGAAGGGGGGGTAAGAGGTAAGAAAGAGGGGGTAATAGATATGAAGGAGTGGTGAAGGGGAGAAAGGAAGAGAGACAAAAGAGGGATAATAAATGAGGAGGATTGGAGAGGGAGTAATGATGACAGGAGGGGGAGAAGGAGGAGAGGAAAGAAAAGATAGGAGGAAAAAGTGGAGGGACGTGGAAGCTAGAAACCAATTTGGACCGTCTCAACTGCAGGTAAGATTTACGAAAAGATTATTGGCAGGGAGCAAATGACCCTCACTGTAAGACATCATCCAGGCGAGGAGGTGACCACGGGAGGAGGTGACCACGGGAGGAGGTGACCACGGGAGGAGGTAACCACGGGAGGGGGTGACCACGGGAGGGGGTGACCACGGGAGGAGGTGACCATGGGAGGGTGTGTACATGAGGTGAGGTCTGTGTGTACATGAGGTGAAGTCTGTGTGTACATGAGGTGAAAGTTTAAGCTGCGTATAAACTAAAGCTAAACTTCCCTTCCTTATTTGTCTCTCTCTCTTTACCTTACCTTTATTTCCCACCACATCTAAGCTTAACCAAAATACGTCTAAGCTTCTCCCCCTTCACCCATAACGAGCTTCAAGGAATAAGGAGAGCAGTGCGTCCAATCTCCAGGGTCTTGGTTTATTCCCGGGACAACACCGAGACCTCAGCACCACAATGGCAACACATTTACACAACAATGGCTCCGTGTGACCAAAGTTCTCCTGTAAGTGGTCAGCCAGTCACTCAGTCCTTATCACTAACTTGACTTTATCTCTTATGCAGGCTGCTACTCCTTCTTCGTCTTCTTCTCCTTCGCCGCCACCTCCTTCTGCATTCTTTCTCCTTCTTCCTCCTCCTCTTCTTCTTTTCTTTCTTCATCTCCTTCTGCCTCTTTCTTCCTCCCCATCATCCTCTTCTCCTCCTTCACCAACTCCTTCTGCGTCCTTTCTCCTCTTCCTCCTTCTGTCTCCTTCCTCCATCCTCTTCCTCCTCCTCTTCTTCACCTCCTTCTGTCTCCTCCTTCCTTTTCCTCTTCATGCTTTAGCCTCAACCTTCGTTAACCTCTCGACCTCACACTTCAATCTCATCCTCATTTACCATTTCACCCGGACATCTCCTCACCCGGACATCTCCTCACCCGGACATCTCCTCACCCGGACATCCTCAGACCCGGACATCCTCTCACCCGGGCATCCTCTCACCCGGGCATCCTCAGACCCGGACATCCTCACACCCGGGCATCCTCACACCCGGGCATCCTCTCACCCGGGCATCCTCACACCCGGACATCCTCATACCCGGACATCCTCTCACCCGGATATCTCCTCACCCGGGCATCCTCTCACCCGGGCATCCTCACACCCGGACATCCTCACACCCGGACATCCTCACACCCGGGCATCCTCACACCCGGACATCCTCACACCCGGACATCCTCACACCCGGGCATCCTCTCACCCGGGCATCCTCACACCCGGACATCCTCACACCCGGGCATCCTCTCACCCGGACATCCTCTCACCCGGACATCCTCTCACCCGGGCATCCTCACACCCGGGCATCCTCTCACCCGGGCATCCTCACACCCGGGCATCCTCTCACCCGGATATCTCCTCACCCTCACCCTCACATCAACATGCATGCAATACCAGGATCGTGTCAAGGAGCAATGTTGCAAATGCAGGATGGAGGGTACAGGTCTTGGCCCCTTGTTGCTTTGCACGATTCAACAGAGTGTGAAATGTGTCTGTCAAGCTGCGTGATGCATAACCTATCAGGGGTGTGAAGCTCATGCAATGGTGACTTATGTTGCAACAGGTGATGATAATGTTGTTACAGAGGAAGAAAATGTATTGTAATGTGATCTCTCTCTCTCTCTCTCTCTCTCTCTCTCTCTCTCTCTCTCTCTCTCTCTCTCTCTCTCTCTCTCTCTCTCTCTCTCTCTCTCTCTCTCCCCCCCATAACACTGCTACAACCCACAATATTGACAACAACAACAACAATCATAATTTTGCCACAATATAATAACAACAACAACCTGAATAACAAAAAAAATGGTTTTAGATAACAATTACATAACACTAGAAACAAAAGCCGTAACAATAACAGTTTATGCAACAATTAAAGGAGAAGCTTACTGAACAACAACAACAACAAAAGCATTATACACTATCACAACAACAACAACATAAAAATATTTCCTAGCTCAATATTAACAACACAATCATCTTCTACAACAACAAAAAACAACATATATATATATTTTCCGACACACCAACAAACACAACAAGAACACACATATGAGGTTTGTTTGTACTGATAAACTCTCCAGGTGTGTGTGTGTGTGTGTGTGTGTGTTTGGAGAAGGGGGGGAAGGGAGTTGATATATATATGTGTAATTTACCACTCACACACCTGTCTCATTACCGACACACCTGCCTCACTACCACACACCTGCCCCACTACCACACACCTGCCTCACCTTAAATCACCTTAATCACACCCATGTTAAGTAATAAGTAATTTGTAAGTATTGGTCATAAGTATGAATTATTTCGACGTTAATCTAAAGTAAACAATGATTTTAGACCGATTTAAACAGATTTATAAAGATTTTAGACCGATTTTAGACCGATTTAGACAGATTTAGACCGATTTAGACCGATTTAGACAGATTTTCCACCGATTTTCCACAGATTTTTACAACATGGTGAATAATTTAGTATGACAGCCTCATTTTACAGTATAATGAATAACACATAATATTGCTCATTCCCATTATACCACTGACACCCAACGAGTACTATAAATTCATTGTATTACCAAGGGAACACTGTACACTGGACCCAAACTCTTATTACAGGAGGGTGGTTGTGTATGTGTTGTGTATGTGTGTGTATGTGTTGTGTATGTGTGTGTATGTAAGGTGTTATTATGTGTGTGTGTATGTGAGGTATTGTCATGTATGTCCAGTGTGTGTGTGTGTGTGTGATAATTGTTTTACATACAGACAGACACAGACTGTTCCTCCCTCTCCTCTCCCTCCCCTCTCCCTCTCCTCTCCCTCTCCTCTCCCTCTCTTCCATACAACTTTCCCTCAGCCTTTTTTCCCCCTTCTCCTCCTCCTCACTGTAATATTTTTTTTGTTCCTTTTTTCTCTATTTCCTTCGGTTATTCCTTCTTCCTCCTCCTCCTCCTCTTTATCAAGGCTTTATTGACCTTTCTCTTCATCCTTTCACCCTTTCTCTTTTGCTTTTCTTCTTATTAAACTTTCTCTCCATCCTGTCCAAACTTTTTATACTCTCTCAATCCTTGTTCTTAAACTTTCCCCATTTCCTCTCACTCTTTGACTTTTCCATTACTTTTTATCGGACTTTCTCTCTATTTACTTTCACTCCTCCATTTCCTATTCCTTCTCTAATTAAACATTCTTTATTTACTTTTTTACTCTTTTACTTTCTAGTTCTTTTTATTAAACTTTCTTTATTTCTCTTCTTCCTTTTTAAGCTGATTTTAAAACTTTCTCTTTCTCCCACTTTCTAATCTTTCGTAGATATTTCAACCAATCACAAACCTGGACCCAAAAACGTCACTTCCAGGATGAGATCTTAGCCAATAAACAACCAGAACCAACCATACGTCACTCCCAACACAATATATCAACCAATAAGTAACCAGAACCAAACATACGTCACTGTTAACAGAATCATCCACCAATAAGCATCCTCAAACAGTCCACCAATCAGTCCTCACAGATCAATGTTTTTACCATCATCTTTCAGTTGTTTTATCCAGGATCGACAACGCCCCCTCCTCGTCCTTCTATTACGAGATAAATTGTTGACCGTCCTGGGGGAAAAAAAAACACAATCCTGAAAGTTATTATTGATTATTGGGGAAATTATCTGTCTCGTTTGGTGTTTGTTTTTGTTTAGATACGAAATTTGGTTTGTTTTTTTAGTTTGTTGTTTTATTGTTTGTTGTTTTTTATTGTTTATTGTTTTTGTTTTCGTTTTGTTAGGGTATGACATGTTCTTGTGTTTGTTTAAGTGACTTTTTACCATGTTAGGAGTTCTCTCTCTCTCTCTCTCTCTCTCTCTCTCTCTCTCTCTCTCTCTCTCTCTCTCTCTCTCCCTCTCTTACCTACTCGTTCAGCTTCTCGCTTCCTTTATCACTCACCCCTCTCCCTAACCCTCCTGCCCTCTCGTTAAATCCCCCTCACTCTCCCTCTCCCTCCCTCTCACCTACTCTCCCAACCCTCTACCCCACTCCTCCTCCCCTTCCTCTCACCTATACCCCCCAGCCATTTCTCTTGCTTCCTCTCTCTCATCCACTCACTCTCCCTCCCTCAACTCTCCTCACCTCTCATCCACTTTCCCAACCCTCTCACCTATAACCCCCTCAGCCTTTTTTCTTCTTCCCCCTCTCACCCACTTACTCTCCCTCCCTCTCCACTGCTCCCACGCCCTCTGCCACACGCTCCCTCAAGTCTCCTAACCTCTCAGCCCCTCCTCAGGCCTTGTAACGTCTCGATGATAACATAATGTAACTCTTCCCTCTTCTACATCTCTCCTCGTCACCTCCTCCTTGAAGCACTAACTCCAACACCCAGCTGACTTTACCTATCGTGTCCGGGTAGTGAGGGAGGGAGGGGGGTAGGGGAGGTGAGGGATAAGGGTAGGGGGAGGAGTGGGTGCATTGTCATCATTATCACCAACAATACACACTGCCAATACTGCCAACACAACACACTGCCAACACAACACACTGCCAACACAACACACTGCCAACACAACACACTGCCAACACAACACACTGCCAACACAACACACTGCCAACACAACACACTGCCAACACAACACACTGCCAACACAGCACACTACCAACACACTACCAACACAACACACTGCCAACACACAAGACCTCCATAACTCAGGTCATTGTTCTGTAAGTGGAGAAAATTTCATCAGTGAGTGTGAAGAGATTTAACACCGTAGGTCCATCTTCCTTTACGGCTTGTCAACATAAATCTAAGTCACTTTTACTCACTTTTTAGCGTTAAGTGAGTGTTTAAGTGTCTTCTCTACTCTCTTGTTTGTGTGAATGTTGATCCTAAGTCACTCACTGACTCACTTATTCATTTATTCACTCACTTACTACACCCCTACCACCCCTACCACCGCTGCCACCCCTACCACCACCCCTGCCACCCCTACCACCACCCCTGCCACCCCTACCACCCCCACAACCACCCCCCTCCCTCCTCCATGGCAGGTGAATACATAATTAAGGTGTATAATACAATTTGAAACATACGATGACAGTCAAGTATACTGTATATGAAGGATGATTTAATACGTAATGGAAATACATAAATGAAATGAGAAATAGATGATAAAGTAAGGAGATATAACATAAGTGATAAACAAGGTGATGTATTGTAGGTATAAAGAACAAAAGGAATTATTTAATACAATATAATCTTTAATACAATATGTCATTTAATACAATATGTCATTTAATACACACAATAATACAATATACCAGTAGCCGCGTAGCATCTGAGAGGTGAAGGAGTGAGTGGGGGGGAAATAGCCTCATTACCTCAGGGAGAATGAGGAAGAGGAGTAAGGAAGAGGAGGAGAGGAAGAAGAGGAGGAGTGAGAAAAGGAAGAGGAGAGAGGAAAGGAGAAGTGAAGAGAAAGATAAAGAAGAGGAGGAGGAGGAAAAGGAGGAGTCAGGAGAATGAAGAGGGCTAGGAAGACGTGGAAGAGGGGAGGGGGAAGAGGAGGAGGGGGAAGATAAGGAAGAGGAGGAGGGGGAAGAGGAGGAAGAATGAGGAGATATCTTTATTAAGCTATTGTATTAGTTGATGCATCTCTTGTTGAGCTGTTGTGTTGGAGGAGAGTGTTGTGTTGGAGGAGAGTGCTGTGTTGGAGGAGAGTGCTGTTTTGGAGGAGAGTGTTGTGTTGGAGGAGAGTGCTGTGTTGGAGGAGAGTGCTATGTTGGAGGAGAGTGTTGTGTTGGAGGAGAGTGCTGTTTTGGAGGAGAGTGTTGTGTTGGAGGAGAGTGCTGTGTTGGAGGAGAGTGCTGTGTTGGAGGAGAGTGCTGTGTTGGAGGAGAGTGCTGTGTTGGAGGAGAGTGCTGTGTTGGACGACAGTGTTGTAGATATACGAGGTCTTATACACAATAACAAAAGACGAGTTTAATGCCTAAAATCCTCTTAGGAACATTTACCAGTGAATGAGGTGGAGGGTCTGTCTGCCTGTCTATCTGTCTGTTTGTCTCTGTCTGTCTGTCTCTGTCTGTCTGTCTGTCTGTCTCCGGTAAGGCTCAACATAGGCCAGGCCAGAGTGACGCCGCAGCTGAGAGAGAGAGAGAGAGAGAGAGAGAGAGAGAGAGAGAGAGAGAGACGGTTTGGTGTGTTTTCAGATCATCAGCTTGAAGAATTTATCACTCGACTGACAGCAGCTCAGTATACAATGGCAGTAAAGGTCAGGTGAGCATTATGATAACACCTGTGGCCACCTGTCTACTTGTGGCCACCTGTCTACTTGTGGCCACCTGTCTACTTGTGGCCACCTGTCTACTTGTGGCCACCTGTCTACCTGTGGCCACCTGTCTACCCGTGGCCACCTGTCTACCCGTGGCCGCCTGTCTACCCGTGGCCGCCTGTCTACCCGTGGCCGCCTGTCTACCCGTGGCCGCCTGTCTACCTGGGTACAATATTTAATACACTACCTGGGGTTTTAGGTAAAGTCGAGCAAGCAATGTATCCCCGAGTGGTGTTAATATTCAGGGGAACATAGATGAAAGAGTCTCACTCCCTCCATCCCTTCCACTCCCTCCCTCCCACTCCCTCCAACTCCCTCCCTCTCTCACACTCCCTCACACTCCCTCTCCCCTCTTGACAATAAACTGCCTCCAAATTCATAGAGGTAAAGACCAGAGGAATAATCATCTTCTTTAATACTGCTCTCTCTCTCTCTCTCTCTCTCTCTCTCTCTCTCTCTCTCTCTCTCTCTCTCTCTCTCTCTCTCTCTCTCTCTCAGGCCAGAGGGAGATTCCTACTGTTTGTTCACCTTCCTCATGTTTCGCGTCACTGCCTCGTTTTAACGACGCTCATCAGCTCTTAAGGATCCTCTTGGCTTAACGAGAGGACATTATGCTTCTGCAATAAGAGAATCCTGGTTCGATCCCCTTCCCCCGTGTGTGTGTGCGCGCGCGTCATTTCATTAATTATTTCACTCCTCCAATTATATTTTTGCTTTCCTTTCTTTACACCTTTATCAGTTATTTTATTCTCATTTTACTATATTCCTTCCTCTTTTATTTCACTCTTATTTTATTTTCCATAGTTTTCATATTTATTGAGTTAATACATGACCCGTGTTAGCCAGACCTCTATGTTATGTCTCACTGAGGCTGTGGGATCATTTTGGTAATTTTTTATTTATTATTTTTTGTGTTCATTTTATTTTTTTTCTGTTAAATATAAAATGTTTTGTAGTCACTGAGGATTTTGTGAAATGTTGATAGTTTAATGTTTGAGTAAATGTGGTGCAGGGGAATATATTTGTAGTATTTGGTTAGGTTAGGTTAGGTTAGGTTAGGTTGGGGTTATATTAGGATCTATTTGGTTAGGTTAGGATAGGTTAGAAACAGGTTTAAGTTAGGTTAGATTAGGTTAGGAACAAGTAAAGTTAATCTAAGTTAAGTTAGGCTAGAGACAAATTAAGTTAGATTAGGTTAGGAAAAGGTTAAATTGGGTTAAATTAAGTTAGGATTAAGTTAGGTTAAATTACAATACTGTATATTCCAGGTCCAAACCCGGAAATAAAATTGTACCCAGAATAAACCGGACTGGTCAGTTGGCCTTGTTATATATATGCGCTCTGTATAATTCTATGTCTAAATTTAAATCACTTCTACATAAAATATTTGTAGTTTATTCTAAAAAAAACGTAAAAATATACCCACTTTAGTATTATTTTTGTTGTTGTTGTTGTTGTTGTTGTTGTTGTTGTTTTTGTTGTTGTTGCTATTGTTTTTGTTGTCGTTGTTGATTTTTTCGTTATTATTGTTATTGTTGTTTTTGTTGTTGTGCGCTGAATTAACATATGTAGTTAAGTAAAAAACTCGAATCTACATAAAAATTCCATTGACTCAATTAAAAGTCAAGATTAATGAAATAGTTCAGTGAGAAATAAAAATGGAAAACACACACACACACACACACACAAATCCCCTCTCTTTCACCTCCCCCCTTTGCTGTCCTCCCACCTCCCTTCCCCCTTTTCTAACCTCTTTCCCTACCCCATCACCTCCCTCCCTCCCTCCACTAAGGGAGTTTATCGCGCGTAAGATCAGTGCATTATGATAACTCCTCCAGTAGAGCTGTGTGGAGACTCTCACTAAGTCACTCTTCTCCAACGACGGGAAAAGAAGAGGATAAATTTACACCCGCTGAGTACTCTTAGTCAGCACCCGCCTCTTGATATCATACCACCTGACCTCTTTAATTTTTGTTGGTGGTGCAGGGAGAAAAGAGGGATTTTTTAAGGGAAAGGGAGATTTTTTTTAAGGAGACGAAGGCATTTTTAGGGAGAAAAGGAGGAAGTTTTAGGGAGAAAGGGAGAAATTTTGGGCTATTTTTTTTCATTTTTCTCGTGTTTATTATTTACGTTTTCAAACTGGTGTACAGACAGTGTGTTGATTTTCTGCATATTGTCACATTATTCATCAATTTTACCTGTGTTTGTTGAGCAATGTTTTTGTTTTCCTTCGACGCAACACAACAGCTATGCAATACATCATAATACCACCATACCATACCACACCACACAACACCATACAACATAAAAGCTATGCAACACAAAACAAAACAACGCAAACACTACATTAAACAAAGATTATATTTACTAACACACACACACACACACACACACACTACTTTATCACCCAGGGCAACAACTACTCCCCACGCACAAACTCTCGCCCCAAAATCGTATGTAAACTGTCAATTATTGCTCACATTGCCAATTTATTTTTCATAATACTAATTTCCCTGAGCCATTGTTTACACCCCGATGCTCTATTGTTTAAATGGTTGGGTTCTACTATTTTATTTATATATTTTGTTTACTTTTATTAAGGGTTATAAACAAGTGTGGGTCACGGAAGGGTTTGTTTACGATATGATAGTATAACGAGGTAGTTAGTTAATAGTCCCTTGGTTGTGTTTGTATCTAGTGGGGGAGGGTAAGAGGAGGGAACAGGAGGGAGGGAATGGCTATAGCTGTGGACAAGACAGACAGACAGACAGACAGATCTTACCACCAACATCACCGGCCATCAGAATACAGAGCAACATGTTCGTGCACAATGTTAAAAGAATACACAGAACGTGGTGCCGGTAAGCCCCGTGTCGACCCCTCTGACCCAGTGACATTTCCACACCGAGAGAGAGAGAGAGAGAGAGAGAGAGAAGCGGTGAGGGAGGGAGAGAGAGAAGGAGGGGGAAAGGGGTGCAGGGAAAGTAGCAGGGAATGAAGGAAGTAGGAAAGGATGGAGGAAGGGAATTGAAGGAAGGATGGAAGGAAGGAATGAAGGAAGGAATGAAGGAGGGAGGGACATGTACGGATGCGTATTTTACTGACTGAATGACCGACACAAACCATCACTCATTCTCGTGACCAATTACGGTAACTGAGAAAACATAATAAAATACCGAATTTACAAAGAAGTGTAAACACGAACTCATCATTGGCTATGTAAACAAAAACAAGCGTAAACAAGTGTAAACCGAACATAAACAAAAACACCCTCAAACGCATCAAACATCCATTAGCCAAGTGGAGAATGACATACACGGGATTAACCTCACGTCGATAAAAAAACAAATCCCTTAACGCTTTACGCACATTATTTACACGTCCGCCTTACTGTAGAGAGAGGGAGCTACTGGAACACCACACACAGTCACCACAAGAATTAAACATTACTTACTAAGGAACATCTCGGTACCTGTAGCTTATACGGTGTTCCTCTAAAGCTTATCGTGTTCCTCTAAAGCTTATCGTGTTCCTCTAAAGCTTATCGTGTTCCTCTAAAGCTTTTCTCGTGACCTCGTGTGTGCTGTCATCTCTGAATATGTAATATAAATTGTAGAATAATAAAGTTGTATAATCTGTAGGACTCAAAAGTTTATAAAGTTCAGAATACATAATTTAAAATACAGTACAACGAAGTAAAATTTGGGGGGTTAAGGTTAGGTTGGGTTAGGTTAGATTAGGTTAGGTTAGGTTAGGTTGGGTTAGGTTAGGTTGGATTAGGTTAGGTTGGATTAGGTTAGGTTGGGTTAGGTTACGTTAGGTTACGTTATGACATATGGTAATGGGAAGTTACAATATTAAAACCGTAATCATAATAATAATAACAGCAATAATATAATAATAATAATAATAATAATAATAAAAATAAAAATAATATACAGTTATACAGAATTAAAACAACACATTTATCACAAGCGAAAAAATACGTAATACCTGTTAGCGTCAGTCCTTATATCACAGAGCCCCCCAGTGTAGCGGACACACACACAGAAATATGTCATGTATGTATGTATGGAGGAGTGCCAACTGGCTCTCTCTATCCTTGGATGGTTTATGAACAGGAAAGGTCAGGTCTGGCTTTTTCTATACACCAGCTGAACGACGGGTCATGTTAGGTCAGCGACTCACAGATGAAACACGAGAGTCAGCCACAGTTACAGCCAGACGAGTGGAAAACTTATAACATATACTGTAACATTTTTTTTTTTTAATATTTAGTCTAAGACCTACCCTACCTTACCCTACCCTACCTTACCCTACCCTACCCTACCCTACCCTACCTTACCCTACCCTACCTTACCCTACCCTACCCTACCCTTACCCTACCCTACCCTACCTTACCCTACCCTACACCTACCCTACCTTACCTTACCCTACCCTAACCTAACCTAACCATAACCTAACCTAACCCAGATTTGTGGTTTTAGGGTGGAAACTGAGGAGGATATCGTGAGCCAAGGTACGAGGGAGAGTGAGCCTCATAAATTTTGACTACGGTGTGTGCTATTTTTCACTCTCTCTCTCTCTCTCTCTCTCTCTCTCTCTCTCTCTCTCTCTCTCTCTCTCGTATCCTGTACACATATTTTGCTAAATCTCTCGTAATGCCAGCGTGAGTGAGGCATAGAAGGAAAGAGTGCCAGGTACTCATAAGGTTGAGTGCCAGAGTGGAAGAGTGCCATATTGTCAGTCAAAAGTATCAGGGTGCCAATGTGTTAAACCGATGTGCCGTTCTTGTATGTGCCATTTATTGAGGGCCATTTGCTGAGGGCCATTTACTGAGGGCCAATACTAAGGGTCATTTCCTGAAGGCCATATTTTCAGAGTACCATTTTCCAGAGTACCCTTTTTCCAGAGTACCATTTTCTTCGTATAGACGGATAACCACTGTATTGATCGCACCCTTCACCCGGACAATACAATAGATTGTTTCCCTGCACCTTACTTTTTTCCCCTAGATAATGACCCCTTCCTAGCCTGGTGCTTTAGGGGGCTCGGGGAGTGATGGGGAAATTGGCAGGGGGAAACCGAGAGAGATGGAGAAGGGAGAGAAGAGAGAGGGTGAAGGGAAAGAGAGTGAGAGAGAGAGAGTGAAAAAATGATTGATGGGAAGAGAGAAAGAGTGAGAGTGAGGAAAGAGAAAGAGAGAAAGTGAGAGAGAAAAACAATGAGATAGAGAGAGAGAGAAAAGAGAGAAAGTGTGAGAGAGTTTGCCAGTTGAGACGTGTACACCCATCGCTTTCCATTGAGCGTGGTATTGGACTTTCCCGAGCAAGCAAAGTGATATGGATTCTAGACACAGCCTTGGGGGGGGGGGGGGGGGGGGGAGCTTTCTCTTCTGTACAGTGAAAGTTTTTTTTTGGTGTATTTTCAACTTTTTTTTATTACTTTTTTCATCCAGTTAATATGATAATTTGGAGAAAGTAGATAATCTGGGAGGAAAACTTTCATTTATGTATAATAAAAAGGTATATTGAAAAGGTATTCAATCATAAAAAAAGAACAATAATTTAAGAAAAAAGCCAAAAGACGGAAAAACAGAGACAAAATAATTTCCCGTGTTCAATTTGGCCAATACTTACCATCGTCCACCAGATAAGAAATAAAACTCTAATATATTTTTCTGTAACATCTTTCATTAATTCAAAAGACAAAATACCAATTAAATAAAAGAAAATATTAACAAAAAACAAATAAAATAACATTGGGGTAAAATAGATGTTTATTTGTATGTGTGTCTTTGTTTTTACAAATACGAGGAGAATTCTCTATCCTGGGCTGAGA